>CM051455.1:96789240-96839916 GCA_028274465.1 Plantago ovata | reverse complement strand
ATTGTAGTAGAAGTTCTGACTGTGGATCTATTCTTGATTCAGACTTCTGATGATGGTTTTCACCTTCTAGAATCTGAGTAAAATTTCCACACCCAAGGCTGGCCATTTCACTAACAAGAGTGTGATCTGAAGTCAAGTCTTCAGTGACTCGTTGTTACCTTGTTTAAAGTTTTGGACTTATTTCAGCACTTCAAGTTTTTTTTCCTGGTTTTGTCCAGATCCAGCACAAAGATCTTGACCATTTCCAGCTTCCTTAGCAGGTTTTAGCACCCCACAGTTTGCACTGGATGGGCCTGAGTTGATCATGTGGTGTTCGCCATTTGTCGTAGTTTTCCAGCTCACAAGGAGAGCCACGCCTAAAGACATCCTGTCAGCAAAGACTACAAACTGATCAAGTGAGAGTGATTTATGTAAGCACCTAGGGGATCGGTTTCAGTGCTGAAGGTTAAAGAACCCCAGCTCTGATACCACTTGTTGGTCCCTTTAAAAAAAAGAAAAGACTAGAGGGGGGGGTGAATAGTCTTTTCAAACTTTCGTCGTTTAAAAACTTTCTCAGCAAGTACTTATTACTTTCCAGTAATGAGTTTGCTGATACTTAACTTTCTCAGCAAGCGCAAGTTACTTCACAGTAACTAGGTTTGCTGATACTTAAAATCAGAGAGCGGAAGTCTTTGATACAATAAGTGCTTTTTCAGTAAAAGATAGTTTCAGCAAGTGATGTGAGTGACTGTGTACAGATAGATATGCTTTGCTGAAAACTAAGTACAATAAGTAAATCACACAAACACTTTTATAGTGGTATCTGAGAGTGGCGTAATCTCTCAACTAATCCACTTTGTCCTTTTTAGGACTGAATCCACTAAGATAAGTTTGAGGTTCCTTACAACACCTATCTAGAGCGATTCAAACAGAAACCAAAGCACACTTGCTTCGTCTCCAACCTAACTAGAGAACGTAACCTTGTTCTCCACCAAACTTGGTACTTTTAATCAGCAACACTATGCTTGATTAAGTTCCCCCTGAATATCACGCCTGAAAGGGTGTATTTTCAGTTAGAGAGGTTTGGGATGAGATAACTTAATTATAACTTATTCAGTTACAACAAGTAATCTAAGAAACAAAACTTTGAATACTTTGCAGTAAACAAGTTTGATTGTTTCTGGTGTCAAGACTTGTTCTTGTTCGAAAGAAAGAAAGAACACTTAACTAATTTCTTAGTCGTGTAAGTTCTACTTCTTCACAAGTAGCTTTTACAAGTTTTAAGTCTTGGAACGGATCAATGGCAGTAAAGAGTATTGAAGGGTATGTGAGTTTAAGCACAAGTGAGGGTATGATCACGTTGTTGACACACTTCAACTCTTTGCCGGATGACCTCTATTTATAGTGAAATAAGGAGCCGTTTGAATTTCAAATTCTAAGGCTTTTATTCCTTAAAATGTCACTATCTTGCTTTTGTACTTTCAGCAGCGTCCTTGTTTGTCTTCTAGTCTTCATGTCCTTCGCGTGCATGCTTTGCATTTAATGCTTATTTGAATAAAATTCAAACAGTAACATTGGAGCGCAAATACAAGTACTGTTGGTCCCTTTAAACAACAAGAAAAGACTAGGGGGGGGGGGTGAATAGTCTTTTCAACCTTTCGTCGTTTAAAAACTTTCTCAGCAAGTGCTTATTACTTTTCAGTAATGAGTTTGCTGATACTTAACTTTCTCAGCAAGCGTAAGTTACTTTTCAGTAGCTAGGTTTACTGATACTTAAAATCAGAGAGCGGAAGTCTTTGATACAATAAGTGCTCTTTCAGTAAGTAAAGGTTTCAGCAAGTGATGTGAGTGACTATGTACAGACAGATATGATTTGCTGAAAACTAAGTACCGTAAGTAAATCACATAAACACTTTTATAATGGTATCTGAGAGTGGCGTAATCTCTCAACTAATCCACTTTGTCGTTTCTAGGACTGAATCCACTAAGATATGATTGAGGTTCCTTACAATCTCCTATCTAGAGCGATTCAAACAGAAACCAAAGCACACTTGCTTCGTTTCCAACCTAATCTAGAGAACGCAACCTTGTTCTCCACCAAACATGGTACTTTTAATCAGCAAAACTATGCTCGATTAAGTTCCCCCTGAATATCACGCCTGAAAGGGTGTATTTTCAGTTAGAGAGTTTTGGGGTGAGATAACTTAATTATAACTTATTCAGTTACAACAAGTAATCTAAGAAACACAACTTTGAATACTTTGCAGTAAACAAGTTTGATTGTTTCTGGTGTCAAGACTTGTTCTTGTTCGAAAGAAAGAACACTTAACTAATTTCTTAGCCGAGTTTGTTCTACTTCTTCACAAGTATCTTTTTCAAGCTTTAAGTCTTGGAACGGATCAATGGCAGTAAGAGAGTTTGAAGGTATGTGAGTTTTAAGCACAAGTGAGAGTTTAATCACGTTGTTGACACACTTCAACTCTTTGCCGGATGACCTCTATTTATAGTGCAAGTAAGGAGCCGTTTGAATTTTAAATTCCAAGGCTTTTGATCCTTAAGATGTCACTATCTTGCTTTTGTACTTTCAGCAGCGTCCTTGTTTGTCTTCTAGTCTTCATGTCCTTCGTGTGCATGCTTTGCATTTAATGCTTATTTGAATAGAATTCAAACAGTAACATTGGAGCGCAAACACAAGTACTTTCAGCAAGAGGTCACATATGTTCCATCAGCAAGTGGTCAGTCTCAGTTTCAGCAAGCACAACCTACTCTGTCTTTCAGATTTTCACTTATGCGATGCTGTTGCTGAAGTTTCCACTTTCTGAGCAACATGTGCCTTTGTAGATACCAGTCTTCAGTAATCTTCTTGTCTTCAGATCTTCGAATTCTTCAAGTCTTCAGATCTTCGATAATCTTCAAGATTCTGAGCGGTTTTTAAATGCTTCAATAGTTTGTTTGTAAAAACAAAGTACATAGTCAGCAAATGCTTCAATAGGTTATTTTCTTTTCAGAATAAGATACATCATAAGCTATAGCTTCAATAAGTTATTTTCTTTTTAGAAAATAAAATACATCGTAAGCGGTAAAAACCAACCTATCTAGCACCTAATCTAAGTCTTCAGCAAACGTTTATCTTTTACAATGTCCTTAAAATTCTAAATTCCTATGGACCTTAAGAGTACTAGTTACTGGACTTTCCTTAATTTAGCATGGTTAATTGCTCATCAAAATTACAAGTTTCCTAACAAATTCCCCCTTTTTGATGTTAGCAATCCATGGCTAAATTAATTGTTACCCTTTTAGAGGTTTCTGATGTTGAATAAATCAGTTGATTAATGCAAGCATACTTGAATAATTAAACAGTAAGCATAAGTAAATTGCATAATCAAAACCAATAAGAGTCAAAAGCTTCATTGCTGATAGTTATGTTTCAGAAGTTTACATGAAATAGCAGAGATAACTTAAACAGAATCAGCAAACAAAACTTTAACAAAAACTATTACAGAGAGTTAAGCTCTTCCAGATGATTTTCTCAAAATCTCTCTTACACTCTTCTCAGCAAGTGCAGTAAATTCAACACAGTCCTTTTCGTAGTTTTCCAGAAGCCTACGGACTTGTAGTTGAAGAATTCTTGCGTTTATGCAGGCGGTATGATGATGCTTTTCAGTATTCATTTCCATGTAATTAGTCACCCACAAATGCATGCCCCAATTGCTGGCATGGAGAAGCTGTGTATCTGAAATGCTTTTTGGATGAATCTTTCTTAGCCAGAGAAGATCTTCTTCTTGATCCTTAGCAGTGAGATAGAAGTACTCATAAGGAATCAATCCAAGTCTCTTCTTTGTTTTCTTTGTTACTGGGTCAGAGTAGTAAGCAATGCCAGGTGGTTTGATCAGATTTGGTTCTTGTTTATATGTCTTACCAATGACGATTCTTCTTACTGAGACCTCAAGATTCAACCATCTCCCAACAATATTTCTTGGGAGGGATTCTTCCCTTTGATTTCTTTCGACTTTGAGTTCAATCCATTTGAACATTTGATTCAAAATGGCTGTAGGAAAGAACTCATTCACCAGCAAGTCTTCCAGCTTTAATATCCAGCAACCATGAATGTTTCTGATTACATTCTGAGTGGTTTCTTCATTGCTGGTCTTTGTGTATTCAATGCCGGAGCCAATAGCAATGCTGGCCAGCCTCTTTTCTTCCTGTCTTTGCCTTCTTCTTCTTGTCTTAGCATTGTCTTGATCTCTTGCTGAAGAGTCAGACGAGAAATGCTTTGAGTGGCCAGACGGAGTCAAGGCTGTTATGGGTCTAGCTCTTATGGCTTGAGCTATTGTTTGATTGTCATCATCTTCATTCAGATTGTGATGACTTTCAGTATGGCAAAAATCTTGAGTTTCAGCAGCGGTTTTTCTCTTTTTGGTACTTGCTGAATTCAACTCAGATTCTGCTTGCCTTTTAGAACTTTGCTCTCTTTCAGCAAGCGGTTCTATGGGCAGTGGCACATCAACAGCAGGATGAGGGGTTTGGTTTCTTTTTCTGGTATTCTTCTTTTCCCCCTTAGACATGGATTGCAACATCGGAGTGATGTGCATAGAATAGAACTCATTGCAATTTTCAGCAAGAGTGCTTAAGCTGTTATACTTCATGATGATTTGTTGCTGGTCAGAAGTCATTTTTGACAACTCTCTTTGAATGCTCATCATGTTCTCTTCATGTCTTTTCTTTGTTGAGGCCTTCTCATCCATGAAAGTCTGAGCCTTTACGAGAGCGTTCTTTGCGAGCCTGAGCGCTTGACTTACATCTTCTTCATAGCTCTTGTGATAAAGACTGATTTCTTTCTGAGCTATTGTGAAAGTAGTAGTGCGTCTCAGCACTGTAGCCAATATCTTTCCAAAGTCAAGTGGGCTCTCAGCAAGCAATGCCTCATCTTCATCTTTGCAGGCATCATGGACTTCCTTTAGTGCTAAAATTCTAGGAGTAAACTCCTCAACTCTGGGGAACGACACTAGATGTGGTGTCAAGGAATGAACTTTTAGTTCGGAAGCAAACTGATCATCCTGTAATAGCAATTCGGCTCTTAAGGAATCATCTTTATCAGTGATGTAATCAGGAGGAGGAATCTGAACAACTTTGGGGTCTCGCTTGGATTGTTCATCCTCATGTTCTGACAAGTAGTCGTCATCCTCAGATTCATCAAGTTCAGCAACTTTAGAACCTTTATCAGTAGCTTCACTTCCTTTTTGTTGAGTGGTTGCTGATGGCAACGCTTCAGACTCAACAACTGGAGTTTCACCAGTAGTTAGTTTTAATTGAGTAGTTGCTGAAGGCAACGTTTGAGACTCAATGACTGGAGTTTCGCCAGTAGTAAATGGAAGGGAGGGGACTTCCTTTGATCTTACTCCTGAAGATTGACCAATTTCTAGATCCTGCGTATGCCTTGCATGGATCAAGAGACTGTTCTGGAGAGCGCGTTGGTAATCTTCATCTTGTTCATCATCATCATCAAGGTTTTCTTCAGTAACCTTGGCATCAGAAACTGGACTTTTGCCATTTTTCAAGGCAACCCTTTTTCTGGCATATTCTTCTTCAGTATCAGCATCTTGCACAGGTGCTTGATTTTCAGCAGCAGCAGGAGGAGGTTGAGATTCTTGCTGAGGTTGTTGTTGTTCAGCTTACTGATTTTCGGGTTGAGCATTTTCAGCAACTGTCAACTTTAATCCTCCAGCATCAGGACTGGGACCTTGATTGTCATCATCATCGTCTTTCTTGTCATTGGAATCTTTCCCTTCATCATCACTTGGATCAGTGGGAATGTTCTCATCTTCTTCTTCTTCATCATCATCGGTCAGAATTACTAGCTCAACGTGCTTATATAAAGCAACACTTGTCACTTCCTCTTCCTCATTGATTTTGTGGGGATCAGCCACCATAGGTACAAATGAACCTTTGAGCATCACAGCTTGTTCAGCTGGAGAGGCACTCTTGAATTTTGCCTTCATATTCTCTCTGATTTGAGCAATCAGATTTGAGCTCATTTGCTGAGAATATGACATTTCTTCAGGAAGGATGGAGTGGACAAATGTTTCGAGCTTTAGCAGAGAAGATCTCTTTTTCTCATTTGAAAGATGAAGGTGAAGATCAGAAAAGTCCATTCGCCTATATCTTTGCCAGTTGCTGACGGATTTAGCAACTTGAGACAAAGTAGTCCTTTTGAAGTTCAAGTACAGTTCCTCAGAACTTACTTGATGATCTTCAGTGATGAGTACCACTTTAGTGGTCTCCTTTTGAGCCTGAAAAAGAATGTTATTTAGATCAGGATTGGTTTGGAAGATTGTTTTAGAGTTCATATCTGAAACATGATTTACCTGCTGAGAGTCAGCAAGCTCATGTTGTACAATTTCCATTCCATGAGGAGCTTGAGTAGCATCCTCCATTTGTTCATCCTGAAATAAATTAGAGTTAGACACAAGTACTAAGCTGTCAAACTTAGTTTTAATACCAAAAACATTAACTACCTGCTGAGCAAGGAGTGTTGGTTCTGGTGCAGAGGCTTCAGCAACCACTGACTTGCATCTTGAGAAGTCTGTAGAGATTAGGGCTGGGCATGGTTCGGTTCGGTTCAAAACCGAACCGAACTTCGGTTTGAACCGAACCGAACAGTAAAATTTTGTTCAAACCGAAAACCGAACCGAAATTTCGGATCGGTTTCGGTTTGATCCGAAAATTATCGGTTCGGTTTCGGATTAATCCGAATAATCCGAACTTTCTTTTTTTTTTTTTTTTTTTTTTTTTTTAAATTTTCCATCAAATAGGCATGCATCAAATATCCAAATCAAACAGGTTTTTGCCACAAATATCCAAATCAAACAGTAGTACTCTAAATCAAATCAAAAGTCAAAACACAAGTTTGACAATTTTCTACCAAATGGAAGAAGTTCACCAAATTCAAAGTTCATACGATACGGATATGGAAACGATTACGATTAGTCTATTCAAAATTCAAAGTTCATACGATACGGATATAATTTGTAAAAAAAAAAAATAATAATAATATTGATTCGGTTCGGTTTAATCCGATAAACCGCGGTTTTTTAACCCAACCGAACCGAAAACCGAAATCTGTCAAAGTAATGAACCGCAAACCGAACCGAAGATGCTGGATCGGATTGGTTCGGTTCGGTTTTTCGGTTTCTCGGATCGGTTTTCGATTTTCGGTTATTATGCCCGGCCCTAGTAGAGATAATATAATATTAGCAAAAGAATAAGTTTCAGAAATTGAAGTTTTACTGATGGTTGAATTAACTACCTGCTCAAGAAGGACAGGTTGTGGCTCAGTCCTCTCAGCATTAACAGTTTCTTCAGCAGACTTCTTGTCTTGCTCTATTTGAGAAAGCTGTGCGGTTTCAGCAATCTCCCTTGTCTCTGAAATGACAAGTTGAGCAGAAGCATCTTGACCCTTGATCTCACTGCTTGTCATGAAGACATCAATGGATTTGTTGGATGATTCTTCAATCTCCAACTCCATTTGTTTGCTTATTTCTTCCAGTACAAGCTGGACTTTGTCGATTGATGTCTTGGGTGAACTTGGGCCAGTATTCTCAGCATCACGAGATGCGTCGTTGAATAATGCTTCTTGTGTTTCTGTAACTTCTGGAACTGGAACCATTGCTGTCTCAGCAACTGGTCCTTCAGCAAGCGGGGTTTCAACAACTTGATGAGTTGCTTGTTCAGCAACCATCTTTTCAGCAGCATCAGCAAGTACCGCTTTTTGCAGATCAGCAACAATGTCACTTGCTGGTTCCAAAGTTGGATCATCTAAATTATCTACAATGTAGATATCTGGGACTTGGGCAGGAATTACATTTCCACTGCCTTGTGGTCTATTCTCAGTAGAGGTATCAACGTTAAGTTGATTGTTGAAGGCTTTCGCAAACACTTCAACATTGTTGACATAGATTTCAGTAATCACCTCAGCAACATCTACTGGCAAATGCGTTTCAGCATTTGTCTGGGAATTGTCTGAGAGGTCTTGGACAGCAGGAACTGACTTGCGGGCCAGTGTTTTCTTCCTTTTGTTGCTGGTCCGTTTCCTCTTAGGTACGGGGTTTGCTGATGACGCTGCAGTCTGAGTGTCATCATCAGCTTTCCTCTTTTTCTTGTTAGATTTCTCCAGTTTCCCAGAGGCATCTATAGTTGCATTTTCAGCAACGGCTGTTGTACACGTACCTTGTTGATTTTCTACAGCAGTTTCATTTGTGTTACCACTACCAACAGCAGTTTCATCTCTAAGTTGCTGAGTGGTAACATCTGCAGCTGTTGTATACCTTTCTTGCTGGCTTGTGCTGACAACATTTGCAGTTGTTGTCTTCTTAGTTTTCTTTCTAGTAGTCTTAGGTACATTCTGCTTGTAGAATGATCTTCCCACATTGCATACAGACTTTTTGATTGGCAATGGGTTTCTTAGCTGAATCCTGAAATGTTCAAGGATGTAGCATATCTTGATTCCATACATAACTGGAAAGGAAGGTGAGACCTTGTTGTCTTCTACCTTTACCTTAAACTTAGTAACACAATCAACAAGCCTGTTGAAAATGTACTTAGCCCAGTTAAGTTCCGTTTTATTTTCATGGATATGCATCAGCAATGGCCATCTTCTCAGGCCTACTTGGTCAATTCCTCCAACTTGGGAGTCAAGAACTTTTATCAGTAGCAGAGCTACTAGACCAAGTGAGTGGCAGAGATGCTTTCTCTTAACGTGCTTTGTCCAAGTAACGGGAGCAATCTCGCCTTTCTTCATTTTCTCGTTTCTGACGTCACTGTAGAAAGCTTCTATTTCTTCGTGTTAGGAAACTTGTAATTTTGATGAGCAATTAACCATGCTAAATTAAGGAAAGTCCAGTAACTAGTACTCTTAAGGTCCATAGGGATTTAGAATTTTAAGGACATTGAAAAAGGGGAACGTTTGCTGAAGACTTAGTTTAGGTGCTAGATAGGTTGGTTTTTACCGCTTACGATGTGTTTTATTTTCTGAAAAGAAAATAACTTATTGAAGCTTTAGCTTATGATGTATCTTATTTTCTGAAAAGAAAATAACCTATTGAAGCATTTGCTGACGATGTACTTTGTTTTTACAAACAAACTATTGAAGCATTTAGAAACCGCTCAGAATCTTGAAGATTATCGAAGATCTGAAGACTTGAAGAATTCGAAGATCTGAAGACTGGTATCTACAAAGGCACGTGTTGCTCAGAAAGTGGAAAACTTCAGCAACAGCATTGCATAAGTGAAAATCTGAAAGACAGAGTAGGTTGTGCTTGTTGAAACTGAGACTGACCACTTGCTGATGAACATATGTGACCTCTTGCTGAAAGTACTTGTGTTTGCGCTCCAATGTTACTGTTTGAATTCTATTCAAATAAGCATTAAATGCAAAGCTCGCACGCGAAGGACATGAAGACTAGAAGACAAACAAGGACGCTGCTGAAAGTACAAAAGCAAGATAGTGACATCTTAAGGATCAAAAACCTTGGAATTTAAAATTCAAACGGCTCCTTATTTTCACTATAAATAGAGGTTTTCCGGCGAAGAGTTGAAGCGTGTCAACAACGTGATCAAACTCTCACTTGTGCTTAAAACTCACATACCTTCAAACTCTCTATACTGCCATTGATCCGTTCCAAGACTCAAAGCTTGAAAAAGCTACTTGTGAAGAAATAGAACAAACTCGGCTAAGAAATTAGTTAAGTGTTCTTTCTTTCGAACAAGAACAAGTCTTGACACCAGAAACAATCAAACTTGTTTACTGCAAAGTATTCAAAGTTGTGTTTCTTAGATTACTTGTTGTAACTGAATAAGTTATAATTAAGTTATCTTACCCCAAAACTCTCTCACTGAAAATACACCCTTTCAGGCGTGATATTCAGGGGGAACTTAATCGAGCATAGTTTTGCTGATTAAAAGTACCAAGTTTGGTGGAGAACAAGGTTGCGTTCTCTAGATTAGTGATGAATGTGTATTTTACACTTTCATTCGAGTCTTTTTCACCTATTTTAGCTATCTTCTATGTTAATTTAGCTATATTTTAGTGCATTTTATTAGAATAGTGTCACGTTTCCCTTTAGATTTTATTTTACAGGTTTTGGTTGAAAATCGAGGATTTTCGGGCAATTATATTGAAGTTGACAAGGAATTGGTGTTCCAGAAGCCTATTTGGAGTGTCTGAAGGTTTCCGGATAGGATTTGGAGTCTAGGGGTCGAATCTGGAGGTTAGAAGGCCACTAGAAGTCAGAAACCGAGTCCGAAAAGGGGAAGAAATCCAAAAACGCGTCGAAAACGCAGAATTCCGCGAAAAAGTCCCCGGGGCGAACCGTCCCAGACGTGGGGCGAACCGCCCCACACTTATTCGAGGCCTATATATAGTTGCTCAGATTTTCTCCGAAATTCATACTTTTCCAGACCTACTTTCTCACCTTTCTCTGTAGTTTTAGGTAGGAACTTTGTAACACCCCGTTTTTTTTAATTATTTATTTAATTATTTAATTATTATTTAATTATTTATTTTAGTTAATTAATTATCAGAGTAAATTATTTATTCGGTAATTAATTAATTAGTTTCGCGAAAGTTATTCGTTTCGTTTCGTTTCGTTTGGATCAAGCTGGAGTAATCGATCTGCTAGCTTTTGGCCCATTTGTTGAACCCAGTCAAAGGCCCATTGACCGGCCCAATTCTCACTTAAACCCTAACCGTAATCAGATCCCTCCTTTCTCATTCTTGCTGGCCGTTCATTGAGTTAGTAAGAAAGAAAGAAAACTTCTTTTCCTCTCTCTCTCTCTCACGCTCACCATCATCTTCATCAGATCAATTCACCATCTCCACTAATCAATAGTCGTCAAACCGCAACCATCCTCATCTCCGTTCACCGCCGCCGCCGCGGTTACTTTCCGCCGTCACCGTTCGATACGCGCGCCGCCGCCGCTTTTCCTTGCCGCCGCTCCGCTCTGCTCTGTCTGTGTCGATCGATCGATCGATTGTCTGTTCGCCGCCGCCCGGATTCGGTTCCGCTCGTCGCCGCGCCTTGCTCCGCCGCCGCCGCGTTCATTCGTCGCCGCGCCGCCGCCGATCCGCGCCGCCTACCGTTTCGCCGCCGCCGTTCGACCGATCCGATTCCGTTCGCCTTTCCGGTTCGCTCGACGCGAACCGATCCGACCTTGCCGGTTCTTTTCTGCTTCGATCGGTAAGAGATTCGATTCCTTCTGATCTTTCGGTTTCGAATTCGAGTTTGATTACGATTTCGATTCGAATCTTGTTTTAATTCTATTTTCTTTTCGATTTACTCGTTTGCAGATTGCCGATTCCTTTCTGTTCGATTCGAAGGTAAATCTCGAATCCTTTGTTGTTTCTTTCGATTCGAAGTTAGGATTCTGTTTCGGACAATTTTACCCTTGGACGGTTTTGCCCTTGAACGATCTGACTGTGTTGTTTATTTCGAACTGAGAACCGGGACTTAGGATTCGTTAGTTGTTGTTACTGTTGCTGGACTTGTGACTTGTTTGACTCGTATGTTGACTTTGATTTCCTGTTTGACCCCGAAAGGACCTTTGGACCTTGTTGTTATGTTTTGGATTCTTTGTGGACTGATTTGGAAAGCTTAAAAACCTAAAGGACCTTTTTGCAATTTTACTTTTGACCGTAGTTGACTGACAGTAGGCTTGTATCGTAAACCTTGTTGTTTTGAGAAGACTGTTAAGTGTTGGACTTCTAGTTTGTTTGTTCTGTTGGTTTTCGAAAAGGGTTTTTCTTGCAATTTACCACCGAGGGTATTTTGGTAATTTCCAGAATCTGAAAATCGAAAGAGTTTCTGAAAATGTTTAAACTTAGTTTCTGTTTTGTAAATTAGTATGACTTGACTTGCTAGCCTAGTTGGTTAGGTCCTTGCTTGACTAACTTAGAGGTCCCGAGTTCGAACCCCGACTTTACCATTCCTTTTTTCAACCTTTTTCCTTCCGTCCGTTCGACTTCTAAATTGTGTTAGTACTTTCTTGTTAGGTTCTCCGTTGTCAGTAAACCCGTAAGCTCATTTCTTGTTGAAGGTCGTTTGCTCGTAAGCTAAGGTGAGTGTTCACCCCTAAACCTATTATTTGCGAAAAACTGGAAGGCTATGTGACTGTTTGTGTCTATTACTATCTACTGTATATTATATGCTTCCGCGTAAAAGTATAAGTCCTAAGTATGACTTTTGGATTTCTGTTATTGCTACTCTGTTCTGTACTGACCTTTCTGCAGGAACACCTCTCGGTGTTAATTGTCTGTATCTGTTACTCTGTATCTGTTCTGTTTCTGTGTGACCGGTCGATTAGGTTATGGTTAGGTAGGCTTGGGTAGTAGAGGACTATCGGGTTTGCTTGATCGTGGCCTAGTCTATTCCCTTTTAGGCGCGAGGCAGAAGTCGCTGAGGTCTATTAGGGTCGTAGGATCTGTTTCCCCAAAGTACACGGGGGTTTCTGTTTCTGTCCGGAGTTATGCATCCTCTGGAGGGAGTTATAAGGGCATTCTGGGAGTAGGAGCAATAAGGCGGGCTGCACCAACGGTCTACAACGTATCTGATCTGTTAATCTGTTATACGTGTTCTGTGCTGTTTGCTCGTTTTCTGAAAAGGATTTTGTTTTAAAACTGTTTTACTTTCTGTTTAACTTAGAACCTCACTGAGATCGTTTATCTCACACTCTTTTGTTTTCCTAAATTTCCTTCCTTCCAGATGCTGCTGTGGATGTGCGTGACTAGGAAGCCAGCGACTGAGAGAAGGGTCTGGGGTGTCACGGGGTTCTTTTCAAAATAAGAAGAACACTTTATTTGTCTTCATTCGTTGTCTTTTCGAACTAGAGTTGTCATTGAATATTGTTTGTTATTGTTAGCGTCAAAGTATTTTGGGCATTTATTGCCGACCGTTGTTATTAAATTATTTTCGAATTTCCTTTTCAAGAAAATATTTTGTTTTCAAAACCGGTACCGTTACAGTTGGTATCAGAGCTTGATTTCAAACTCGAGCTTGCTAGGATAGGATCTTTTGACCTTTGGGGTGTGTGTGAGGGTCTGAGTCGCTGGTTAGGTCTTGTATTTTCAGTTGTTTTCTGATTCGAGTCTTACGTACTAACCCTGAACCGTCTCTTCATCTTCTCTGTTCTGTTTCTGACTACCTTTGACCCGTTCTGAAACCGTTGACCTTCCGTGGTTGTATGATTCTGACGTAGATATTAACTAGTTAACTACGCATGTGCTTACAGATAGGTATGAGTTCTGAGAAGAGGGTTATTCGTTATCGTCTAGTCGAAGGAGAATTCAACCCGTATACCTCCGCTCCTGTTGCTGGCGTTTACCCTGGATTTGTGGTGGATAGAGTTGTGCATGAACGTGATCACTACTGGTTGGAGAACTTTAAGCTTCGAGATGTGATAGCAACGAAGGAAGCAGAGATCGGATTTCTGAAGACGGCCTTACGCGCCGCGAAGGAGCACTCTGGCTTTGTTACGTTAACCGCGTCCAATGTTGGCAACCGGATTCCCAGGAGGAAGGCTCGGAGGACGTTTCCCGAGGGTTGCGGACCATCCCGTAGAGGAAAGAGTGAAGACGAGGAGGAATCCGAAGAAGATCCCGAGGAGGACTCCTCTGAGGGAGAAGGAGGAGACGCTCACGTGCCCCAGGGGCGTTCCGAGGATGATAGCGAGGACGCTTACTAGGATAGTTGCCTTTTCGAGCTCGTACCGAACTTCTTTGTTTCTGCCAAACGAGTTTTTCCTTTTAGTTCAGCCGACTGAGACTGCTTATGCTTTTCCGTTTATTTGACTCTGTGGTTTTCTGTTTTCCTCGCTAAGACGAGTTGAGACCGTTTTCTTTTGTTTTATTTCATGCTTGACTGTTTTGAGACTTCGTTGTTTTCTTGTTTTTGCTTTTTGTTTTATAGTTCAAGGCATGTTTTCTTCTTCACTGCTCAGTTTATACCTGTTGTAGAAGATTAAGTACTGGCCTTAGTTCTTTGTTTTTCTGCTCTTCCCTAAGTTAGAGATTCGAGGTTGTTAAATCAACTGCTAAGTAGTGCCCTTTGTTAGAATGAGTCGCAGAAACACTCGTGGTGCCAGCAGCAATGGAAGTGGAGACGATCAGCACGCTGAAAATGGAGATCAAGTGGACCGTATCATCGCTGCTCTGGGGAATTTCAGCGAAACCATTCGCCGCGCTGGAGTACCAACACCACCTGTTCAGCCTCCGCCACCACCACCGATCCAGACCATCGATCAAGCTGCGGAGCGATTCACTCGATTTCATCCTGAGAGGTTCGAGGGAACACCAGATCCCCGTAAGGCTGAGCTCTGGATCGAAGGTATGGAGAACTTATTCTCGATCCTGCACTATCCGGACGAGAGGAAGATCGAGCTTGCTGCTTTCCAGTTCGTGGGGGCCGCCAGGAACTGGTGGAGAGCTGTGAATGCAAGATGGAGACAAGAGGGAGTTGCTCGTACCTGGGAGAATTTCACCAAGGACTTCATGGACAAGTACGTGCCTCGCCTGGTTCGCGAGAACCGGAGAGATGAATTTCAAGCTTTGGTGCAAGGGAACATGGATGTTGCCGACTATGACTCAGAATTTACCCGGTTACTGAAGTACGTGCCGCATTTCCAATATGATGAACGAGAGAAGGTTCGTCACTTTGTGAAGGGACTCAACTCCGAGATCCGGTACAGTCTATTTGGGACCAATATGCCTACCTATCTCAAGGCTGTCGAGCTCGCCTCCGAGGTAGAGAGTGGTCTCAAGGAGATTAAGATGGCTGATAAGCCATACTCGAGCAAGAGGAGCTACTCTAGTTCTTCTGGGAGCCATGGAGGAGGAAGCCAATCTGGTTATAAGAGGGAGAATCGAGGAGGATATCAATCTGGATATCAGGCACCACCGGCGAAGTATTCCCGTACTCAGCATGACAACCGTTCTCGCAACACTACTGGAGGGTCTGGGCAGTCATCCCAGGCAAGGAAGAACTGCAACTACTGTGGAGGAGTCAACCACGATGAGCACAACTGCTGGAAAAGACAGGGCTTATGCTTGGCTTGTGGGAGTAAGGATCACAAGATTAGCCACTGTCCGAACCGACATGCCATTGTCAAGGGGGGAAGGCCCGGAGACTATGCTCCGAGAAATGATGGAAAGGGTCCTATGGCGAAGCCCCGAGTTTTCAGCATAGGCGGTCATGAAGTTCCTGACACCGCAACTGTGGTTGAAGGTACGCTACTGATCGCTCAAACTTCTTCTAAAGCTTTATTTGATCCTGGTGCTACGCATTCATTTATTGCTGAAGTATTTGCTGCATCGCTCGCTTTACCGTACAAAGTATTACCCTACGCTTTAGAAGTATGTACGCCTTTGGGAGCTAGTCTAATCACTAAGAAGTTCGTGAAGCGATGTGAGATTTCCATCCTAGGAAGAACTTTCCCTGCTGACCTAATATTTCTACCACTATCAACCTACGATGTTATTCTGGGTATGGATTGGCTGTCCGAGCACTACGCGCAACTGGATTGTCGAACCAAGGCCATATCCCTGGGAAAACCTGGAGAGGAGAAAGTCGTATGGAAAGGAGATAAGAGAAAGGATGAGAAGTTTCTACTGTCTGCCATGGAAGCTAGGAGGCTATACGTGAAGGGTGCTACCTGCTTTTTGGCATATCTGATCAATAAACCCAAAGATCAGCCAAAAATCGAGGAAGTCAGGGTGGTTAAGGAGTTCAAGGGTGTTTTCCCTGAGAAGCTGGATTCCGTACCCCCTGAACGAGAAGTGGAGTTTAGCATTGATCTGGTACCTGGAACTGCACCAATATCGAAGTCACCGTATAGGATGGCACCTGCTGAGCTTAAGGAGCTGAAGACTCAACTGCAGGATCTGGTGGACAACAGTTTTGTGAGACCTAGTTCGTCACCTTGGGGATCACCGGTTCTGTTCGTGAAGAAGAAGGATGGTACTATGAGGATGTGCATCGACTATCGAGGCTTGAATCAAGTCACTGTCAAGAACAAGTACCCCCTGCCCCGTATTGAGGAACTCTTCGATCAGTTGGAAGGTTCGAAGGTTTACTCAAAGCTTGATCTACGACAAGGCTATTATCAAGTTAGGGTAAGGGAAGAAGACATACCTAAGACTGCTCTGAATTCGAGGTATGGTCATTACGAGTTCGTAGTGATGCCTTTTGGCCTTACGAATGCCCCGGCTGTGTTCATGGATTTGATGCACCGAGTTTTTCAGCCATATCTAGATCAGTTTGTTGTTGTTTTCATCGATGACATTCTCGTTTACTCAAAATCTGAAGAGGATCATGAGAAACATCTTCGAATTGTCTTGGAAACTCTTCAGAACAACAAATTGTATGCCAAATTCAGCAAGTGTGAATTTTGGCTAGATAAGGTAGCCTTCTTAGGGCACATTATTTCTGGAGAAGGTTTGGAGGTTGACCCGTCGAAGATTGAGTCGATAGTCAATTGGAAGAGACCCGAATCTATCACTGAAGTGAGAAGTTTTCTTCGTTTGGCTGGTTACTATCGTCGTTTTGTGAAGGATTATTCGAAGATAGCTGGACCCTTGTCCTCTTTAACAGGGAAAAATCCTAAGTTCGTATGGAGTGACAAGTGTCAGGAAAGCTTCGAGGAGCTGAAGAAGAGGCTGACCACCGCCCCGATACTAGCTCTTCCCGAGGGAACCAACGACTTTATAGTCTACACTGATGCTTCAAAGGAAGGTTTGGGTTGTGTACTGATGCAACGAGAAAAGGTGATCGCATATGCTCCGAGAAAACTGAAGCCATATGAAAGAAATTACCCAACCCATGACCTTGAGCTAGCTGCTATAGTCTTTGCGTTGGGAAAGTGGAGACACTACCTTTATGGTCCTGAGTTCACTATCCTCACGGATCATAAGAGCTTGAAGTACGTGTTTACCCAAAAGGAGTTGAACATGAGACAACGACGATGGATGGAGTTTCTGGGCGATTACACCTGTACCATTCGATACCATCCTGGTAAGGCCAATGTGGTCGCCGATGCCTTAAGTCGTAGGGTACACGTGTCTAATCTCGAAGTATCCAGATTGTCGTGTATGTTCGCCAATATCACCTTGAGGTATGAGTTGGCAGGAAAGATTCTTGAGGCTCAAGAGCACGACGAGGAGCTTCAGGATATCAAAGCACATATTACTGAGCCTCGAAATGCGAAATTCTCTATTGATGAGAATGGAGCTCTAAGGTTTCAAGGAAGATTGTGTGTGCCTTCTGATGAAGAGCTTAGACGATTAATTTTGGAGGAAGCTCATAAGTCTAAGTATTCGATGCATCCTGGAGGAAACAAGATGTACGAGGATTTGAAGAAGGTTTACTGGTGGACCTATATGAAACGAGATGTTGCACAGTTTGTGCAGAGTTGCTTGGTTTGCCAGCAAGTGAAGGCTGAGCACCAGAAACCGGGAGGTTTACTACAGCCACTCGAGATCCACCGTGGAAATGGGAGATGATCACCATGGACTTTGTGACCGGTCTACCGGTAGCTAGGGGTGGTTTTGATAGTGTTTGGGTTATTGTCGATAGATTGACGAAATCGGCACATTTTCTACCTATTAAAACCACCTACACATCCGAGAAGTTAGCCGAAGTCTACCGTGACGAGATAATTAGGCTTCACGGCACTCCAGTGAGCATTGTCTCGGATAGAGATCCAAAGTTTGTCTCGAGATTTTGGAAGCAAGTACATGAAGGCTTAGGTACTAAGTTGAATTTTAGTACCGCAGCACATCCGCAAACAGATGGTCAATCCGAAAGGACCATTCAAACTTTGGAAGACCTATTGCGATTGTGTGTGCTAGATCACCAAGGAAGCTGGGCACAGCATTTGCCATTAGTGGAGTATGCTTATAACAACAGTTATCAAGCATCGATTGGTATGGCACCGTTCGAGGCACTGTATGGTCGGAAGTGTAGATCACCACTGTATTGGGATTTGGAGGACCGAGTTTCTATACCAGTAGCTGGAGAGAGGTCTCTCAACGAGATGATACAAGAAACCTTGGAAAAGGTTAGACTTATCCGTGACCGTTTGAGAACTGCTCAGAGTCGACAGAAGAGTTACGCCGATAACCGCAGACGAGATTTGGAATTTGAAGTGGGTGATTTTGTCTTTCTCAAGCTATCTCCGAGAAAGGGCATTGTTCGTATGGGTCGTCGAGCTAAGCTGAACCCTCGATATGTGGGTCCATACGAGATCATTGAGAGAGTTGGCATTGTAGCATATCGGTTGCAACTGCCCACTACTATTACTGGAATTCATAATGTGTTCCATGTATCTCAACTGAAGAAGTATTATCCGGATCCGTCGCACGTGATTCAACCCGAGGAAGTGACCATTGAGGAGGATTTGTCGTATGTGGAGCAACCGGTTCGTATCCTTGACCAGAAGGTGCAACAGCTCCGTAATCGGCAAATCAAGAAAGTAAAGGTTCTGTGGAGAAATCATCAGTATGAGGAGGCAACCTGGGAAAGCGAGGATGACATGCGCCGGCAGTATCCCGAGCTCTTCAACTTTTCAGGTGCGAATTTGGGGACCAAATTCTTTTAAGGGGGAAGAGTGTAACACCCAGTTTTTTTTAATTATTTATTTAATTATTTAATTATTATTTAATTATTATTTAATTATTTATTTTAGTTAATTAATTATCAGAGTAAATTATTTATTCGGTAATTAATTAATTAGTTTCGCGAAAGTTATTCGTTTCGTTTCGTTTCGTTTGGATCAAGCTGGAGTAATCGATCTGCTAGCTTTTGGCCCATTTGTTGAACCCAGTCAAAGGCCCATTGACCGGCCCAATTCTCACTTAAACCCTAACCCTAATCAGATCCCTCCTTTCTCATTCTTGCTGGCCGTTCATTGAGTTAGTAAGAAAGAAAGAAAACTTCTTTTCCTCTCTCTCTCTCTCACGCTCACCATCATCTTCATCAGATCAATTCACCATCTCCACTAATCAATAGTCGTCAAACCGCAACCATCCTCATCTCCGTTCACCGCCGCCGCCGCGGTTACTTTCCGCCGTCACCGTTCGATACGCGCGCCGCCGCCGCCGCCGCTTTTCCTTGCCGCCGCTCCGCTCTACTCTGTCTGTGTCGATCGATCGATCGATCGATTGTCTGTTCGCCGCCGCCCGGATTCGGTTCCGCTCGTCGCCGCGCCTTGCTCCGCCGCCGCCGCGTTCATTCGTCGCCGCACCGCCGCCGATCCGCGCCGCCTACCGTTTCGCCGCCGCCGTTCGACCGATCCGATTCCGTTCGCCTTTCCGGTTCGCTCGACGCGAACCGATCCGACCTTGCCGGTTCTTTTCTGCTTCGATCGGTAAGAGATTCGATTCCTTCTGATCTTTCGGTTTCGAATTCGAGTTTGATTACGATTTCGATTCGAATCTTGTTTTAATTCTATTTTCTTTCCTATTTACTCGTTTGCAGATTGTCGATTCCTTTCTGTTCGATTCGAAGGTAAATCTCGAATCCTTTGTTGTTTCTTTCGATTCGAAGTTAGGATTCTGTTTCGGACAATTTTACCCTTGGACGGTTTTGCCCTTGAACGATCTGACTGTGTTGTTTATTTCGAACTGAGAACCGGGACTTAGGATTCGTTAGTTGTTGTTACTGTTGCTGGACTTGTGACTTGTTTGACTCGTATGTTGACTTTGATTTCCTGTTTGACCCCGAAAGGACCTTTGGACCTTGTTGTTATGTTTTGGATTCTTTGTGGACTGATTTGGAAAGCTTAAAAACCTAAAGGACCTTTTTGCAATTTTACTTTTGACCGTAGTTGACTGACAGTAGGCTTGTATCGTAAACCTTGTTGTTTTGAGAAGACTGTTAAGTGTTGGACTTCTGGTTTGTTTGTTCTGTCGGTTTTCGAAAAGGGTTTTTCTTGCAATTTACCACCGAGGGTATTTTGGTAATTTCCAGAATCTGAAAATCGAAAGAGTTTCTGAAAATGTTTAAACTTAGTTTCTGTTTTGTAAATTAGTATGACTTGACTTGCTAGCCTAGTTGGTTAGGTCCTTGCTTGACTAACTTAGAGGTCCCGAGTTCGAACCCCGACTTTACCATTCCTTTTTTCAACCTTTTTCCTTCCGTCCGTTCGACTTCTAAATTGTGTTAGTACTTTCTTGTTAGGTTCTCCGTTGTCCGTAAACCCGTAAGCTCATTTCTTGTTGAAGGTCGTTTGCTCGTAAGCTAAGGTGAGTGTTCACCCCTAAACCTATTATTTGCGAAAAACTGGAAGGCTATGTGACTGTTTGTGTCTATTACTATCTACTGTATATTATATGCTTCCGCGTAAAAGTATAAGTCCTAAGTATGACTTTTGGATTTCTGTTATTGCTACTCTGTTCTGTACTGACCTTTCTGCAGGAACACCTCTCGGTGTTAATTGTCTGTATCTGTTACTCTGTATCTGTTCTGTTTCTGTGTGACCGGTCGATTAGGTTATGGTTAGGTAGGCTTGGGTAGTAGAGGACTATCGGGTTTGCTTGATCGTGGCCTAGTCTATTCCCTTTTAGGCGCGAGGCAGAAGTCGCTGAGGTCTATTAGGGTCGTAGGATCTGTTTCCCCAAAGTACACGGGGGTTTCTGTTTCTGTCCGGAGTTATGCATCCTCTGGAGGGAGTTATAAGGGCATTCTGGGAGTAGGAGCAATAAGGCGGGCTGCACCAACGGTCTACAACGTATCTGATCTGTTAATCTGTTATACGTGTTCTGTGCTGTTTGCTCGTTTTCTGAAAAGGATTTTGTTTTAAAACTGTTTTACTTTCTGTTTAACTTAGAACCTCACTGAGATCGTTTATCTCACACTCTTTTGTTTTCCTAAATTTCCTTCCTTCCAGATGCTGCTGTGGATGTGCGTGACTAGGAAGCCAGCGACTGAGAGAAGGGTCTGGGGTGTCACGGGGTTCTTTTCAAAATAAGAAGAACACTTTATTTGTCTTCATTCGTTGTCTTTTCGAACTAGAGTTGTCATTGAATATTGTTTGTTATTGTTAGCGTCAAAGTATTTTGGGCATTTATTGCCGACCGTTGTTATTAAATTATTTTCGAATTTCCTTTTCAAGAAAATATTTTGTTTTCAAAACCGGTACCGTTACAAACTTCCCAGAGCCTGTTCTGGGGGTTCGTAGCTTAGGGGACACTTTTTCATAGAAGATTGGAGCTTGTAGGATTGCAATTCTTCGGAGATTGACAACCTTCGGTAACATTGTATCTTACAGTTTATTCTACTTATTCTTATTTATCTTTCAACATGTTTTCTTCTATGATGTCTGTTGATTGCATGCCTATTATGAGTAGCTAAACTTATCGTTGGTGGTAGTATGTGAATTCTTAGCGAAGGGAAGATAATCATGCTAATGGCTATATCGCGCATTATACTCCGTGTTATTGCTTTATTTCGTTGATCAGGCTCAGCCTAAATTCTCGTATGTTGTATTAATTATTATGCACAATTGGACCCTCGTCGACCTATACGCGAGTTTATCTTCATAGTGTTGAATAATTACGGAACACATTAGGACAATAGTGATTGACTTGTCAGGATCGTTATCTTCGTAGTGCTTAATAATTGCAACAGGACATTAGATTGATCAAAGATCTCCATGCAAGACCGAGGAATTTACGCATGATTATCGACCCGTTATGCTTTGAAGGATCATACTATCACCAATCTCCATTATCTGCTAGAAATGCCTTTGCTATCTGTCTGCTGTTTTTATATTCTAAACTAGATTTGATAAAGCTTGTTATAGTCCTGAGAGAACGACACTCGAGTCATTCTACTGCTACACTACGGTTTTCGTTGTAGTTGTGGATTGCCTTTGGCTAAATAACAAATATTATTTGACTGAACCGGAACCCGACAAATCCGCGTTCATCAAATTGGCGCCGTTGCCGGGGACTATACTCCTTTTTCTGTTTAATTTGTTTATATTTTCAGCTTTCAATTCCTAATTCTATTAGTTTTAGTTTTCCTTTTTAATCTCTCTCTGATACTGCTTCCCTAGTCTGTTTCTAATTCTCCTTTCCTAGCCTTAGTAGTATTCGATATCTAGAAATATTCTCGATTTTCGAAATTTCTAACGAGGCTAATTTTTAGTTTTGAGTTACTCCTGATACAGATTTCCAGGTATGACGACCTTAAAAGCCCGCTTGACACCGACGTTCTCGCAAGTCAGAAGGGGGTCAGCTATATACTTGGAAGAAGAGTTATCGGGGTATGAGGTAACAAGCACCATAGTGAGAAGGATAACAAGGTTCGAAGAAGGAGAGGATATGAATCCGATAAGCTTCATCAGGTCCTATGAAGAGGAAATAGAAAAAGTTCCAGCAAAGGGGTTCACCGAGGATCAATTATGCAGGAAATTATTTCCTTTTGCTTTGGGATACGAACCGAGGATATGGATAGCGAGGTTAGCACCAGGATCACTGAAGACCTGGGGCCAATTGTAGTAGAGGAGTTCTTGGCACGTTTCATGCCTTACCATGAGACAATTGCACTACGGAATCGGATCGAATACTTCAAACAAGGAGAATAAGAGCGGTTCTGTGACACCTATGAACGTTTTGAGCGGTATAAACGTGAGTGCCCCCACCACCGTTTCGACGATGGGGAGCTGATTTGGTTTTTTGTTGGAGGACTACGAGATGAAGTTAGGCTACAAGTAGATGGGATGTGTGGAGGTTTAGAAGAATGTACAGTTGAAGAGGCAGTGAAGGTCTTTCAAAAGTACGCCGATGGATCCGCACAATCCGAGAAAATAATGTCGAATGAAGTCGCCAACATATACTCAAATCAAGACGAAACTGACGGGTTATACGAAGGATATTCTGAGGACGAAGACATCAGTGAGGAAGAGGAACTTGCGTTTTACGCATGGATTAAAGCCATTGAGAGTGTTTTCGAGATAGCACACGCAGGGCAAGCTGAGAACAATCTTCGCATCGAGAAGGCTTTTGAAGCGATCGAAGTGACTGAGCAACTTATCAAAGAACTTAGCCTACTGAAGTGTGGAAGGTGCGGTAAAGAAGTCGAGGATACCCCCTAGGAAGTAGTGGGCAAACCACCCGAGGTGAGGAGCGAATCACCCCCCAACTCCAGGGAACCGGTCAATCCTAGTCCTCCCGATGAGACACCTGAAACTGATCCCGAGCAACCTCCAGCTGTTGCTACTGAGGAGAATGAGTGCGAAGAGGTGAATCTACTGCTCCAAGGAGGCAAGATGACCAAAATTCCTAACTTCGTACGTCCTAAGCGGGTGGAATCTACTGAGATCGATAGTACAGGACCGAGCATAGAACAAGAGGTTAGCGGAAGTTCCAAAAACCCTCAAGAATTTCCGGAAAGGAATGATGAACCAAGACCATCTGTAATAGACATAGATGATGACGAAGTCGAGGTAGGAACTAGTATGCTAGGGGAACTTCACAAATCTTCCAATCCATATGTGCCTCCGAAGCCACATGTGCCATACCCGAGTCGGATCAAACCAGCCAAGAAGGATATTCAAGATTCACCCCTATTCCAACGCCTGTCAAAAGTGGAAGTCAATGTAACTCTCTTAGAGTTAATCCAGAACATTCCAGCTTATACGAAATTCTTTCGTGAGATCAAGAACAAAAGGATTACTTCAGGAAAGGAAGTGAATGGGGTTGAAACAGTCAACTCGATTGCCGGATTGCCCATAAAGAAAAAGGAACCTGGAAGCTTCATCATCGACATCGCCTTAGGGAATGGACGAACTACGAAAGCAATGCTTGACTTAGGAGCTAGCATTAACTTGATGCCGTATTCAGTATACAAGGCCCTGGAACTCGGAGAATTAACACCAACTGATATGGTCATCCAAATGGCAGACCAAAGTGTGAAGAGGCCAGTCGGGATAATAGAAGACATCCTTGTGAAAGTGGACAAATTGATAATCCCAGCTGATTTTGTAGTAATGAAGTCCGCGGACGAGGGAAAGAGCCATATCCGTGAGCACGTAGTACTACTTGGGAGACCATTCATGGAAACTACCAACACATGCCTTGAACTTAAGGGCAAAAAATAACCATGGAGATAATGGGCGAGAAGATTGAGTTGGTAGGATGTAGCATCAGAGATAAGGAGGTTGCAGAAGAGTTAAAATTTGTAGATTGCTACGAATCCGTAATTCCCGAATTTCATCATTGCCATGGTAATCGTGAACCACTTGAGGAGGCACTAACAATGCGAGCTGAGACGTGCTACATGACCGAAGAAGCAAGGGAACTAGTTGAAATAATGGATAGCACCCCAGAAATTCCCGCAGGAGAAGAGGTACTTGAACCTTTAGGAGAAGAAGAAGAAGAAAGTGGGTTTCCTGAAGAACCTAGCTTAGAATTGAAACCGCTTCCTGCGCACCTCAAGTATGTGTACTTAGGAGAAAATCAGAAAAAGCCTGTGATTGTCTCCTCACATCTCTCCGACAACGAAGAGAGTAAGCTGATTGAAGTATTGAAGGAAAATTCCGCAGCTATAGGATGGGGGATCAGCGATATCAAACGAATTAGCCCTACAAGATACGTGCACAACATCACTCTAGAACAAGATGCCAAACCCGTTAGGCAACCCCAGCGAAGGATAAATCCAGCCATGCAAGAGGTGGTAAAAAAGGAAGTGATCAAGTTGCTAGATGCTGATATGATTTACCCCATTCCTGATAGTCGATGGGTGAGCCCGGTACATGTAGTTCCTAAGAAATCGGGAGTCACGGTGGAAGAGAATGAGAAGGGAGAATTGGTACCGGTTAGGAAGACCACTGGATGGCGGATGTGCATTGACTATAGAAGATTAAATGCCGCCACTAAAAAAGACCATTTCCCTTTACCATTTATAGATGACATGCTAAACCGCATTGCGGGGCGGAAGTTTTATTGTTTTCTTGATGGTTTATCAGGTTTCTACCAGATTCCGATTGCACCGGAGGATCAGGATAAGACAACATTGACATGCCCATTCGGAACGTTTGCCTATAGGAAGATGCCATTTGGACTATGCAATGCTCCCGCCACTTTTCAAAGGTGCATGCTTTCTGTTTTCTCTGACATGGTAACTAAATTTGTTGAAGTTTTCATGGATGATTTTTCCCTATTTGGTGATTCATTTGATGAATGCTTGCAAAGATTAGATCTACTTTTGAAAAGGTGCATTAACCTTAAGCTGGGAGAAGAGTCATTATATGGTTAGAGAAGGCATTGTTCTAGGACATGTAGTTTCTGAAAGAGGTATTGAGGTAGACAAGGCTAAGATCGAAATCATTGAAAAACTTCCCCCACCTACTTGTGTGAAAGAATTGCAATCTTTTCTTGGCCATGTAGGTTTTCATAGGAGGTTTATTAAAGATTTTTCGAAAATTGCTAAACCTTTAAGTAGTTTGCTTGCTAAGGATGTGGTTTTCCATTTCTCTAATGAATGCTTAGTTGCTTTTAATACCCTTAAGGAAAAGCTTGTTTCTGCTCCCATTGTTGTGCCACCTGACTGGAATCTTCCTTTCGAAATTATGTGTGATGCTTCGAATTTTGCTATGGGTGTTGTTTTATGCCAAAAAGTTGATAAGCAGTATCGTGTGATTTATTATGTTAGTAAGACTCTAGACTCCGCGCAT
This sequence comes from Plantago ovata, assembly GCA_028274465.1. NCBI lineage: Eukaryota > Viridiplantae > Streptophyta > Magnoliopsida > Lamiales > Plantaginaceae > Plantago > Plantago ovata. Next base: position 96,814,215 of record CM051455.1, on the reverse strand, counting down.
GTTAATTATACAACTACTGAAAAGGAATTTTTAGTTGTTGTCTTTGCTTTACAAAAGTTTAGGTCTTACTTAATTGGCCATCCTGTGAATGTCCATACTGATCATGCTGCTTTGAGACATTTGATAGCTAAGCAAGATTCTAAGCCTAGATTAATCCGTTGGGTCCTTTTGCTGCAAGACTTTGATTTGACCATAGTGGATAGAGCTGGTAGGGAGAATTTAGTAGCAGATCATTTATCTAGAATACCTAATATCCCTGTTGATCCTATACCCATCAATGAAGACCTCCCCGATGAGCACCTAATGAAGGCTAATGAAGAGCCATGGTATGCGGATATTGTAAACTATTTGGCTATGAATATTTGCCCCACTAACTTTTCAGCCTCGGACAAGAGAGCTCTTTCCAAGCAATGCAGGACTTACATATGGGATGATCCGCATCTATTCAAGGAAGGAGCTGATGGGATTCTAAGGAGATGCGTGCCACAAGAAGAGCAACAAAGTGTACTGAGCCATTGCCATGAGCTTAATTGTGGGGGGCACTACAGTGGATTGAAGACAACACGCAAGGTACTGCAAGCAGGATTTTTCTAGCCAACAATATACAAAGATGCTCAAAGTTTTGTGAAGAATTGTGACCCATGTCAACGAGGTGGTGGTATCGGCAAGAAAGATAAAATGCCCCTTCAAGGGAATCTAGTGGTAGAACCTTTTGATGTATGGGACATTGATTTTATGGGACCATTTCCATCTAGTGGAGGCTATGAATACATTCTGGTTGCAGTGGACTATGTGACTAAATGGGTGGAGGCAATTCCTACAAAAAAAAATGACGGCCCAGTGGTTATGAAGTTCTTGAAGGACTTAATATTCTCGAGATTTGGGTGCCCTAGGACAATCATCAGCGATGGAGGGTCACACTTCGTCAATAGAACGTTTGCCTCCCTTCTTAAGAGATACAGTGTCCACCATAGTATCGCTACACCTTATCACCCACAGACGTCGGGACAAGTCGAAGTCAGCAATCGTCAAATCAAGAAGATCCTGGAACGAGTAGTGAAACCTAGTAGGAAGGATTGGGCAGGAAAATTGAATGATGCACTTTGGGCATACAGGACTAGCTACAAGACGGTGATCGGGACCACTCCGTACAGACTTGTGTATGGGAAAGCATGTCATCTTCCCGTAGAACTGGAACACAAGGCATATTTGGGCCATAAAAGCATTCAATCTTGATATAGGAAAAGCTGGCGAGGAACGATTGTTGCAACTAGATGAGCTTGATGAATTACGACTAGGTGCTTATGAAAATGCCAAGATTTACAAGGAACGTACTAAGAAGTATCATGATCGTGGTATAGTACGTAAGGAATTGATTCCTGGACAAAAAGCTTTGGTATTTAATTCTCGCCTTCGACTATTTCCTGGGAAGCTCCGTACTCGTTGGGATGGACCGTACGAAATTATCGAAGTTTCTCCCCATGGAGCTGTAAAACTCTTCGATCCAAAGACGGGCAATACCTTCAAGGTGAATGGCCAGCGAGTGAAGCCGTACTTCGAGATATCTAGTGATCAAAGGGAGGTTGATCACCTTGAACTTACCCTTACCGCCTCCGCTGAAGGTTAGTGTGTTTTGTTGTTTTGTTTTCTCACGAGTTTGATTGAGTATTATAGGTCACTTATACAAGCATTAGCTCTCACCTTGGATCCACTTTCGACGTTCGGGACGAGCGACGACGTTCAGGTTTGGGGAGTAGGTTATCGCCGGTTATATCTATACTTATCTTGCTTATGATAAACTCGTGAAATTTTTTGCATTTGCACGTTTACTGCTTTCCTAGGATAGTCTTGCATGTTTTATATGGAGTTTATTGTCAAATGTTTTTGAACTTTTTTATTGAGTAGATCAACCAACTATGCCATTAATCGTATGCTTCATCTCTATGAATTTGTTTGAGGTTTTTCTCGCTTGGCTTGTCACATTTATGTATTGCACTTAGTTAAGCTTGGTAGTCTCGACATCACTTAGTGGTGTTTTCTCTACTGCGGTTCACGAAGGCCTTTATAATAGGATGATGCATGTTAGGGTCTTATGGTTGTTTTCCCGAGTAATTATGTACCTAAGAGGCAACAAGTCTACACCATGCTTTGAGATTGCTAAATGCCTAGGAAGGAGGTAGTGTGAGGTTGTGTGATCCTTTGTTTATAACCTATTCTTCCAAATAGGTTTGGGGAGGGGGTTACACCATCATTAGACTTGTTTCTGTTTTTCATTTTCGTATCGTGAGTTTATTTTTCCTTTTCCGTGAATTTTGTACTCCAACCTTTCTTTCGAATAGGTTTGGGGAAGTCGTGTGAGTCATTTTGTTTCTCTTTTTGTTATGCTACTGCTGGCTAGAAAAAATCGAAAAAAAAGAAAGAAAGAAAAAATTCCAGAAAGAAAAGAGAAAAAGAAAAAAAGAAAAGAAAAAGAATCTGGAAAGAAAAAAGAGAAAAAAAGAAAAGACCCCAAAAAAGCAAAGAAGGGTCCAAAAAAGAAAGCCAAATAGCAGTTTAGCAAAGTGTTGTATCTTTTCCAATTCTTGTAATGTTCGTAATCGTGTTGTAATTTTCTATTTTTTATCTTTTTTGTCTTGAGTGTCATCTGTTCTAGACCACCCTCGTCCTGCCATTCAGGAAGTGGTGAATAGCTTAAGACTTTTACTTGAGAGATGGGTAGAATAGGGGAGTGTTATCTTTTATAGGGAACCCTCCTTCGTTTGATGAGAGCCAGTACTGGTTCGACCTCTTTTGAGGAAAAGTCTTAACATGGTGGAACAGCAGTAAGTCTCAGTTTCATAGGCACGGGCAACCATCCGTATCTTAGCATGCTTCATTACGTCGTCACTGACTAGGTCCAGGTAGAGAATGTTACGAGAGACTATCTTGTCTTGACATAAGTACTTATGTGGATGTGTATAAGTCAATCGAGGTATTCTTCAACCTATATTCATGCTTTGATTTATATGGTTTTTGTTCATATGTTATTTGATAGATTCAGTAGATTAGTTCATTTTCTTTGGCATGAGACTCCATTTTGTGTCTTGCATTGTTTTTGGCATTAGAATCTAGCTTAGTTGCTTGAGGACAAGCAAAGGTTCGGTTTGGGGAGTTTGATGAATGTGTATTTTACACTTTCATTCGAGTCTTTTTCACCTATTTTAGCTATCCTCTATGTTAATTTAGCTATATTTTAGTGCATTTTATTAGAATAGTGTCACGTTTCCCTTTAGATTTTATTTTACAGGTTTTGGTTGAAAATCGAGGATTTCCGGGCAATTATATTGAAGTTGACAAGGAATTGGTGTTCCAGAAGTCTATTTGGAGTGTCTGAAGGTTTCCGTATAGGATTTGGAGTCTAGGGGTCGAATCTGGAGGTTAGAAGGCCACTAGAAGTCAGAAACCGAGTCCGAAAAGGGGAAGAAATCCAAAAACGCGTCGAAAACGCAGAATTCCGCGAAAAAGTCTCCGGGGCGAACCGCCCCACACTTATTCGAGGCCTATATATAGTTGCTCAGATTTTCTCCGAAATTCATACTATTCCAGACCTACTTTCTCACCTTTCTCTGTAGTTTTAGGTAGGAACTTCCCAGAGCCTGTTCTGGGGGTTCGTAGCTTAGGGGACACTTTTTCATAGCAGATTGGAGCTTGTAGGATCGCAATTCTTCGGAGATTGACAACCTTCGGTAACATTGTATCTTACAGTTTATTCTACTTATTCTTATTTATCTTTCAACATGTTTTCTTCTATGATGTCTGTTGATTGCATGCCTATTATGAGTAACTAAACTTATCGTTGGTGGTAGTATGTGAATTCTTAGCGAAGGGAAGATAATCATGCTAATGGCTATATCGCGCATTATACTCCGTGTTATTGCTTTATTTCGTTGATCAGGCTCAGCCTAAATTCTCGTATGTTGTATTAATTATTATGCACAATTGGACCCTCGTCGACCTATACGCGAGTTTATCTTCATAGTGTTGAATAATTACGGAACACATTAGGACAATAGTGATTGACTTGTCAGAATCGTTATCTCCGTAGTGCTTAATAATTGCAACAGGACATTAGATTGATCAAAGATCTCCATGCAAGACCGAGGAATTTACGCATGATTATCGACCCGTTATGCTTTGAAGGATCATACTATCACCAATCTCCATTATCTGCTAGAAACCCCTTTGCTATCTGTCTGCTGTTTTTATATTCTAAATTAGATTTGATAAAGCTAGTTATAGTCCTGAGAGAACGACACTCGAGTCATTCTACTGCTACACTACGGTTTTCGTTGTAGTTGTGGATTGCCTTTGGCTAAATAACAAATATTATTTGACTGAACCGGAACCCGACATATCTGCGTTCATCAATTAGGTTGGAGACGAAGCAAGTGTGCTTTGGTTTCTGTTTGAATCGCTCTAGATAGGAGATTGTAAGGAACCTCAATCATATCTTAGTGGATTCAGTCCGAGAAAGGACAAAGTGGATTAGTTGAGAGATTACGCCACTCTCAGATACCACTATAAAAGTGTTTGTGTGATTTACTTACTGTACTTAGTTTTCAGCAAATCATATCTTTTTGTACACAGTCACTCAAATCACTTGCTGAAACCTTTACTTACTGAAAGAGCACTTATTGTATCAAAGACTTTCGCTCTCTGATTTTAAGTATCAGCAAACCTAGCTACTGAAAAGTAACGTACGCTTGCTGAGAAAGTTAAGTATCAGCAAACTCATTACTGAAAAGTAATAAGCACTTGCTGAGAAAGTTTTAAACGACGAAAGTTTGAAAAGACTATTCACCCCCCCTAGTCTTTTCTTGTTGTTTAAAGGGACCAACAAGTGGTATCAGAGCGAGGTTCATTAACCTTCAGCACTGAACCTAGATCCCCTTAGGTGCTTTCCGTAAATCACTCTCACTTGATCAGTTTGGTAGTGCTTTGCTGACAAGATGTCTTTAGGAGATGCTCCCTTGCTGAAGCTGGAAAATTACGAGAAATGTCGAAACAACATGATGCTACATCTTGAGGCCATTAGTGATGAAATGGTCACCGTCATTAATGATGGACCTATCAAGATCACGAAGGTTGAAAGGAGTTTCCCTCACAAGACCACTGAAGCTAGAAAGGAAACTATCCTAGGCGAACCATCAGATACGGTTGTGCCAAAACCAAGAGAGGAATGGACTTCTGACGAAGCTAAGAGATTTCGTCTTGATGGCCAAGCAAGAAATATCATCATTCGATTAACTTCGGATACCATACAGTGCAAACTGTGGGGTGCTAAGACTACAAAGGAAGCTTGGAAAATGGTTCAAGATCTTTGTGCTGGATATGACAAAACCAAGGAAAACAAACTTGAAGTACTTAAATTAAAGTTTCAAAACTTTAAGCAAGGTACAAACGAGTCACTGGAAGACTTGAATTTTAGATTCACAACTCTTGTTAGTGAAATGGCAGCCTTGGGTGTTGGAAACCTTTACTCAGATTCTGAGAAAGTGAAAGAGAAAATGTATTTGTTGAAAAATCGCAAAACATTGCTCTTGCTGCAAAGGCATCATCTTCTGAAAAGAAAAATGAAAAAGAACCTACTGATGAAAACTCTTTGGTTGTCAAAAACATGAAGAAATTCATCAGCAAGGAACTTGAAAGGCGAAAAGCAAAAGAGAAGCTGAAAAAGCTGAATACCTGTTATCCTTTATTGAGGTAGTTCAATCAATCCAAGGTTATACCGTAGCATTGCGAACCTATTATCCGGTAGGGGCTTGGTAAAGATGTCAGCAAGCTGATCATCAGTGCCTACTTTCACAACCTCAATATCTCCTTTTTCTACATGATCTCTAATGAAATGATGTTTAATATCAATGTGCTTAGTCCTTGAGTGAAACTTAGGATTTTTCGTGATTGCAATAGCACTTGTATTATCACAAAAGATTGGTGTTTTCTTTGCAGAAATACCATAATCTCTTAATTGTTGCTGAATCCATAGGATTTGAGCTGTGCAACAACCAGCTGCAATGTATTCAGATTCAGTGGATGAATTGGCAACACAGGTTTGCTTCTTGCTGAACCATGATATTAATCTAGTACCCAAAAACTGACAAGTTCCAGAGGTACTTTTTCTATCAAGAGTTGATCCTCCATGATCAGCATCAGAATAACCAACCAATTCAAGTCCAGAATCTTTAGGATACCATAATCCAACATTGACTGTACCTTTAACATATTTCAGTATTTTGATTGCCTTTTTGTAGTGTGATTCTCTTGGATCAGATTGGAATCTTGCACACACACAAACAGCATACTGAATGTCAGGTCTACTTGCTGTTAGATACAACAAGGAACCAATGAGCTTCCTATACTTGTTTTCTTCAACACTTTTATCTTCCTTAGTATAGCCCAATTTGGTACCAACACTCATAGGGATCTTTTCAGGTTTCTCATCCTCTTTGATCCTAAACTTTATGAGCATTTCTTTCGCATACTTTGCTTGATTTATGAATATTCCATCTTTGAGTTGCTTGACTTGCAATCCTAGGAAATAATTCAATTTTCCCATCATACTCATTTCAAACTTATTTGTCATGAGTTTGGCAAAATCATCACAAAGTTGCTTGTCCTTAGATCCAAAAATTATGTCATCCACATAAATTTGAACTAAGAGTATTTTACCATCATGGTTCATGGTAAATAAGGTTTTGTCAACTTCACCTTTCTTGAAACCATTTTCCAGCAAGAACTTAGCCAAGGTATCATACCATGCTCTTGGTGCTTGCTTTAGACCATATACAGCTTTCTAAAGCTTGTATACCATCTAGATTTCTGAGGGAAGTTCAAAGCCAGGGGGTTGTTCTAGGTAAACTTCTTCAGCAAGTTCACCATTCAAGAATGCACTTTTAACATCCATTTGGTAAACGATGAAGTCATTGTGAGCAGCAAAGGCCAAGAAGAGCCTAATTGCATCCAATCTTGCAACTGGTGCATAAGACTCATCATAGTCCAATCCTTCAGTCTGACAGTAACCTTGAGCAACTAATCGTGCTTTATTTCTTGTTACTTCACCAGACTCGCTTAGCTTGTTTCTGAACACCCACTTTGTACCAATAGCTTTCTTGTCTTCAGCAAGTGGCACAAGTTTCCAGACTTTGTTTCTTTCAAATTGATCCAGTTCTTCTTGCATTGCCGTTATCCATTCAGAATGCTTTAAAGCTTCTTCTATGGTTTTAGGTTCAATTTCTGAAACAAAGCAAGAGAACAATAATTCTACTTCTACGACAATTGCTTCTTCAGCAAGTCCATGAGTAGCTTTGGATCTAGTCACTTGGCGTTTATTCATATCGCCAATCATATCCGTAGAGGGATGATCTCTAATCCATTTATTAACAGGTTTTCTGCTTGTTGGATCAGGATATGTTTGCTCATCAGCATGTGACTCTTCAGTATGTACTTGTTCAGTACTACTGGGAATTTGTGTCTCTGCTGAGATTTGTTCATCAGCAACTGCTTGTTCAGCATTGCTCGATTGAGGTAGTTCATCAACAGGCACTGGAGATTGCGTAATTTCAGCAACTTCCGAAGCAACCGCGTCTTTTGCTGGAAATTCTTTGTCATGAACTATATTTATCTTGTCATGACTAGGGGGAGGAGAGTCATTGTCAGAATCATCATTTAGTTCAATTGACTTGATTTGCCTAGCATCAGATTCAGTTCTTTACTCATGTATGATTAGATTTTTCATACATTCTGATATTTCTTTTTTCAGCAGGCACTCCTTGTGACTTTTCGTAGAATACAACATGCACTGATTCTTCAATCTTTTGTGCCTTTTTGTTGTAAACTCTATAAGCTTTACTATGCAAGGAGTAGCCGAGAAATATCGCTTCGTCTGCCTTTGGTTGAAATGTTCTTAGGTATTCTCTACCATTATTAAGAACGAAACACTTGCAACCAAATACTCTTAGATGAGTGATGTTAGGGGGTCTTCCAACAAACAATTCATAAGGAGTTTTGTTGTATTCCTTAGTAATCAGACATCTGTTTTGAGTATAACAGGCGGTATTACTCGCTTCAACCCAATAAGCCTCACTTATTTCATTGTCAGCAAGCATTGTTCTTGTGGCTTCTTTCAGGGTACGATTCTTCCGTTCAGCAACACCGTTTTGCTGTGGTGTTCTTACTGAGGATAACTGATGTTGTATTCCTTTTGAGGTACAATATTCAGTTATGTACTGGTTTACAAACTCAGTACCATGGTCTGTCCTTATGACTTTTACCTTGTCATTTTTCATGACTTCATGCTTATTCAGCAAGTTAGGTATTTCAGTCTTGGTTTCAGATTTGTGCTTGATGAATACTACCCAAGTGAATCTTGAATAGTCATCTACCACGACTAGACCATACTTCTTACCAGCATAGATTGTTGAAGAAGATTCAAACAAGTCCATGTGCAAGAGTTGTAAAGGTTTTGTAGTTGACGGTACTGCCTTGTTCTTGAAAGAAGATTTGGTTTGCTTTCCTTGCTGACATGCATTGCAAACACCATCCTTCTTAAAAGTAACCCTAGGTAATCCAACTACAAGTGCCTTTTTAGACAGCTTATTCAGCGTCTTGAAGTTTAGATGACTTGTTCGTTTATGCCATAACCATGCTTTTTCAGCAAGGCAATCATGATCTGAGAAAAGGCATTTTTCAACAATCGCTGAAGACCAATCAACGGTTACAAGCCTCCTGATCTTCTTGCAATCATTATTACCTTTTTAGTCTCGAAATCTATAAGTTTACATTCATCACTTTTGATTTTGATGAAGTATCCTTTGTCAGCAAACTGACTCATGCTGAAAAGGTTAAACTTAAGATTTTTGACATAAAGAACTCCAGTAATGGTTATGCATCCTAACTTCACATCACCATAGCCTTTTGTAGAACCAGAGCCTCCACCAGCAAACCTTATTGTTGGACCTTTAGACCACCGTCTATAGTTTATAAGGTTATTCTTGTTGCCCGTCATGTGCTTTCCACAACCATTATCAAAGTTCCAGATTGCATCGTTTGTCTCCGTGGCTGAAGTCTGCACAATCAAGAACAAATAAGTTAATTATCCAATAATGGATGTCCATTAACATGTTCAAGAATGCGTCCAGTGGAAACCCAAGTCTTAAGTTTTTCAACTTTGACTTGTTTTCTACTTGCTGAGGAACTAGGAGGTTTTGAGCTGAAAGACTTTTGACTCGTGCTGGTCAAATCCACTTTCTGATGTTGTGTCTTGCTCGGTTGCCTTTTTGCTGAACATACTTTTCAGTAAGTTCTTTTCTAGCAAGGTTCCTTCTAGCCCTAGCATTAAGAGTCTTTTTAGAACTCTTAGGCTTGATTTTCTTCATCTCTTTGAAGTATCTTTGTTGACTTTGCTTATACTCATGAAAGAGTTGACTTTGCTTGGTTTTGAAACCGAGTTCAGTTTTCGGAGAATGCTGAGCTTTTGCGTCAGCAACCTTACTTGATTCAGGTTTGTCAGCAAAGGACTTCTGATTACTTTTAGTAATCTTGCCTTTAGTCTTAACAACTTGCTTTTCAGCAACTTGTTTGGCGGGATGCTTCACAACATCCTTTTTCTTTCCATTTTGCTTCTCAACAACCTGTTTTCCTTTTAAAGTCTTGTTACTTTGAGTAGCAACAGCGGGCTTTATGGTCATAGGTACTTGATTGCTTGTTTCAGCAACCTTAAATTGACCAAACTGATAGATTTCTGGTAGACCACTATCAGTAGCACGTACAAAGGAGATAGGTGATTTATCTTTACTCAAGATTTCTACGTCATCACCTTCATACATTGCGCCTAAACCTTCTTTCTGAGATGGATCTCTCAAATAAGAGTTTAGTTCAGTCAGCGTATTACTTGCGTCCACATAAGATTTGAAATTGATTTTCATCTTTTTCATCTCTTGGATTTCAGCAAGTAACTTTAGAATTGAGGATTGATATTCTTCCAATTCTAATGCCATTTGAGAATTCTTCTCTGTAGCTTCAGCAATCAACTTCTTAAGACGCCTTATTTCAGTATCCTTTTCTTCTGTCTCTTCCTTCAGCAAGACGTACTTTTCAGTAGTCTGCTTGGTCAGAGTTTCAGCAATTTGTAGTTTCTCTTGCTGTCTGCTCAGAGTTTTCTCAAATCTTTCGATTTCTCCTTGAATCTTGTAAAGGTCAATCTCGTCTTCACTTTCTGAGTCTGAGTCAGAGGTAGGGTTGTTTACCTGACCGGCCATGAGGCAGAATTCGTAGTTTGACACATCTGGATAAGCTTCCATAGCTATTCCACAAACTTCTTTGCCAATCTCTACGTCTAGAGTGGCTTCTTCATCGTCGGTGTCTGAACTTTCATCCTCACTGTCTTCGGAGCTAGTATCAATACACAATGCATCGATTTTTGCTTGAAGCTTCTTCTTTCTTCAGCAATAAAAGCTCTTTTGAACTTCTTCTTCTTTTCAGCAGATTTGCCTTTCAGCAAAGGGCAATTAGCTTTGAAGTGTCCAGGCTTTTTGCAGTAAAAGCATAGATCATTTCCAACTGCTGGTTCTTCTGATGAAGTAGTTTGCTGAGCTTGCTTGTTCAGCGAGCTAGTCTCATTCTTGTACTTATGGTAGTTGTTACCAAGATGCTTTTTCAGCTTCTCTTTTGCTTTTCGCCTTTCAAGTTCCTTGCTGATGAATTTCTTAATGTTTTTGACAACCAAAGAGTTTTCATCAATAGGTTCTTTTTCATTCTTCTTTTCAGAAGATGATGGCTTTGCAGCAAGAGCAATGTTTTGTGATTTTTCAGCAAATACATTTTCTCTTTCACTTTCTCAGAATCTGAGTAAAGGTTTCCAACACCCAAGGCTACCATTTCACTAACAAGAGTTGTGAATCTGAAATCCAAGTCTTCCAGTGACTCGTTTGTACCTTGCTTAAAGTTTTGAAATTTTAATTTAAGTACTTCAAGTTTGTTTTCCTTGCTTTTGTCAGATCCAGCACAAAGATCTTGAATCATTTTCCAAGCTTCCTTTGCAGTCTTGCACTGTATGGTATCCGGAGTTGATCGAATGATGATATTTCTTGATTGGCCATCAAGACGGAATCTCTTAGCTTCGTCAGAAGTCCATTCCTCTCTTGGTTTTGGCACAACCGTATCTGATGGTTCGCCTAGGATAGTTTCCTTTCCAGCTTCAGTGGTCTTGTGAGGGAAACTCCTTTCAACCTTAGTGATCTTGATAGGTCCATCATTAATGACGGTGACCATCTCATCACTAATGGCCTCAAGATGTAGCATCATGTTGTTTCGCCATTTCTCGTAATTTTCCAGCTTCAGCAAGGGAGCATCTCCTAAAGACATCTTGTCAGCAAAGCACTACCAAACTGATCAAGTGAGAGTGATTTACGGAAAGCACCTAAGGGGATCTAGGTTCAGTGCTGAAGGTTAATGAACCTCGCTCTGATACCACTTGTTGGTCCCTTTAAACAACAAGAAAAGACTAGAGGGGGGGGGGGGGTGAATAGTCTTTTCAACCTTTCGTCGTTTAAAAACTTTCTCAGCAAGTGCTTATTACTTTTCAGTAATGAGTTTGCTGATACTTAACTTTCTCAGCAAGCGTAAGTTACTTTTCAGTAGCTAGGTTTGCTTATACTTAAAATCAGAGAGCGGAAGTCTTTGATCAATAAGTGCTCTTTCAGTAAGTAAAGGTTTCAGCAAGTGATGTGAGTGACTGTGTACAGACAGATATGATTTGCTGAAAACTAAGTACTGTAAGTAAATCACATAAACACTTTTATAGTGGTATCTGAGAGTGGCGTAATCTCTCAACTAATCCACTTTGTCCTTTCTAGGACTGAATCCACTAAGATATGATTGAGGTTACTTACAATCTCCTATCTAGAGCGATTCAAACAGAAACCAAAGCACACTTGCTTCGTTTCCAACCTAATCTAGAGAACGCAACCTTGTTCTCCACCAAACTTGGTACTTTTAATCAACAAAACTATGCTCGATTAAGTTCCCCCTGAATATCACGCCTGAAAGGGTGTATTTTCAGTTAGAGAGTTTTGGGGTGAGATAACTTAATTATAACTTATTCAGTTACAACAAGTAATCTAAGAAACACAACTTTGAATACTTTGCAGTAAACAAGTTTGATTGTTTCTGGTGTCAAGACTTGTTCTTGTTCGAAAGAGAGAACACTTAACTAATTTCTTAGCCGAGTTTGTTCTACTTCTTCACAAGTAGCTTTTTCAAGTTTTAAGTCTTGGAACGGATCAATGGCAGTAAGAGAGTTTGAAGGTATGTGAGTTTTAAGCACAAGTGAGAGTTTGATCACGTTGTTGACACACTTCAACTCTTTGCCGGATGACCTCTATTTATAGTGCAAGTAATGAGCCGTTTGAATTTTTAATTCCAAGGCTTTTGATCCTTAAGATGTCACTATCTTGCTTTTGTACTTTCAGCAGCGTCCTTGTTTGTCTTCTAGTCTTCATGTCCTTCGCGTGCATGCTTTGCATTTAATGCTTATTTGAATAGAATTCAAACAGTAACATTGGAGCGCAAACACAAGTACTTTCAGCAAGAGGTCACATATGTTCCATCAGCAAGTGGTCAGTCTCAGTTTCAGCAAGCACAACCTACTCTGTCTTTCAGATTTTCACTTATGCGATGCTGTTGCTGAAGTTTCCACTTTCTGAGCAACATGTGCCTTTGTAGATACCAGTCTTCAGTAATCTTCTTGTCTTCAGATCTTCGAATTCTTCAAGTCTTCAGATCTTCGATAATCTTCAAGATTCTGAGCGGTTTCTAAATGCTTCAATAGTTTGTTTGTAAAAACAAAGTACATCATCAGCAAATGCTTCAATAGGTTATTTTCTTTTCAGAAAATAAGATACATCATAAGCTAAAGCTTCAATAAGTTATTTTCTTTTCAGAAAATAAAATACATCGTAAGCGGTAAAAACCAGCCTATCTAGCACCTAATCTAAGTCTTCAGCAAACGTTTCTCTTTTACAATGTCCTTAGAATTCTAAATTCCTATGGACCTTAAGAGTACTAGTTACTGGACTTTCCTTAATTTAGCATGGTTAATTGCTCATCAAAATTACAAGTTCCCTAACAAGTACTTTCAGCAAGAGGTCACAAATGTTCATCAGCAAGTGGTCAGTCTCAGTTTCAGCAAGCACAACCTACTCTGTCATATAGATTTTCACTTATGCAAGCTGTTGCTGAAGTTTCCACTTTCTGAGCAACATGTGCCTTTGTAGATACCAGTCTTCAGAAATCTTCTAGTCTTCAGTCTTCGAAATCTTCAAGTTTCTGAGCGGTTCTAAATGCTTCAATAGTTTGTTTGTAAAAACAAAGTACATCATCAGCAAATGCTTCAATAGGTTGTATTTCTTTTCAGAAAACAAGATACATCATAAGCGGTAAAACCAACCTATCTAGCACCTACTCTAAGTCTTCAGCAAACGTTCCTCTTTTACAATGTCCTTAAAATTCTAAATTCCTATGGACCTTAAAAGTACTAATTACTAGACTTTCCTTAATTTAGCATGGTTAATTGCTCATCAAAATTACAAGTTTCCTAACACACGAGCACCCGTCTTCACTTGTTTCTTGACTCCTTTCAGGCACCACTTATCATTAGGAGTTGGACACGAACCTTTTACCTCAGGGAAGTGTACTTTCAATCCAATTTTTCCTTTCTTGTCAACTTTTCTTTGTTCGAGGACGAACAAAAGTTTAGGTTTGGGGAGGGGTTATTGGATTTTCAGTACTATGTGCTTTTATGGTTCGTACATGCCTTTTAGCTCATGCAAGTTACCTTGTGATTTGTCGTGTTTTTTTTCAATTTTTGCATGCATATCATACTTAGATTAGTTGTTGCACGTTGTTGTGTGTGGAGTCTATTGCCAAGTTTTTTGAACTTTTTTATTGAGAAGACTAAGTGTTTATGACCATTGACCATATCACCATCCAACGGTGGGTCACACGCACAAATCCTACGACAGATGAGCCCTACAGGTCCATTTCAATGTGGGGAGAATCACCTAGCTCTACAGGGAAAATCGCCCATCAAGGTTTTGGACAGAAACTTCACCTGTGGCTAGGTGAAGCGCCCTATATCCAGGCGAAGTGCCCAGCTTCGGTTCCCACACACGATTTTTAGATTTAAACTCGATTTCAGTTACATTGGGGAAGACCTTTCAGTTTGTAATATCTTTGGAGAGTTCTTGGAGGTTCCATAGCTCAAATTTATATCATTAGAGACTCGATTAACATCAAGGGAGCCGTGATTATATCCAATTCATCTTCATTGTATATTGATTTGTGAGATTTGGGAATTCCACCGTCTTGTGACAATCGGTGGTAACTTGTTCTAATTATCCCTCTTTTGATCCTGATTAATATATGATGTTGTTTGATTCAAGATCCATTATGAGTAGCTAATTCACGATTGTTGGTGGTACAATGTAGACTAGATAGCTTGGGTTATGATTATACTTGCTGTGCTTTGAATTGTTGTGTAAGATCTAAAGTAGCTGATGAACGTGTATTTTACACTTTCATTCGAGTCTTTTTCACCAATTTAGCTATCCTCTAGGTTAATTTAGCTTATATTTTAGTGCATTTTATTAGAATAGTGTCACGTTTCTCTTTTCTTTGCATTTTTCAGGTTTTAGGTAAAAAAACTTATTTTTATGGGCAATATTGATGAAGAAGACAAAGTTTTTGTGTTTCGAGGACATTCGTGGTGTATCTAGAAGGTTCCGGATGAGATTTGAGGCCTAGGGGACGAGTTTCAAGGCTTAAAGGTCACTAGAAGGCAAAATCCGAGTCCGAAAAGGAAAAGAAGACTAAAATCTCGCTCTCACCGATCTGGACATCCCAGGCGAACCGCCCGATGTGGGGCGATTCGCCCCCACACCAGTCAAATCGCCCGGCACCTGGGGCAATTCGCCCGGGAAGTTTCCGCAGCTATATATAGTTTGCCTATTTTTCTACGTTTTTCAGACCTTTTCACATTATTTTGAGAGACAAATTATCCAGAGCCTGTTCTGGGAATTATTAGCATAGAAGACTCTTTTTCTTTTTGATTTGGAAGCTTAAGCATAGAGATTGGACATCTTTGATTTTCGATTCTTGCTCGTGAGTTAGCAATTCATCGGAGATTGACAACCTTCGTTGGTAACTTGTATCTCACAATTTTTCTACTTTTATTTATTTCATTCAACATGTTTTCATTCAATCTTGCTTTGATTCTTGTTGATTGCAATTTATCTATGAGTAGCTAAATCTATCGTTGGTGATAGTATGTGATTTCTTAGCTAGGGTTCTTGATTATGCATGAGTGGCTTCGCGCGTTTAAGACTTGATTTATTGTTTTATTTCTTTGATCTATCTAAGCCATCTATCTTCGTAGTGTTGAATTGAAAGGAACACATATGACAATTCATGATCATAGATCTCTATACAAACTTCAAGTACTTCATGCATGATTATTACCCGTTGCTTTAATTGATCATACTATCACTAACTTCCATCATATTGATGAGAAAAATCTGTGCTTTGCTTGATTACTGATTTATAGTTTAAGTTAAATTAGATAAAGCTAGTTATAGTCCTTAGAGATCGACACTCGAGGTTATTTTACTTCTACACTACGTGAAAGTATATATGTCCTAGAGACAACCTACGATAGAGACGATATGTACTTGATCACATTCAGTTATTGTATTTATTTATACATTATTAAATACAATTGACATTGCATTTTATGAATAATATATTTGGTTGTTTGAATTATTCAATAAAATGTTCCCAAGGACTCAAGGTAATCACCAAGTTAGTGGGAGCTTGTGTGTCAATAATTAAGTCCTAAAATAAGCCACTAGCTGAAGGTCATTGAGATACGGGATATCAATGATGCGATTGAAGCTAGCATATGCTGCATTAGATCCTTTGAGGATGTAGTAGGTCTCACTGCTACGAATGAACTTGGTTATTCATAATGAGCATATGAACACTTTGGAGAGTGTTGGCATACCCAATCGAGAAACCATTTGGTAAATCTATTTAAGTGTCTATGGTAGTATCGATGTGTGGGGTGATGTTAGTAGTCCTTAGACTTGAGGCCAATACTACATCATATGTGAAATAATGTACTTTGACCATGCGCAACGCTTGCACTCTTAAAGTAGGGTAGATACGGCATGCGTTGGGTACGTTAGGAAGCATATGGTGTGAGTGATTGGGCCAAGATAGGATTCATTCCTCCGTAATAGATACATGAGAGAATACTCACTTCTCATATTTAGTCTGATCACAAAACCGGTGGCCACCGTATGTGAATATGTCAAAATGGTGTTTGGACATAATTCATAGATCGACTAATAAGATTGAGAGACAATGAATGGAGTTATTAGAATAGACACATAACCATATTCTAGACTCATTCGAGTATTCGTGAATGAAGGGACCGTATCATCAAAGTACCCTACGCTACAGGTGGTTTGTTTTCCTCACAAACGTTCCTTGCATATTAATATTGTCTCATAAATTGTCTAGGAATTTATTATGACCTTAATTAGATTGTTGCTTAATATGCAAGGCCCTATGGGTCACACTTCAAGGTGGTGTTTCTACAAACGAGCTATATATATATATAGGATTAAATATTAATTACATTAATGTTAAATTACTATATATATAAATATGATGGAATTGTTATTAATTAGATTAATATTAATTTATTATATATGAAATATATTTTAGAAATATAATTAATTGAATTGAATTGGATTTAATTAATTAATTGAAGACTTGTGTATTTGGACGGGATTTAGAATGAGGTCCAAATAAAGGAAAAGGGAATTAAAATTGATAAATAAAACAGAACCAGGCAGCTGGGTTTTGACCCAGCTGCTGGCGTGGAGTATAGGGGGCAGCGTTTGCTGCCCCATGTTATGTTTTATTTATTTATTTATTTTATTTTGTTCCTTTCCTTTAATTCTTTCCTTTAGTAATTTAATTTATCTGTTTGTTAGTTAGTTGATGACTTTTGGAGTCTCCTAGTCAATTAGATTTGCTGGGATAATAATCTAACGTAATATTCTGAACAATCTATCTAACTAAATCAGAAAGAAAGAAAGAAGTCTCCTAGACAATTAGATTTCTTGGGAGAAAAATCTTACGTGATTTTCTGAACAAACAAATTAACTAAATCAGAAAGAAGAGAAGTCTTCTTTAGTATTCCATATTATTCTAAAAACACACGTGAAAAATATTCTTCTCTGATAGTCAGAAAGAAAATTCTTAAAAGCTCAAAAACACAGAAGAACCTCCTGGCGTTCTTGTGGAAACATTGCCCGTGGATACCAAGGTCAAAGGAAGGCAATCAACCGTTGATGAGCCATCTTGGAGATTTTTCTGAAGACGAAGAAATCAACCAGCTGTCAGACGAGGAGATAGCAAGGCTCTGTTTGGAGATTGAGGAACAGCTGTCCGGTGAATTTGCTTATCTTCTAGAGGACACGTAAGTGATTTATTCTAGTATAATAAACAATATAGTCATATCAGTTTAGTGAGATTAAAAATTTTAAACTTCCGCTGCTTAGCCTTAGAAGCAAATTTTCTCACTTTTCCTAACAGTGGTATCGGAGCTAGGCTGATTTAATGACTATATTCGTTTATATTTCATTTTATAATGTTGTTGTGGATTATTATATGTATGTTTATGTTTAATTTTTCAAATTCTTATAATTGGATTTTAAGAAAAAGAAAAATTAAATCAAATCAAAAAAGAAAAAAATATTGGGGAAGATGATGAATAGTAACCCGCGGGTTACTATTCATCCAGCATTGTTGGAGGATGATGGAGCTTTGAGCTCCCTCCCTTTTCTTCATCTCCCTAGGGGTTCTATGTATCAAGCTTCTCCATTTTCCACCCTCTTTTTGTTGCACCCTTCAAATTCGGGTTTAGAGATTCGTAGATAAAGTTTGGTTTAGGGTTCATGGAGCTTGAAACTCCATTAATGGGTTTCTTCCAAACTTTGTGTTCTTGAATCAAACTAAACAAAAATTGGGTGTAATAGATTCGTGGAAACATGGGGAACAACACAGGATGTTGAACGGATCGAATTAAGCAATAAATGTCCAAGGTCGATCACACGACCGAATTTAAAAAAAAAAAAAAAAATCGGTTTTGGACAAATTAATTGCTTGCGAATTCATCTTGGATGATATATTGTGTTTAGAACATGATTAGGACCTTGAATTCGAAGTTGAAATGAAGATTAAAGTTTTTGGAAACTTTTCATTGTTACAGGGACTTGATTGAATATTTTCAGAAAATTCGTGGGTGGCTAATAGGGAAGAAAGGTAACTTCAGGGACTTGTTCTCCAATTTGACAGTTTCTATCTTATTGGAGCTCAAACCCTTGAACTTCTGAGTATTGCTAATTGACTCCAAAATTTGCTGAAAGTTTCAAATTGGCCTAGAAACTTAATTTCAACTTTTTGAGAATTGTAAATAGGTGCCTGGAGTTTTAGAAACTTGTTATTTAATTTATAAATGGTTTATAAATTACTTTTAAACCCCATTAATACTTTTGGAAAGTGATTAAAATGTTTAGAGACATAAATATAAGTTTATAATATTTAGTTACATGTTTGTTAGTTTATAAATAGTTTATATACTACATTTTAATAGTAATGTAATGCTTTGGAAGATTATATTATTATTAAACTTGTTTTAAATGTTTTGAAAATTCTTAGAGAATTTATAACTTAGATTTTAACTTACATATAATGATAATAATCCACAGCAACTACTTATATGCTCCAACTTTGTTGTATCACATGTGTTGAATGTCTACATGAGCAGTTTAATATTTAAATATTGTATTTAAATACTGTTAGTCCGCATTTATTGTATGGGTTAGCGGCACCCATTAGTCTCCGGACCGCATCTGTCATATGCATGGGTAGGCGGCACCCATTACTTGCTAGTCCGCAATTGATATGTATGAGTAGGCGGCACTCATTACTTGTTGGACCGCATTGCATGAGCCTTGGGTAGGCGGCACCCATTATGTGATGCACGTTAGGGATCTTGGTCAAGCGATTAAATATCCCATTTAAAGGTTCCCCAACCAATTTAAGTCTCGATTAAATCGCATGATGTCACCCATCATAATTGAAGGTTAAATGGACTTACTAATCTCGTGGGTAATATGCACCATAGTGCTTACTCCGTTTGCCGTAGGAAAGTTGCCTTCATAGGACCATTATTGGTGCCGTGTGATGGTTATGACTTACTTGAATTATGTCGAGTCGCCATAACATCATGCATAATTTAAGGACATCGATCAAAATAGTTTTGATCAAACCAAGAGTTGTATTGTACAATTGGTTTGGAGACCTACCTGTTTGACTATTATAGTGATCAGCCATAGCTGGGGCTATAATAGTGCAAGCGTGGATCTTGGCTCACTACGACTATTATAAGATATTGGTTCGTACTCTTTATAGGGGTCAAGAGTATGTGAAAATAGTGAGAACTAAATAAAGCTAAAGTCCTAGTTTATTTAGTCGCTGTTTGTGATCATAGAAATTAATTTTAGAGTTTTAATTTCAGTTTTATTATTTACTTCTTTGGTCAATTAAGATGACCAACTTATCCGTTAGAATTATCTTGGAGAAATGCACTCTTACTAGTCCGAACTTCGTGGATTGGATCCGTAACGATCGTTTTGGTACTAAGGCAAGAGAAGATTGAGTATGTCTTGGACAAGCCAATCCCTACTCCTCTCACTAATCCTACTGAGCTTGTTGCGTTTGACAAAGAAGCTCATCAAAAGCGTAAGGATTAAGCTGCTAATGCATAGTGTGTTATGCTAGCTGTAATGATTATGGAACAGCAAAGGCAACATGGTAACATAATGCCATTTAAGATGATGCTAAATCTCAAAAGCCTCTTTGAAACTGTTTCCAAGAGTGTTGAATTTGATCTTCTTAGAGAAATCTTCAAAATGAGATTTTCCAAATGAGGAATGTATCTGATCACGTGCTCAAGATGATTAGATTCATCGAGAAACCAGCTAGTGCTGGGATTGCATTGAGAAACGTGTTTCAGTCATCATCATCCTTCAATCATTACAGGATTCATATTCAACGTTCATGATGAATCACAATATGAATGCCAAGGATGATACACTACCTGAATTCCATAATATGCTTAAGGCTAGCTTATGAACAGGCTCAACCTAAGAGGTAACCTGTTTTAATGGTTGGACTGTCTGTGAAAGCTCACCTTAAGGAGCAAAGGCTCGAAAGGTAAAGCTAAATAGAATAAGACTGGAAATTACAAGAAGGTAGTAACATGGAGAAGGAGACATGTCTTTACTGTAAGCAGAAATGACACTGGAAGAGATATTGCCCAAACACAAGGGGCTAATGGAGCAATGCATTGTGCATCCAGCTCAAATCAATATGTTTGTCGTGGAGATAAATATGTTTGCAGAAACTTGAACTGCTGAGTATAGGATACAACTTTTGGCTGGTACATAATGTACAAGGGCTATTTGACAGCAGATCGATTAGACCAAGAAGAATTGACCTACGCATAAGCAATGGATCGTCCATTACTTATTAGCGTATAGGAAATCATAAATTTGATTTATCCTCAGATTTATTTGGAACTTGATAATTGTTATTTCGTTCATTATATTACTAGCAAATATGAATGGTTTATATTTGCTAAACTGTAGACATACTTTACTACATCTTCAAAACAAACGAGCTAGGCTCAATAATCATAGAAACACCGTTTACTTGTTGCACTGTAGACTTGATATATCAATGAGACAAGAATTGCTAGGCTAAAGAGGTAAGACTACTTAGCACCATTTGATTTAGAATCACGTTGGAGTTAAGAATTCTGTCTCAAAGGTAAATTATTCAAGAAATCCTTTTCAAGGAAAAGGCATACGTGCACAACAACTACTTGAGTTAATTCATACAATGTGTATGGACCATTTGAAACTCAAGCTAGAGATGATTACTCTTACTTTATAACTTTTGCTGATGATTTCTCTATATTTGGACATGTGTATCTTATGAAACACAAATCTAAAGTATTGGAGAAATTCATTGAGTACAAAGATGAAGTAGAGAAACCACCTTAATGAAGTAGTAAGACTCTTCGATTAGAGCAAGGAGCATAATACTTAAGTGGTGAGGTTTTGGATTATTTAAAACTATATGAAATTCGATCAGAATTGACTTCTTCTAGAACACCATTAATTAGTGGTGTTTCGAAAGGGAGAAATCAAACCTTGTTAGACATGGTTAGAACAATGATGAATTTCAGTACTCTTCCAAATCAAACTCAATCCATATTCTGAATAGAGTTTCATCTAAGTCAGTCGAGTAAGCACCATATGAGTTATGGGATGGCATGAGGCCAAACTTATCACATATTAGAACCTGGGGTTGTCAAACATATGTGAAAAGAATGCTCGTTGACATGATTGAAACCTAAAAGTGAGAAATATTATTTTGTAGGATATCCAAATGAAACCAGGAGGTTACTGATTCTATATGCCAGAAATACATAATATCATCACATCTAGACAGGCGGCCTTTCTAGAAGATGATTATGTTTTTCAACCAAAGTGGAGGCAATAATATAGAACTTGTGGAAATTACAAGAATAACACTTAGGTAGAAAGGTTGTCAAATGGTTGTGACAACATTGAATTAGTGGGAGCTCAAGAAAGGTCTTATGGACCAAGGCACATCTCTAGGTAGATATTTGCCAGCCAGTGGGAGCATTTTAAGAAATTTTGAGAATTTCAGAGATGCCCCATCAAACCTCGAC
Organism: Plantago ovata; assembly: GCA_028274465.1. Lineage (NCBI taxonomy): Eukaryota > Viridiplantae > Streptophyta > Magnoliopsida > Lamiales > Plantaginaceae > Plantago > Plantago ovata. The sequence continues at coordinate 96,792,287 of CM051455.1, read as the reverse complement.
CCTTTGACTGAGCCGATGAGAACGGTTCAATCCGACCAAACCGCGGGAACGGTTTAGACGGCCGAGTCAGTGGGAGCGATTCAACCGAACGAACCAACATGAATGGTTCGATCGGTCAAACCAACGGGAACGGTTCGACCGACTTACTTGAGGCTAACCACTCGAAATTCAGCCGCAATGGTTGCTCCTGATTCTTCTACAACTATTCAATGGACTGAATCAGTTCAACATTCTCACAATCAGAATAAACTGCCTGTACAAACGAAATATATGTCGCACTTCGTAAGTCTAAGAGGTTAATGGAGAAGCTCCCAAAAGAATAAGTTTACTCTTGGATGATGAAAATTTTGATATTGACTTATCTCAACAAGGTACCCTAAGACTTGTAAAGAAGCAATGTTAGACATTGATTCAAAGAGGTGGCAAGAAGCCATGAAATCTGAAATAGACTTCATGTATGAAAATCAAGTATGGGACTTGGTTGATGAACCATAAGGGGTTAGACCCATTGGATGCAAAGGGGTTTTGAAGAAGAAAACCGATGCCGTTGGCAACATACAAACATACAAAGCTAGACTGGTATAAAAAGGCTTTAGTCAACGATATGGTATCGTTTATGACGAAACCCTTTCCACCAGTAGACAAGCTTAAGTCTATTCGAATTTTACTTGCTATAGTTGCACAACATGATTATGAGATTTGGCATATGGATGTGAAAATTGTTTTCCTTAATGAGAATCTTGAGCAATAGATGTATATGATACGACCTGGAAGATTCTACATCCAAAGAAAATCCCAACTAAGTTTGCAAACTATAAGAGATCCTATGTGGAGTCAAGCAAACCTCGAGGAGTTGGAACATTCGCTTGAATGAATTTGTCAAATCGTTTGACTACATCAGAAGCGTAAAGATCCATGCGTGTATATCAAACGCAGCGATGCTGGAATTGTTTTCATTGTTATTTATGTTGATAACATACTAATTATGAAAATGATATTCCAATGTTACGATCCACAAAACATTGGTTATCTAAGGCTTCCTTGGTGAAAGACTTAGGTGAAGCTTATTACATCTTTGGCATCAAAATCCATAAGGATAGACCGAAGGAACTGTTAGGGCTGTCACATTCCACAAATATTGACAAAGTAATGAAACGCTTTATTGTTGATGGTTCAAATAAAGGTTTCTTATCAACTAGGCATGGCATAACTCTCACTCAAGAGGATAGTCCTTCCACGTGAGAATATATATATATATATATAAATCATGAAGAAAGATCCTATATGCATTGGCAATTGGATCTATCATGTATTCCATGAAATGCTCAAAGCCAAATGTGGCTTATGCATTTGGTTGTACTTGTCAATACCACCAGAATCTAGTTATGAAACACCAGAATGATATGAAAGCAATCTTAAGTGTCTTAGAAGAACTAAAGATTCCTTTATGATAGATGGTGGAAACCGAGAGTTGCAAATGAGTGTTTATGTCAATACTGGTATGCAAATTGACCTGGACGACTTCGAATCACAAACTGGGTATGTGATTACACTCATTGGTGGTGCCGTCACTTGGAAAGGTTCCAAGCAACCCACCTTAAATGATTCTATTGCTAAGTCCGAGTACATAGCTGATGCAGAAGCCTCAAGGAGGTTGTCTGAATTACAGAATTCCTGAAGGAACTAGGAGTAGTTCCTAATAGTAGTCCCATCAAGGTCTGCTGCGACAACCAAGGTGTTGTTGCACAAACAAAGGAACCAAGATCCATAAACTGGAACAAGCATGTACAGAGGTAGTATTATCTGATTGGATAGATGATAGCTGGAGGGGAAATATCTGTAGAACGAGTTCCGACTAAGAAAATTGTGGCTGAACCTTTCACCAAAATGTTGAGTTCGGATAAACATGTTAGACATTTCAACACAAGTGTTAGACACGTAGATGATTGACTCTAGGCCAAGTGGGAGATTGAAAGTATATATGTCCTAGAGACAACCTACGATAGGGACGATATGTACTTGATCACATTCAGTTATTGTATTTATTTATACATTATTAAATACAATTGACATTGCATTTTATGAATAATATATTTGGTTGTTTGAATTATTCAATAAAATGTTCCCAAGGACTCAAGGTAATCACCAAGTTAGTGGGAGCTTGTGTGTCAATAATTAAATCCTGAAATAAGCCACTAGCTGAAGGTCATTGAGATACGGGATATCAATGATGCGATTGAAGCTAGCATATGCTGCATTAGATCCTTTGAGGATGTAGTAGGTCTCACTGCTACGAATGAACTTGGTTATTCGTAATGAGCATATGAACACTTTGCAGAGTGTTGGCATATCCAATCGAGAAACCATTTGGTAAATCTATTTAAGTGTCTATGGTAGTATCGATGTGTGGGGTGATGTTAGTAGTCCTTAGACTTGAGGCCAATACTACATAATATGTGAAATAATGTACTTTGACCATGCGCAACGCTTGCACTCTTAAAGTAGGGTAGATACGGCATGTGTTGCATACATTAGGAAGCATATGGTGTGAGTGATTGGGCCAAGATAAGATTCATTCCTCCGTAATAGATACAGGAGATAATACTCACTTCTCATATTTAGTGCGATCAAAAAACCGGTGGCCACCGTATGTGAATATGTCAAAATGGTGTTTGGACATAATTCATAGATCGACTAATAAGATTGAGAGACAATGAATGGAGTTATTAGAATAGACACATAACCATATTCTAGACTCATTCGAGTATTCGTCAATGAAGGGACCATATCATCAAAGTACCCTACGCTACAGGTGGTTTGTTTTCCTCACAAACGTTCCTTGCATATTAATATTGTCTCATAAATTGTCTAGGAATTTATTATGACCTTAATTAGATTGTTGCTTAATATGCAAGGCCCTATGGGTCACACTTCAAGGTGGTGTTTCTACAAACGAGCTATATATATATAGGATTAAATATTAATTAGATTAATGTTAAATTACTATATATATAAATATGATGGAATTGTTATTAATTAGATTAACG
>CM051455.1:96733545-96789140 GCA_028274465.1 Plantago ovata | reverse complement strand
TTGGGAGCCATTTCTTATATAGAGCAAGAAATTGTACGAAAAAGATAGTTTGCTTTTGACGGGAGGTACAGTAGTTTCAGGCTAGAAATTGCAGAGAAAGGAAATGTGAGTTAAAGAATTTTGTCATTTCTCTAACTCCTTCTTTATATAGTGTCTCTGGTGTGTGAGAAACTCAATCGATTTGAGTTCTCAGCAAGGTAAAACAGAGAAACACTGGAGATAGTGGAGCCTTTGCATTGAATGCGTAGTGGCCCACTAACTAAAACCGTCAGAGCACTCTCTCTCTTTTGTTTTGTTAGCCGTTAGATTAATAACTCCTTTTAATCAATGGCCACGATTGAATTTCATGTCATGATTTATTGCGAGTTTATCTGTGCCAGCTTAACGTCACAAATTGATTTTACCGAGTAATAAGGATAGATTGCTTGCTGAAATAGACAAGAATCTTTTCAGCGAGTTTGAATTAACAATCTAGCTACTTGCTGAAAGTTCCCCCTTACTTAGATATCTCATATTTTCTAAGTTTAAAAGATATTTCTGATTTCCCGTATCAGTAAATTTTTTTGCAATTTGAGACATCCTTTGGTAAAATCTGAGAGATGAGTTTTTGCTTTTTTCTGAATTCCGTTTCAGAAAATTCCTTTGATACTTGAATACCTGTTTCAGTATCTTTTTTGATCCTTTCACTTACTGAGTCCTGTCTCAGCAAGTGATCAAGTTTCCTAACAAATACCTGTTTTGAAGGAATTACTTGTGAATGCCTGTTTCAGCAATCATGTTGTGACTTATCATTTCTTAGAAGAAATCAGTGACTTGGTCTTTTGGACAGGAATACTTTGGCTTGCTGAATACCTGTTTCAGCATTCTGCCAAGTGTATCCTTTATTGAGGTAGTTCAATCAATCCAAGGTTATACCTTAGCATTGCGAACCTATTATCGGTAGGGGCTTGGTAAAGATGTCAGCAAGCTGATCTTCAGTACCTACTTTCACAACCTCAATATCACCTTTTTCCACATGATCTCTAATGAAATGATGTCTAATATCAATGTGCTTGGTCCTAGAGTGAAACTTAGGATTTTGCGTAATTGCAATAGCACTTGTATTATCACAAAAGATTGGTGTTTTCTTTGCAGAAATACCATAATCTCTTAATTGTTGCTGAATCCATAGGATTTGAGCTGTGCAACAACCAGCTGCAATGTATTCAGATTCAGTAGATGAATTGGCGACACACGTTTGCTTCTTGCTGAACCATGATATTAATCTAGTACCCAAAAACTGACAAGTTCCAGAGGTACTTTTTCTATCAAGAGTTGATCCACCATGATCAGCATCAGAATAGCCAACCAATTCAAGTCCAGAATCTTTTGGATACCATAATCCAACATTGACTGTACCTTTAACATATTTCAGTATTTTAATTGCCTTTTTGTAGTGTGATTCTCTTGGATCCGATTGGAATCTTGCACACACACAAACAGCATACTGAATGTCAGGTCTACTTGCTGTTAAATACAACAAGGAACCAATGAGCTTCCTATACTTGTGTTCTTCAACACTTTTGTCCTCTTTAGTATAGCCCAATTTGGTACCAACACTCATAGGGATCTTTTCAGGTTTTTCATCCTCTTTGATCCTAAACTTTATGAGCATTTCTTTCGCATACTTTGCTTGATTTATGAATATTCCATCTTTGAGTTGCTTGACTTGCAACCCTAGGAAATAATTCAATTTTCCCATCATACTCATTTCAAACTTATTTGTCATGAGTTTGGCAAAATCATCACAAAGTTGCTTGTCCTTAGATCCAAAAATTATGTCATCCACATAAATTTGAACTAAGATTAATTTACCATCATGGTTCATGGTAAAAAGAGTTTTGTCAACTTCACCTTTCTTGAAACCATTTTCCAGCAAGAACTTAGCTAAGGTATCATACCATGCTCTTGGTGCTTGCTTTAGACCATATACAGCTTTCTGAAGCTTATATACCATCTTGGTTTCTGAGGGAAGTTCAAAGCCAGGGGGTTGTTCTAGGTAGACTTCTTCAGCAAGTTCACCATTTAAGAATGCACTCTTAACATCCATTTGGTAAACAATGAAGTCATTGTGAGCAGCAAAGGCCAAGAAAAGCCTAATTGCATCCAATCTTGCAACTGGAGCGTAAGACTCATCATAGTCCAATCCTTCAGTCTGACAGTAACCTTGAGCAACTAAGCGTGCTTTGTTTCTTGTTACTTCACCAGACTCGCTCAGCTTGTTTCTGAACACCCACTTTGTACCAATAGCTTTCTTATTTCAGCAAGTGGCACAAGTTTCCAGACTTTGTTTCTTTCAAATTGATCCAATTCTTCTTGCATTGCCTTTATCCATTCAGAATGCTTCAAAGCTTCTTCTATGGTTTTAGGTTCAATTTCTGAAACAAAGCAAGAGAATAAAGATTCTACTTCTACGACAGTTGCTTCTTCAGCAAGTCCTTGAGTAGCTTTGGATCTAGTCACTTGGCGTTTATTAATATCGCCAATCATATCCGTAGAGGGATGATCTCTAATCCATTTATTAACAGGTTTCCTGTTTGTTGGATCAGGATATGTTTGCTCATCAGCATGTGACTCTTCAGTATGTACTTGTTCAGTACTACTGGGAATTTGTGTCTCTGCTGAGATTTGATCGTCAGCAACTGCTTGTTCAGCATTGCTGGGTTGAGATATTTCATCAGCAGGCACTGGAGATTGCGTAATTTCAGCAACTTCCGGAGCAACCGCATCTTTTGCTGGAAATTCTTTGTCGTGAACTATATTTATCTTGTCATGACTCGGGGGAGGAGAATCATTGTCAGAATCATCATTTAGTTCATTGACTTGATTTGCCTAGCATCAGATTCAGTTCTTTGCTCATGTATGATTAGCTTTTTCATACATTCTGATATTTCTTCTTCAGCAGGCACACCTTGTGTCTTTTCGTAGAATACAACATGCACAGATTCTTCAATCTTTTGTGCCTTTTTGTTGTAAACTCTGTAAGCTTTACTATGCAAGGAGTAGCCAAGAAATATCGCTTCGTCTGCCTTTGGTTGAAATGTTCTTAGGTATTCTCTACCATTGTTAAGAACGAAACACTTGCAACCAAATACTCTTAGATGAGTGATGTTAGGAGGTCTTCCAACAAACAATTCATAAGGAGTTTTGTTGTATTCCTTAGTAATCAAACATCTATTCTGAGTATAGCAGGCGGTATTAATCGCTTCAACCCAGTAAGCCTCACTTATTTCAGTGTCAGCAAGCATTGTTCTTGCGGCTTCTTTCAGGGTACGATTCTTCCGTTCAGCAACACCATTTTGCTGTGGTGTCCTTACTGAGGATAACTGATGTTGAATACCTTTGGAGGTACAATATTCAGTTATGTACTGGTTTACAAACTCAGTACCATGGTCTGTCCTTATGACTTACCTTGTCATTTTTCATGACTTCAAGCTTATTCAGCAAGTTAGGTATTTCAGTCTTGGTTTCAGATTTGTGCTTGATGAATACTACCCAAGTGAATCTTGAATAGTCATCTACCACGACTAGACCATACTTCTTACCAGCATAGCTTGTTGAAGAAGATTCAAACAAGTCCATGTGCAAGAGTTGTAAAGGTTTTGTAGTTGACGGTACTGCCTTGTTCTTGAAAGAAGATTTGGTTTGCTTTCCTTGCTGACATGCATTGCAAACACCATCCTTCTTAAAAGTAACCCTAGGTAATCCAACTACAAGTGCCTTTTTAGACAGCTTATTCAGCGTCTTGAAGTTTAGATGACTTGTTCGTTTATGCCATAACCATGCTTTTTCAGCAAGGCAATCATGATCTGAGACAAGGCATTTTTCAACGTTTGCTGAAGACCAATCAACGGTGTACAAGCCTCCTGATCTTCTTGCAATCATTATAACCTTTTTAGTCTCAAAATCTACAAGTTTACATTCATCACTTTTAATTTCGATGAAGTATCCTTTGTCAGCAAATTGACTCATGCTGAAAAGGTTAAACTTAAGATTTTTGACATAAAGAACTCCAGAAATGGTTATGCATCCCAACTTCACATCACCATAGCCTTTTGTAGATCCGGAGCCTCCACCAGCAAACCTTATTGTTGGACCTTTAGACCACCGTCTATAGTTTATAAGGTTATTCTTGTTGCCCGTCATGTGCTTTCCACAGCCACTATCAAAGTGCCAGATTGCATCGTTTGTCTCCGTGGCTGCAGTCTGCACAATCAAGAGTGAACAAGTTAATTATCCATTGATGGATGTCCATTAACATGTTCAAGAATGCGTCCAGTGGAAACCCAAGTCTGAAGTTTTTCAACTTTGACTTGTTTTCTACTTGCTGAGGAACTAGGAGGTTTTGAGCTAAAAGACTTTTGACTCGTGCTGGTCAAATCCACTTTCTGATGTGGTGTCTTGCTCTGTTGAACTTTTTGCTGAACATACTTTTCAGTAAGTTCTTTTCTAGCAAGGTTCCTTCTAGTCCTAGCATTGGGAGTCTTTTCAGAACTCTTAGGCTTGGTTTTCTTCATCTCTTTGAAGTATCTTTGCTGACTTTGCTTATACTCATGAAAGAGTTGACTTTGCTTGGTTTTGAAACCGAGTCCACTCTTTGGAGAATGCTGAGCTTTAGCATCAGCAACCTTACTTGATTCAGGTTTGTCAGCAAAGGACTTCTGATTTTGGTAATCTTGCCTTTAGACTTAACAACTTGCTTTTCAGCAACTTGTTTGGCGGAATGCTTCACGGCATTCTTTTTCTTTCCAGTTTGCTTCACAGCAACCTGTTTTCCTTTTAAAGTCTTGTTACTTTGAGCAGCAACAGCGGGCTTTATGGTCATAGGTACTTGATTGCATGTTTCAGCAACTTTAGTTTGACCAAACTGATAGATCACTGGTGGACTACTATCAGTAGCACGTACAAAGGAGATAGGTGATTTATCTTTTCTCAAGATTTCTACGTTATCACCTTCACACGTTGCTCCTAAACCTTCTTTCTGAGATGGATCTCTCAAATAAGAGTTTAGTTCAGTCAGCGTATTACTCGCTTCCACATAAGATTTGAAATTGATTTTCATCTTTTTCATTTCTTGGATTTCAGCAAGTAACTTTAGAATTGAGGACTGATACTCTTCTAATTCTAACGCCATTTGAGAATTTTTCTCTGCAGCCTCAGCAATCAACTTCTTAAGACGCCTTATTTCAGCATCCTTTTCTTCTGTCTCTTCCTTCAGAAAACGTACTTTTTAGTAGTTTGCTTGGTCAGAGTTTCAGCAAGTTGAAGTTTTTCTTGCTGTTTGCTGAGAGTTTTCTCAAATCTTTCGATTTCTCCTTGAATCTTGTCAAGGTCAATCTCGTCTTCACTTTCTGAATCAGAGTCAGAGGTAGAATCATTTACCTGACCGGCCATGAGGCAGAATTCATAGTTCGACACGTCTGGATAAGCTTCCATAGCTATTCCACACACTTCTTTGTCAATCTCCACGTCTAGAGTGGCTTCCTCATCGTCGGTGTCTGAACTTTCATCCTCACTGTCCTCGGAGCTTGTCTCAATGCATAATGCATCGATTTTTGCTTGAAGCTTCTTCTTTTCTTCAGCAATGAAAGCTCTTTTGAACTTCTTCTTCTTTCAGCAGATTTGCCTTTCAGCAAGGGGCAATTTGCTTTGAAGTGTCCAGGCTTTTTGCAGTAAAAACATAGATCATTTCCAACTGCTGGCTCTTCTGATGATGTAGCTTGCTGAGCTTGCTTGTTCAGCGAGCTAGTGTCATTCTTGTACTTATGGTAGTTATTACCAAGATGCTTTTTCAGCTTCTCGTTTGCTTTTCGCCTTTCAAGTTCCTTACTGATGAATTTCTTCATGTTTTTAACAACTAAAGCATTTTCATCAGCAGGCTCTTTATCATTCTTCTTTTCAGAAGATGACGGCTTTGCAGCAAGAGCAATGTTTTGCGATTTTTCAGCAAACACATTTTCTCTTTGCTTTGTCTCATAGTTGACAGTAGCAAGATGAGAGAACAACTCAGTTGGTGTAATGTCAGGCATTCCTTGATTGTAATAGAAATTCTGAGTATGGATCCATTCTTGATTCAAACTCCTGATGATAGTTTTTACTTTCTCAGAATCTGAATAAAAATTTCCAACACCCAGCGCTGCCATTTCACTAACAAGAGTTGTGAATCTGAAGTCCAAGTCTTCCAGTGACTCGTTAGCACCTTGCTTAAAGTTTTGAAACTTCAGCTGAAGTACTTCAAGTTTGTTTTCCTTGGTCTTGTCAGATCCAGCACAAAGATCTTGAACCATTTTCCAAGCCTCCTTAGCAGTCTTAGCACCCCACAGTTTGCACTGTATGGTATCCGGAGTTGATCTGATGATGATATTTCTTGCTTGGCCATCAAGACGGAATCTCTTAGCTTCGTCAGAAGTCCATTCCTCTCTTGGTTTTGGCACAACAGTATCTGAAGGTTCGCCTTGGATGGTTTCCTTTCCAGCTTCAGTGGTTCTATGAGGGAAACTCCTTACAACCTTGGTGATTTTGATAGGTCCATCATTAATGACGGTGACCATCTCATCACTAATGGCCTCAAGATGTAACATCATGTTGTTTCGCCATTTCTCGTAATTTTCCAGCTTCAGCAAGGGAGCATCTCCTAAAGACATCCTGTCAGCAAAGCACTACCAAACTTGATCAAATGAAAGTGATTTAAGGAAAGCACTTAAGGGGATCTAGGTTCAGTGCAGAAGGCTAAAGAACCTCCTGCTCTGATACCACTTGTTGGTCCCTTTAAACAACAAGAAAAGACTAGAGGGGGGGGGGGTGAATAGTCTTTTCAAACTTTTGTCGTTTAAAACTTTCTCAGCAAGTACTTATTACTTTTCAGTAATGAGGTTGCTGATACTTAACTTTCTCAGCAAGTGTAAGTTACTTTACAGTAGCTTGGTTTGCTGATACTTAAAATCAGAGAGCGGAAGTCTTTGAAACAATAAGTGCTTTTTCAGCAAGTAAAGTGTTTCAGCAAGTGATGTGAGTGACTGTGTACAAACAGATAGAATTTGCTGAAAGCTAAATGCAGTAAGTAAATCACACAAACGCTTTTAGAGTGGTATCTGAGAGTGGCGTAATCTCCCAACTAATCCACTTTGTCCTTTCTAGGACTGAATCCACTAAGATATGATTGAGGTTCCTTACAATCTCCTATCTAAAGCGATTCAACAGAAACCAAAGCACACTTGCTTCGTCTCCAACCTAGACTAGAGAACTCAACCTTGTTCTCCACCAAACTTGGTACTTTTAATCAGCAAAACTGTGCTCGATTAAGTTCCCCCTGAATATCACGCCTGAAAGGGTGTATTTTCAGTTAGAGAGTTTTGGGGTGAGATAACTTAATTATAACTTATTCAGTTACAACAAGTAATCTAAGAAACACAACTTGGAATACTTTGCAGTAAACAAGTTTGATTGTTTCTGGTGTCAAGACTTGTTCTTGTTCGAAAGAAAGAACACTTAACTAATTTCTTAGCCGAGTTTATTCTACTTCTTCACAAGTAGCTTTTTCAAGCTTTAAGTCTTGGAACGGATCAATGGCAGTAAGAGAGTTTGAAGGTTTGTGAGTTTTAAGCACAAGTGAGAGTTTGATCACGTTGTTGAGACACTTCAACTCTTTGCCGGATGACCTCTATTTATAGTGCAAGTAAGGAGCCGTTTGAATTTCAAATCCTAAGGCTTTTGTTCCTTAACATGTCACTATCTTGCTTTTGTACTTTCAGCAGCAACCTTTGTTTGTCTTCTAGTCTTCATGTCCTTTGTGTAAGCTTTGCATTAAATGCACCTTTGAATAGAATTCAAACAGTAGCATTGGAGCGCAAAATCACGTACATTCAGCAAGAGGTCACATGTGTTTATCAGCAAGTGTTCATTCTCAGTTTCAGCAAGCACAACCTACTCTGTCTTTCAGATTTTCACTTATGCAATGCTGTTGCTGAAAATTTCACTTTCTGAGTAACACGTGCCTTACCAGTCTTCAGCAATCTTCAAGTCTTCAAGTCTTCAGATCTTCAAAAGTCTTCAAGATTCTGACCGGTTTCTTATTTGCTTCAATAAATTATTTGTAATAAACAAAATACATCTTCAGCAAATACTTCAATAGGTCATTTTCTTTTCAGAAAAATCAAAGCTACGCATCAATAAGATATTTTCTTTTCAGAAAATAAAATACATCATACGCTAAGGTGTCAATAGATTAATTTCTTTTTAGAAATTAAAGTACGTCATCCACCTAAGTGTCAACAAATTATTTTCTTCTCAGAAAACAAAATGCGTCATACACAGAAGAAATAACTTATCTAACACCTATCTAAGTCATCAGCAAACGTTCCTCTTTTACAATGTCCTTTAAAAATTCTAAAAACCTATGGACCTTAAGAGTACTAGTTACTGGACTGTTCTTAATTTAGCATGGTTAATTGCTCATCAAAATTACAAGTTTCCTAACACATTCCATTTTTCCCATCCACCAAAATGAATCCTGAGCAACAACGCCGCCTTGAGAATCAACAGTACGAGAGTATCATGGCTGACCTGCTTGGTCCGATCCCCTCCCCCCCACCTAACAGGAGCGGAAAGCCTACTCTTATTCTCGAAGCTGTTGCATCCCAAGATACTTGGATCTGGCATTCATTCTTTGGACTTTCTGGAAAATTCAATGATAAGACGGTGCTCGAACGATCACATTTGTTCGACGATCTCCTCAACGATGTGTCACCTGACGTGCGCTTTCATATCAATGGTCGTGAGTATAACATGCCTTACTACCTAGTCGATAACATCTACCCAAATTGGGCAACATTTGTACCTGCCGTTCCCAATTCTACGACTCACAAACTACAGAAGTTCAATGCGAGCCAAGAATCTTGCCGGAAAGATGTGGAACGTGCTTTTGGAGTTATACAAGCTCGGTTTCATATTATCAAGCATCCGACCCTTCCACATAGCAGGCTACAGCTCCAACATATAATGGATTGTTGCATCGTACTTCACAACATGATAGTCGAGGATGAGCGCGACAATTACTTAAACTACGACCAAGCAATCAAAGACTGGCTTAAGGAATGCGCCGAAGGCAACTTGCAGTACAATGCAGACATCCTTAAGGACGTGACAATCACAATACGTCCATCTGTTCTGAATGATTTTGTTGATTACAGGAAGAATCAAAGGATGATGGAGAGCTACATCCAGCATGACGCACTCAAACATGACTTGATTGAACACATTTGGAGGATGAGGCTTTAGTTTCCATTAGAATGTTGTTTGCATTTTCAATTGTTTCAGTTGTTTGTTTTCAATTAAGCAGAATTTGTTGTAATATTGTGTGTTTCAAATTCGGTACAACTTAATGTAATATATTTGTGATTTTCATCTATTAACTTGATTTCGTATAAAAATTCTTTACAACAAATCTTCCTTCTTCTTTACCTTAAAAAAATTAAAAAAATTGAAAAAAAAATGACGTGACAGGCCTTAAACTGGCCTTAACCGCGTTTAAGTAGTGACTGATGCGGGCGAAAACTGCTTAAACGCGGCTAAGGTCAGTTTAAACCCTTAAACTGGCCTTAGCCTTAAACCACTGATGATGCGGGTGGTCTAACATTAACAATGAGCATGAAAACCAAAGCTTGTATATACAAAAACATACTACTCATTTTTTTTATTCTATATGTATTCCATTTTTGTCCGTTTCTTTGAATTCTATACGTTTTTATTTTTGACAAATCTTTATCTTACAACTTTATGTGGGTCCTGTCACTAAACCAACACACTACACTCATTATATAAACCTCATAAAACTCGAATCCAAAAGCAAACATATAAAATTAAAAAAATACGGATGAGTATGTACCAATTTCATGATACTTATTGCCCATGAAAATACTTTTTCAATTGGGTGCATGTTAATGAGCTCAGTTAGCTGGGATCCTTAAGGCATTGATCGTCTTAGAAAAGTTGACCACGAACTTTTTCGAGCATCAAACCTATTGAAGACTCAACTCGGAGCATTACACAGCCGACCCTGTTCAAATGGACGTCCAGGTTCTTTAGTTGGTCGGATCTTTAGCCTTTGAGAAAAAGTAGCATTCCACCTTGATTACCTGATCATACCCATTCATTTCTGAATTCTAAGTTGGAAAAATAGGGGTATCTTAGAGGAACTAATATCAAAATAAAATAAGCCCCATTAGATTATCAATTACAAAATAGGTCACGAATTTGACTTTTAGAAAATTAGGGAGAATTAAGTTACCGTAGTAATTTCGGATCTTTTAACAAACAAACAAGCCTTGGTAGGATTTTGATAGAAAAAAAAAATTAAAAAAAAAGAAGCTACTAAACTGCTCTGGTCAGAGCAGGTACTGCCCCTCGGAGCTTCAACTAAGTTTATAAATAAGATATGCACTTTTATAATATAAGGTCAAATATTATTTTTTCGAAGTTATTATCATGGAAGGGTATCCTTGTGACACCTAATAACAGATTAATACCCTTTAGTTCAACAATAACATTTTAGTACCTTTTTGGGTTGACTGCTCTATATTTACAACTTTGCCACCGAGAATTTCATGCCCAAACAAACAAGGCCTTAGCTGCAGTAGAAGGCAAAATTATTTTCCTTTTTCTTTTTTAATTGCTTTATATATTTCTTTCTTTTTCTTTTTTTCCCCTTTCTTTTATTTTTTTCTTTTTCCTTTTTTCTCCCTTTCTTTTATATTCTTTTTTTTATTTTTCTTTTTTTCTCCATTTCTTCTTCACACCGGTGACCGGAGGTCGGGTCCCACCGGAAAGTTGCAAGCTCCCTGACCAGAGCTTGTAAAAGCTTACAAGCTCCGGTCAGGGAGCTTGTGCAGCTCCTGATTTGGGAGCTACAAGCTCCCAGATCGGGAGCTGCAAAGCTCCGATCTGGGAGCACTTAAGCTCCCAGATCGGGAGCTTAACAAACTCCGATCTGGGAGTTTAAGGGCTCCCGGATCGGAGAAGCTCCGATCCGGGAGTTTTTCAAGTCAGTACCGGATTCCGGTATGGAATCCGGTACTAGACAAGAAGAAGAAGAGAAAAGAAAAATAAAAAAGTAAAAGAAAAAAGGAAAAAGGGAAAAGAAAAAAGTAAAAAAGAAAAGAAAAATAAAGAAAAGGCTAAAATTAGGTAAGGTAAATTTTTTTTCACTGTTATTACATCTAAATTTCAATTACATTTTAGTCCTTAGGGTCAATCTTGTTTGGCTGACCAAAAATCTGATTTTGGAACAGTTCTTAGAGCGCCGGGTTGGTCAAATTCAACCCTAAAATGTTATTGTTTGTCTAATAGGTACTAATCTGTTATTAGGTACTCTATCGATACCCTAAAAAGATATGGACCCTTTTTTTGATACAATCTAAAATTAGTTCGGAGTCAAACGGAAACTAAAAAAATAAAAAATAAATAAATAGAAAACTTAGTAAAGAATCATCTTCTCCTGCATGTTATCATATCATACTAATAGCTCGTGCCAGAAATTGACATAAGATACACAAAACCACCATTACCCAAGAATTTAACGATAATAGCTAGAGCATCCATACCATATAGACCTGGACGGTTCCAGGAACCGGCGGTTCTCGGTTCCAGAACCGCCGGTTCCATTTGGCAAATCTAGCGGAATCGGAACCGAAACTGGCGGTTCGGTTCCGGTTCCAGTAACCGTCGGTTCTCGGTTCTGATCCGAGAACCGGTCGGTTCCTAGCAGTTCAGTTCAGAACCGAGAACCAGTCGGTTCCTGGCGGTTCTCTGCCGGTTCCTTACATAATTTTTTTTTTTTTTTTTTTTTTAAAAAAAATTGACTAGAAAAAAAGGACTTACACACTTGGTAAAAAGTTTATAAACTCTTCATCTCCTTCCAAATTGTTAGGATTTGAATTTGAGGCCATAATAGTACAGAATTAGAGATTGAGAAGAAATTCTAGAGAATTAGAGATTATAAGGATGAGATAATAGAGAAAGAGGAGTTGGGATGGGATGAGAAGAAATTGTTTTAGAAGTGTGGTATTTAAAGGCAAGAAGTAGGATATTAAAAAAAAAAATTAAAAATAAATAATAAATGGCAGCAGGCTGCAAATAATAACAACGGCTAATTAGCCGTTGCATGCCATGTGTCCTGTGGGACACATGTGTCAGGACACATGGAACCCGCCAGGAACCGCTCGGTTCCTGGCCGATTCCGAACCGCACAGTACGGTTCCGGTTCGGAACGGTTCTTGGCGGTTCTATGGTTCCAAATATGTTGGAATCGGAACCGGAACCGAACAGTACGGTTTCGGTTCCGGTTCTGGAACTGGCAGTTCCGATTCTGGAACCAGAGTCTATTTTTCGGTTCGATTTACGGTTCTGTTTTGGTCGGATCTAATACCATAATCATTTTGTCCAAAATGCCGTCCTCTAAGGAGAAAAACCTGGTACCATACCTAGTAAAGTAGCATAGTTAGTGATTGAACATGAACCAACCTCCCCGGCCCAGTGAGTGTAAAACGGATTATTTCAGGGGGAATTTATATCTATCATCCTTCATAGATGTCAAGGTTTCATTTAGGTCCCTGTTAAATAAAGAAATACATTCAAGTCCAAAATCACATTTTATTTTTGACATTCTAAAAATGCACTTATTCGATATATGATTTCCGAACAAGGACTTATGAAATTTTATTATTTTCATTTTTATTCTTTTTTCTTTTTCTTTTTTTCTCTCTCCTTCCTCTTACTTGAAGTAGTAGTTAACAACTCCACCACCGGATTCCGGCACGGTGTCGGAGTTGTAACAGCTCCAGAATCGGAGTTGTTAGCTATCAAGTAAGAGGAAGGAGAAAAAATAATAGAAAAAAGAGCTCGGTATCGGAGCTGAAATCTACGATCTGGAGCCTTACAGTTCCAACGGAGCTGAGCCTTACATCTCCGATGGAGCTGTAACAGCTCCAGAATCAGAGCTTTGACAGCTCTGATCAAGAGCTTTACATCACCATATCGGAGCTCTATTTATTTTTAGTAATTATTCTTAATGTTTTTATTTTTTTTAAATATAACTCGAGGTTGTTTGTCTGCTGCAAAAATCTGATAATTTGAGAGGGTAACAGAGACATTTTCAGCCGGTCTTGGATTTATATATAATTATAAATACACGTTCTAGTGCTTCAATGTAATTGTTACTTTAATAGGGACGTAGGTGTAATAAAAATATCTAAGAAGGGTACTATATGAAATTGACCCCGTAAAACAAATTTGGTTCCAACAATATCAATTTATAGAGGTTCTAGTGTACTTCGTCCATCTCATTTGAAGCTTCCCATTTGGTATTTATTGACTTTTTAAGGCTGTGTTATTATATTTTTATTATAATATAACTTCGTAAATTATTTTTCTTTTTGGAACGTATAGCACTTTATAAATCCAAAAAACAAGTCAAGTACAAGAAAAACGCCGATCCCATGATCCAGGCGTAACCAAAATCTCCGTTCTCTCTTCTATGTTACTACACGGCCTGAACAGTAGGCCGGTCCCTCCCACATAAACAAGTAATCGAGTAATTTAACAAGCACAAATTACCATACTACATTTAAAGTTACAACAAGTGAGGCACACAGAAAAAAGCCATAGCAGCAACCGGCCGTGCGGCCTGCCTTTCAGCTCCCTCCTTCCCCTCAAGGTCGCAGCAGTAGATTGCGGGCAACGTCTCGCAGTTGTTTACACAAATCACACCTCACTCTGATCACTTCTTTCAGCCGGGTGAGGAGGCTTGAGTCCAGTACCCCATTAGTGCTAAAACTCATTTGGTTCCTTTGTAACCAAATCGCATATACGGTCTCGGCAGCTGCGATCTTGATAGTTCGCGCCTTCTTGGTTTCTCCCCCTGTATTTGCAACGATCCATCGCATCACATTCCCAGTCGTGCATGGGATGCGCAACCAGTGCATGATATCCCTCCACAAACGGTCAGAGAAATCACATTCAAAGAAGAGATGCGGCGTCGTCTCATCATGCTGACAGAACATGCAGCGGGCATCATTCGGAATTCCAAAGCGAGCAAGCCTGTCTTTTGTGAAAAGCCGATCATGTAAGCAAAGTGAATGTGACAAACCAAGCGAGGTGATGTCGAGACTACTAAGCTTAACTAGTGCACAAGTGAATGTGACAAACCAAGCGAGACAAGCCTCAAACTACTTGCAAAGTGATGCAACATATGATAATGGTCATAAGCACTTAGTGTACACAATAGAAAAGTGTGAAAAAACTTGGCAATAGACTCCACACAACAACGTGCAACAACTAATCTATGGATGATATGCATGCAAAAATTTGAAAAAACACGACAAATCACATGAACTTGAGTAAAATCAGGCATGTACGAACCACACAAGCATATAGTACTGAAAATCCAATACCCCCTCCCCAAACCTAAACTTTTGCTCGTCCTCGAGCAAAGAAAAGTTGAATGAAAAGGAAAAATTGGATTGAAGATCAGCGTGTAGATCAGCGTTGGGAAGCCGCTCGAGTAGAGGACACTAGTCGTTGGAGAGCCCACCAGGAGGAGATGATGAACCGCCATGATGCCTTAGCTCGCCGAATTACGGGGTATACTTTCTATAATCAGACTGGTGGTAGTGGGAGTGCCTTTCCTAACACCCCCTACGACCCCTTCTCCTAGAGACACCAGCCGACAGAGGCCACATTTATCGGTAGTATTTTTATATTATCGTTATTTTGGCTTGTTTACTATTGTTGGTTGAAACTCTTTTCATTTCGATTTGGTTGTATGATGTTGCGACTTATGACTCTTGTACTCTTAGTTTGCTTTTGTAGTTGTGTCCTGTGTGCCTTTTGTCGTGATTCGTTAGTCTAGTGTTTGTCTTGGTGCCTTAGGTGATTAAGATAGGAAAAATCATCCAAAATCTGGAAACAGGGTCAAGCGAAGCGCTTGGCAAGCCCAAGCGGTCCGCTTGGATTTCCAGTAAGAATTTCATTCTTACTGGAATTTCAAGCGGAGCGCCTGGAGCCTCCCAAGCGCTCCGCTTGACAAGCGGACCGCTTGGCTCCCGCCAAGCGGTCCGCCTGGACCCTGTACCCAGATTTTCCTCGTTTTTTCCATTCTTCTCACCTTTGTGCACCCGTTTTCACATGTTTCTTGAGTCCTTTCAGGTACTACTCATATATAGGAGATTGGACACGAACCTTTATCTCAGGGAAGTGTACTTTCAATCCAATTTTTCCTTTTCATTCAACTTTTCTTTGCTCGAGGACGAGCAAAAGTTTAGGTTTGGGGAGGGGGTATTGGATTTTCAGTACTATATGCTTGTGTGGTTCGTACATGCTTGATTTTACTCAAGTTCATGTGATTTGTCGTGTTTTTTCAAATTTTTGCATGCATATCATCCATAGATTAGTTGTTGCACGTTGTTGTGTGGAGTCTATTGCCAAGTTTTTCAAACTTTTCTATTGTGTAGATTAAGTGCTTATGACCATTATCATATGTTGCATCACTTTGCAAGTAGTTTGAGGCTTGTCTCGCTTGGTTTGTCACATTCACTTGTGCACTAGTTAAGCTTAGTAGTCTCGACATCACCTCGAGTGGTGTTTCTTCTACTGCGGTTCACGATGGCCATGTAAAATGATGCATGTTAGAATCTATGGTTGTAACCCGTGTAATTATGTACATAAGAGGCGACAAGTTCTTCACCTCGATTAGAGATTGCCAAATGCCTAGGAAGGAGGTAGTGTGAGGTGTGTGATTCCTTGTATTAAACATATTCTATCGAATAGGTTTGGGGAGGGGGTTACGTTGTTATACTTGTCTTTCGTCTTGAGTCGTTGTAAAGTTTTCTTTTTCTTTTTCTTTTTGTTTGTGTCCCAACCTATTCTTTCGAATAGGTTTGGGGAGGTGTTTTTGACACTTAGTACTGCTGCTTGCCCCTTTTTTTTAAAAAAAAAAAAAAGAAAGAGAAAAGAAAAGAAGAAGAAAAGAAAACGAAATATATAAAAAAAAAAAGAGAAAAAGAGAAAAAAAAAAAGAAAGAAAATAAAGAATAAGACCCAAAAGCAAAAGAAGGGTCGTTGCAAGCCAAAAGCAGTCTCGTAGTGTCAAGTGTCATGTAAATATTTTGTCCTTGTGAAGTATTGAGTTGTAAATTCTATCTTTCGTTTCGTGTCGCCTTTGTCCAAGGCCTGTTCTTGACCACCCTCGTCTTGCTATTCAAGAAGTGGTTGAAAGAGGCTCATTCTTGAGAGTCTGGGTAGAATAGGGGAGTGTTATCTTTCTAAGGGAACCCTCCTTCGTTTGATGAGAGCCAGTATTGGTTCGCCCTCTCTTGAGGAAAAGTCTCGCTTGGTGAACAGTTGTAAGCCCTCGGTTTCATAGGCACGCGGCAATTGTAGTATGATAACATGCATCATTGTGTCGTCACTGACCAGGTCCAGGTAGAAGATGTTACGAGAGACTCCTTTGTTTAACCAAGTGCACATGAGAATGTGTATATTCGCAATCGAGGCATTCTTCAACCTACTTGCATGTCATGCTCATTTGGTTTTGTTCATAAGCATTTGGTAGATTCAATAGATTAGTTCACTTTACTTGGCATGAGACTCCTTTTGTGTTGCATTTAGGATAGTTTGTTGCTTGAGGACAAGCAAAGGTTTGGTTTGGGGAGTTTGATGAACGTATTTTTGACGCGTTCATCTTGTCTTTTTTACCTTCTTTTGCTATCTTCTAGCCTTGTTTTTTGGTTAGTTTTGTAGAATAGTGTCACGTTTTGTGTTTTCTGCATTTTCAGGCACTTAGGTACGAAACGGCGTTTTTGGAGCTAAAACGAGCCTTTTTGATGGAAAAGATGGCCCCGTTGAAGTTCCCCAATCTCCGTGGCTTGTTCGTGAGTGTCTGAGCCTCAATAAGCATTGAGAAGGATGAGTCCAAGGCACCCGAGGGTCGTACGAGGGCAAAAAGATTGAGTTTGAAGACAAAAATCTGCCCAGGAGCCAAGCTAAGCGCCTGGAATAGTGAAGCGCTCCGCTTCATTTTCCAGGAGCTTTGGCACAGCAGCCAAGCCCAAGCGCTTCGCTTGCCAAGCGCTCCGCTTGGCCTCTCCAAGCGGTCCGCTTGGCAGCGGTTACGTTTTCGGATTTTCCTTCTTAGATCTGATCTTCAGTTACTTTTTTACATACTTTTGAACACTAGCTTCGTTTTGGAGAGATCCTAAACCCCAAAACTCAGAGAAAACTCAGATTACATTGTATTTTAGATTGGATTAAAGGTTTTGGCATAGGATTGCATCCATTGTTTCATCTACGGAGAGGTTTTCATCAATACCCACCGATTAGTGACAGCTTGATGGTAACATTGTATCATTATCTCTTGTCTAGTAGTTTGATTTGATGTATTCTATTTACAATTCATATGATTTGATGTCTATGTTGATGAATATGAGTAGCTAAATCCTTTGTGTTGGTGGTAGAATGTAGAATATGCATGCTATGGGTTATGTTTATGCTTACATGAGATTGTGATTCAATCTTGCTGCAAATTCCTTCATATGATTCTTAGTTGCCTATAAAATATATTCGAATTGAGTATAGTGACAAACTCTTGGTCAATGAAAGCTATAGGATTGTATGTTAGAGATTTGCAGCATGCTAGATAAATGGTGTTAGTGACAAGCACCTCTAAAGTATTGATAGTGGTCTTTTATGATGTGTGTCTTGAAAGTTACCTAGACGAGTTGCTAAGCAGACTTGATCGAAGGTTTTACGCACTGAACTTGTGAGCATATTCGTAACCCATGCATGTGTATTTGATTTCTACCACCAACCGTTTTCCAAACTTGATTACAACAATCTGATTTCTCGTTGTTTTGTTCTAAGAAAACACTTCTATAAACACTTGAACTCGTTGTCTGAAATAACTAGAAAAAACCACAAACAAAGCCACGTTAGGTCCCGAGAGAACGACACTCGGGGACAACTTGCCATTGCACTCTAGTTTGTGTAGTGATAAGTGTTCTTTGGCTTTTTAAACAAATTTAATTGGTGAAAAACGACATCATCATATAGCAGTAAGAACAAAACAATAATCACCATTCAAACTTTCAACCTTACAGTGGATAAATTGATCAGAGGACTCCAGAAATTGAATGTCAACACGATTCACATCCCATAAGAGCCAGTTTCTACCATACCGATGTTTATCGTAGTTATCAAGGAATTTCCAATGCCGTCCAAACCGCTTACGCACTCGCAAGGCATTGCATTTTTTAACACGTGTCTCAACCAACGCAGCTATGATAATTTGATGTTTCTTGAGGTAGGAGCCAACCTCCAGATGTTTAGCTGCAGCAGTAATGCCCCTAACATTCCATGATATCATCATGATCGGGGTTTTTTCGCCCCTACTTTAAGGGCTCCCCTCGTATTTGCTTTTCCCATACTCCCAAACGTAATTGGGGACACACTCCTCTCCCATCAGGTGGATCATGCAATGGCTTTTTGGACTTTGAGCGGACAGTTTGCCACGGCATCCCAGTATCAACTTCACCCTCAAGCTGTGTCTCATGGTCTGACTCGTGACGGGCAGCTATTATCTCAATTGTTTCCCCCGCATCTCCTTGCAGTTCTTTATCCGCGGGAGGATTCAGCGTTCTATTCCCCGGATTAGTGTGCAGAACACCCGGGACCGTGTCCCCTGCAGTAGGCACAGAGCTCACTCCATGCGAAGCCTCCGGCGCCTGATTCTGCGCCCTAGCGGCTTGTGGCTTGGCAGGTTGTTTAGGCCTCCATTGAGGCGCATTCTGCGGAGGTTTTGGTCTGGGTTTAGTTGGCTTCCCAGGGAGCCATTCATAATACACAGGTTGTTCGTAAACCTTGTTCTCTGTGTTAAGGACTCTTGTGGTTTTCGGTAACTCCTGTGAGATATCAACTTCAATCAGTACCCGGGCATAAGAGGTTCGGAGCTTCTCCTTTGTACATGTATCCACCATCATTGGCTTACCCAAGGTGCTCGCAATCCGTCTGATACTGTTAATACCCCAGAGCCCAAGAGGAAGCTGCGGGAAACGAACCCAGACTAAAACAAATTTCACACTGTCTTTATCAAATCTGTAGTCCACACTCCACTTATGCAATATCATTGGCATACTATAGATGGTGTAAGGTCCATTCAACATCACGTCATCCCGTTCTTTAGGTGTTGCAAAACGAAGGATAAAATACCCATCGTCATTATAGTATATCCCAGGCATAGTCACAAAGTTCCACACTCGTTCAATGAAGAGTCTCACCGCATTGATGGTGAGGTCATTACCAAGATTATACATGATCAAAGAGTTTTCCCAAAATTTCACCTCTTCCGCTACATCCTCTGCTTGGATGTCTGCGTGTTTGATGCCGTCAATCACAACCGGTGGAAAATAAGGAACAGCTAGGTCTTGCGATAGGTTCCGATGACCAGCAACCTTATCCGCCCAAGATTCCCCTGCTGTCGTCGCCACTGATTCTGCACGTGTTGCGGTGGGTTGCGCCGGTAGTTGCTCAGACCCGGCCTCCGCTCTATTCATAATCGGGTTATTCTGCCGATTCGCGCTGGGTCCCGTCTCGTTTTCAATCGCCGTGGGTTGTTCGGCCGTCACTATATCGATTAATTGATCGTTTTGGGATAGCACAGGGGCCGCCTGTTTCTTCGGTGGCCTGCCCGGGCCATTGCCCTTCCCTTTTGCCATGGAGAGCCGGAATTACCAGTTTTCGCCGGTAGCCGCCAGGTTTCCGTCAGAGCGTTAGGGATTATTTTTACTTTTTTCTTAAAAACTTTCTAGTAAATTATTTTTCTGATATGATTTAGAATTAATGCGAGGTCAAACGTAGCCTTAAAAAAAATAACAAATACCAAATGGAAAGTTTCAAATGAGATGGGCAACTAGCAAGTATGACGTAGGCTCTGTTCTCTTCATTTGAACAGCACTGAAATGGACTGAACTGAATAGATCTGAATTGAACTGAACTTATTTGTAGTACAAAATACTATTAAGCAAATCTGAACTGAACTGAACTTAATACATGTGAACTGAATTGAACTGATTTGAATTGAAATTAAAATAATTAATTTTTAGATGAAAAAAACAGATCCGTAGTAAATAAGATTAGAAACTAAAAAATTATCATATTCATGTACAAACTATATCCAGAAATAAATAAGAGTAAACAAAAATAAGATTAGTAAATAATTTTCTGAAAAATTCGTTTCCTCTGACCCATATCCAACCAACCTAGGTCTAAAATCATTATTCTTTATTGATTTTAACTTCATGACTTTCAAAACTTGGACTTGAGAATATATAGGTATGGGATTTGCACATTTCACTACACATCCCCTAGCGTTGAATATAACCCTTGGTCGATATATAATACAAGAGGCTTTTACGCCAGGAACACCGAAGGTCGCTCTCATTTCATACAAGTCTATACTAGTCTAATAATTACATTTGTCCAAATATCCAAAATTGAGTTAGCCATCGTTGGCTTATTTTACCCCATCTTAACTTTTTTTTCTTTTATCTTTTATTTATTTATTTATTTTTGTGTTTTTGGTCGAAGCTATAAAACCTCCGACCACCGCAATAACAACTCCGGGCTGGGGCTATACATTTTTGTTTCATTTCGGATGTATTTAGAACTATCAATTTTATTAGAATTTATTTTACAATACTATTTGAAATCATTTTGAAATATAAATAAGTTATTGTCTGTTAATTTTTAAATTATTTAATGTTAATTTAGTAAAAATTTAGAACTAAATGTGTAATAAATCAAAATTCAACCAATGTAATTGCAGAATTTAAGTGCAACATGAAATGTAACAACATATTTAGGGTTGATTATAAATTCAACTACTAGAGATTGAAATGTAATTGCAAGTTGCAACATTGTTAATCACTTACTTGCAACATTTAACAAGGCGCACATGCAACTAATAACTCCCATAATAAAACTACTAGTACCAGGTTGGTGGTTTAAACTTTAAAGGTAAGTTTTCCGGATTGGAGACGACAGTAGCAGCAGCTAGAGCTGGTTTCTTCGTATTACTTCTTGGATAATTAATGAGAGAACTTACCCATAACTGGTCAGGGGGGTGATACGGTCAAAGCACAGCCACACACGCAAGAAGCCTGTGAGCACTCAAACTCTCTGATATCAAATCATTATGACGGAATCGAAAACCTGGAAAAAGATACTGTAGCAGTGTAGCTGGACTACTCTACCGTCCTTTTCCGTATTCCTTTGGCAGTTTACTAACTTTGCACAATTATTGATTCTCAAGTTACAAGAAGGGGTAAAAGTTATTACACCATTTATTACTTACTCGTATAGTCGTATACTTTCACTCTTTCAAAATTTGTATCATAATAATCCATTAGTAAAAAGGGTCCATTTTTATTAGAGCTCTCGTTAGTGTACCTAATAATGAAAGTAACTTTCTTAATTTAACAATTACATTTTAGGCCAAAGTGTTGACCAAATCAATCTTTTGGATTTTTAGCTCGCCAAACACTCCTTATGCTTTAATAGAATAAAAAAGTTTAAGAATTAAAATTTTTTAAATAAAATGATAAAATAAAAACAAATTAAATATTTTTAAAAAAATCTTTCTATCTAAAATTTCGGTACCGGATTTTTTTCGGTACCGGAGCTCCGGCACAGAGCTCCACGTCGGATCTAACAGCTCCGATGTGGAGCTGTTAGCTCCAGATCGGAGCTGTCAACTCCAATCTGGAGCTATAACAGGTCCCGATCATAGCTCCGATCGGGAATTGTCAGCTCCAGATCGGAGGTAACAGCTCCGATGTGGAGCTGCTGTTAGCTCCGATATGGAGCTTGCAGCTCCGATTTGGAGCTGCAAAAGTTCCGACAAAGAGCTTTTGCAGCTCCAGATCGGAGCTACAAAAGCTCCTGGTTGGAGCTTGCAGAGCTCCGATCTAGAGCTCTACAAGCTCCGTTACTGGAATTATTATTCCGGTACCGGACCATTGGGGAATAAGGTAAAAAGTTTAAAAAAAAATATATATTATTTTTGTTTTTATTGATTAGGTTTTCTTTTTTTTTTTAATTTACATATTTTTTTTTTTTTTACTTTTTAGTAAATTTATTTAGTTCTTAGTACATGTTTGGTTGAGAGTGTTTGAGGTGATGACAAAGTTGTAAATAAGTGTCGGTTAACTAAAAAATCCTCATTTTGTACTAAAATGTAATTCTGAAACTAAGGGGGTTGATTTTGAGAATCACACTCATAATTGTCACTAATAAGGCATTTCTCTTAGTAAAAATGGAAAATACTTTATCATTTCTTTACAAAATTTCTCATTGTCAAATTGTATCCTTATTTGACCATGCATTACTCTTAAATAAAACACATGTAATTTTTTAAAAAAATATATAATTAAAGTTCATAAGTTAGTAGTAATTTTAATATTTTTTAAAAATAATATTAATATAATTTAGGTGTAATATGCGGGTAAAACATGATTGTCGTTGAGCGAAGAGTAACTTTGTAACTATATATTTGTTTTCATTCAACATTTCCATTTTAAACGAAAATTTCATAGGCCAAAAATTACTCCCTCCATTTCATATTAAATTCCTAATTTTCCATTTTTAGCGTTCCATTGCAATCTTCTAAACTTATAAAAATAAAGATTTATCTCTTTTTTGAGAGAAAAACAACATATATTGCATATCAGCAAAAGTCAAGTTACATCCGGATTATCAAAAGGCAAATTCCAAGACTCAAAACTATTTTCCACCACATTAAGTGGGTGCTTGTAACAACTTAACTTATCCAGATTATTACTTATTTTAAGCAGAAGCAGCTTATTGAGTGTTTGCAACAGCTTATAAGCTGCTTAATTCTCTTTCATTAAGCTGGATAAGTTGAAGTTGGAGAAGCTCGGTTGTGTACCTCCTTCAGCAGCTTCTCCTTAAATTAAGCTGGATTTTAGTTGTTTTTGTCCAAAATGTTAGGTTTGCAAACACTACTCCTACAACTTATCTAACTTTTAAGTAGTTTTTTGCAAACACCCATCAAATTCTCTAATAAGCCAACTTTACCAACTTCTCCTTAAATTAATCAACTTATTTTAAGTTGAACCTATTGCAAACACCCCCTAAGTAAGTGTTTGCAACAGCTTAACTTATCCAGCTTATTACTTATTTCATTTAAGTAGAAACAGCTTTTTAAGTGTTTGCAACAGTTTATAAGCTGCTTAATTCTCTTAAATTAAGTTGGATAAGTTGAAGTTGGGTTGTACATCTTTCAGTAGCTTCTCCTTAAATTAAGCTGAATTTTAGTTGGTTTTGTCAAAAAAGTTAGGTTTGCAAACACTACTAGTACAACGTATCTAACTTTTAAGTAGTCGTTTGCAAACACCCATCAAATTCTCTAATAAGTCAACTTTACCAACTTCTCCTTAAATTAAGACACTTATTTTAAGTTGAAGTTATTGCAAACACCCCTACCCCCTTAAGTGCTAAGAGTTGAGCAACCTTATTGCAAGTACGACTCACAAAACAAAACGAAAATGAATGTAAATTAAAACAGAAACTAAAGATTCGGTCTCTTCTACTATTGCCCTGCAGCTGAAAAACAAGAAGAAATACTCTGGAAATCCTGAACTATCCGGAGCAATCACCTTAAAAAATCACGTCTTGTAGATGCAAATATCTAGCAAGTCGAACAGCTTATAATGCAGCCAGCGATTCTGCAATATCAGGGGAAAGAATGTGTGGTTTCTAGCACCTTTGCCAAGCAATGACCTTACCCAAGTTATTACGCGCCACAATCCCTAGACCTGCACCAACACGAGTAGCACATATGGAGGCGTCGAAGTTAACCTTGACAGAATTGGCTGATGGTGGTTGTGTCCACTGCTGCACAATAGAATCAGGTGGTATGGGAGCCGAGAACTGGGACTGAGCATCATGGAAACGTTCAATATGTTGATGGGCATACCAGACAGAATCCACAGGTTCAAAAATGCAAGTCTCATGGACAATTTTATTCCGATTGCTCCGGATGCTCCAGCATCCCACCACAACAAATTCCAGCTGCTCTCTAGCAAGCTTGTTACATAACCAACCTATCCAAACATGCACTCCGTTCACCAAATTTTTATTATTGTTCTTTCCTATTTTAACACTACTTTATACTATCCCTCTCATACTTTATCATCAATTTAAAATTTTACCAATATACTTCTACGATTCTACACGGCAAGCCAGTCGTTTTCGCCGATGGGAATAGAGGTAAATATTAAATATCTTAATTAGATTCGTTTGTATTTCTTATACTTACGTTTGCATACTAATCATTTAACTGTGTTTTCTATCTTAAAAAAAATTATGGTTTGCTCCTCACGAAGATACCGCTAAGTTGGGCCTGATGATACTGAAGAAGGTTTATCCTTCTTCGAAGGGCGGAGCCATGTAGTCGGTCGACGATCTCCCCGAAGAGGAAGGGGAGTACTTAGATGAGTTGCAATTAAGCGCTTCTTTTACTCTCCAGTTTGAAAAACTTATTTATTTGTACACATCTATGTGAGTGGTATGTTAGCCATTGTAATTTAGTGATACGTTAGTCACCGTTTTGTTAGTTTGTATTAATTAGGAAAATGTTAGTGGTATATTAGCTATTGTTATGTGGGTGATATGTTAGTAACTATTATGTAATTAATTAATTTAGTTCATTTTTTCTAAATTAACATGCCCGTCGAATTTCGACGGGAATAAAAAATAAACAAACAATTAGAATGTAAATATTCATATAGAAATGTGTTACAGTATGGTTGATATAAACCCGCAACTATTATTATTTCTTTGGAATCATTTTGTAACTTCATGTTTCATCGCTACCTGTACACATTATAAGTACAACATGTATTTAATGTAAAAGTCATAATGTCAAAAACACATTAACTAAAATCAACATATTTTATCATCCCAAAAATTAAAACGTATTACCTCACAACTTATCGAAGACTTCTTTGTTAGTACGTTTTGTTGTAGTATCATATGTATTGTCATCTTTGTTACAAATTGAAATCCCGAACCCCTTCCTGCTCGTTAGCCTTGATAGGGTCCATGACTGAAAACTGAGGTGAGCGACAGAGTCTTACGTGTGATAGTAATGTCCTTGACTTTTGTTAATGGTCATTGCGAGGTGAACAAAATTAGGAAATTGTCTTCTCTTCATTTGTATCGGGGAACTTTGCACTATAAAACCGTCAAAGGCAATCAATATTTTAAATTATTGTAGAATAGACCAGTCAAATATTGTTAGTATTCTAAATTGTTACAGAATAGACCCGTCGAATGCAATCAGTATTCTAAATTATTACGGTATAGACCCGTCGAATACAATCAGTATTATAAATTATTACGGAATAGACCCGTCGAATATAATCAGTATTCTAAATTATTGCGGAATAGATCTGTCGAACATTTGCAAATAATTAAAATACTATCGTGAAACAATTCATCCAAACTCCGACTCTTTATTCTTATTATTCTAAATTATTGTGGAATTTGAGTCTTCCAAATTAATGTATGGAGTAGACCATTCAAACGCTTTTAGTGTCTGGATTATTATGGGATAGACCCGTCGAACGCAGTTTGTATTCGAACTTATTGTGAAGTAGGCATGTCAATTGTTATTAGTGTTTTAAATTATTGCACTATAAACCCGTCAAACGCAACCGGTATTCAAAATTATTGCGGAATAGACCCGTCAAACATTGTTAGTATTCTAAATTGTTACAGAATAGACCCGTCAAATGCAATAAGTATTCT
Source organism: Plantago ovata (assembly GCA_028274465.1). Classification (NCBI taxonomy): domain Eukaryota; kingdom Viridiplantae; phylum Streptophyta; class Magnoliopsida; order Lamiales; family Plantaginaceae; genus Plantago; species Plantago ovata. The sequence continues at coordinate 96,763,226 of CM051455.1, read as the reverse complement.
AAATTATTACGAAATAGACCCGTCTAACATTGATAGTATTTTAAATTATTACATAATAGATTAATAGACCCATCGGATGCAATCAGTATTATAAATTATTACGGAATAGACCCGTCGAACAATGATTGTATTTTAAATTATTACATAATAGATTAATAGACCCGTCGAATGCAATGAGTATTCTAAATTATTACGGAACAGACTCGTCTAACACTGTTAGTTATTAAATTATTACAAAATAAATTTATCGAATGAAATTAGTGTTCTAAATGTGTTGCAAAATTTACCTGCCATATGCAATTAGTATTTTGACTTATATGGAATAGACCCGTAAAAAATTGTTAGTATTCAAAATTGCTACATAATATACCCGTTGAATGAAATCAGTATTTTAAATTATTACAAAATAGACTCATCGGTTGCAGGTAGTGTTATAAAACTATTTCGAAATAGACCAGTCGGATGCAAATAGTATATTATTGTGGAATAGACCCGTCGAGTGCAGATATTGATTTAAATTATTGTAAAATAAGCACTTCGAATATGTTTAATTTCTAAATTATTTTGAAATAGGCCCGTCATATACAGTCAGTGTTCTAAAGTGTTGTAAAATAGGCCCGACAAACACAATTGGGATTCAAAAATATTGCTGAATAGGCATGTCGAACCCAATTATTGTGGAATTTGAGTCTTCAAAATTAATATATGGAGTTGACCCTTCGAACTCTTTTAGTGTTCTGAATTATTATAGGATAGACCCGTCGAACGCAGTTTGTATTCAAACTTATTGCGGAGTAGGCATGTCAATTGTTGTTAGTGTTTTAAATTATTGCACTATAAATCCGTGAAAGGCAATCAGTATTCAAAATTATTGCGGAATAGACATGTCGAACATTGTTAGTATTCGAACCGGCCAATGTGGGCATGCTCAGGTCCTAATTTTGAGCCGGTTCGCAAAGGTAATATCCTATCCGTTCAATTGGATTCTGATTTTTATGTTAATCAGGTTGCTAATTGCTCTCTTTCTTCGTTCATTGGACGTTTGATGTTGCCCAAGGGCTCGTCGCCTTGGAAGTCTCATGATCTCAAGGCTACACTGAAAGATCTGTGGCAGACGAATGATTGGAGAATGCTCTCCATCGGAAAGGGATATTTTATCTTTCAGTTCTCCTCAGGCACCGTGAGGGATAACATATTCCGCAAGGGGGTCTTTATAAACTGGCGGTTGGTTCGCTTTATTTGCAACCATGGGTGCCAAACTTCAATCCCTCGCAGGCTACTTCTACGCTTATGAAGCTTTGAATTCGTTTGTATGGTCTTGGTTTTGAATTGATGCATGGTTCTGTGATCAATAGCATTGCGGCGGCTTTGGGTACTCCTATCTGGATTGATACTTCCTCACTGGATAGGAGTTTTGGTAACTACGTTAAAGTTTTGGTGGAGGTTGATCTTTCCCAGACTTTGGATACTCAAATTCAGGTTGAAACACCTGCTGGAGTGGTGTTTGTTAATAATTTTTATGAAGATGTGCCGGATTTCTGTTCCTTTTGCATGGTGATTGGCCATGATCATTCCAAGTGTTCTAAGCGTTCTGGAGCTGCTCCCATCTGTGCATCAACCGTGGCTGCCTCGATCACACCTCCGCAACAAATTTTAGCTCCGGTTTTATCTTCTTTACCGGAGGCTTCTATTACTCGTACTCAATCGACCAGTTTGATTACCTCTGGGCAGCTTACTGTTCCTGTTTTTGAAAATTCTAGTTGTCCTTCTTCTATTTCTCAGAATCATTCATCTTCTTCTCTTGGTACTACGGTTACTGATTCTTTACGGATTAATTCAAGGCCCCTGCTTGCTGGTTCTACTGCATCTGCCCCACGCAAGTATCCTTTTTTGCCTCGTAGACTTCCGCTAGCTGCTGCAAATAGAGATTGGGTTCCTATTTCCACTGGGAATCACTTTGCCCCCTTGCTGAATTTGGAGGATACGAGTAATACAACGGTTTGTCCTACAGATGCTGCTCCTTTACCTATTACTTCGGCCGGTGTGGATACGTCCTCGCCTCCGTGCTCTCCTACCCGTTCTAATGTTGCATCTTCTGATGAGGAGCACTTTCCCAATGCTCGGCGGCTTAGGGACTCTTTGGAGATACACCGTGCAAGGCCAATTATTCCAATCGCAACAGAACCTCTTGAGTCTCACGCCTTGAGGGTTATGCGCATTGCGTCCAACAGTTCTTGGAGGGATCTTTCTGATGGTGAAGATGGTTGATATTCAGTGGCATGTTAGGAGAGATATGTCTGGACAACCATTCTTTCGGTTTTCGCGACTTTAACGCTCGGGCACTCTTTTTCTCATTCATAGATTTTTCCCACAGGGTTTTTTTATGAATGGGTTTTAACAAGGCCTGCGGTTGCAACCAGAGATTTCTTCTCTGGGTGAATGGTTGATCCTTTAGTTTTTTTGTTGAGTGCCCGTATGTGGGTTACTCTTTTTCTTGTTTTTCGCTTTCTTGTACTGGACCTTTTCTTTTGCTTTATTATATGCCATCACTATTCATTCAAAGAAAAAAAAACAAAAACAAAAACATTGTTAGTATTCTAAATTGTTACAAAATAGACCCGTCAAATGCAATCAATGTTCTAAATTATTACGGAATAGACCTGTCGAACATTGATAGTATTTTAAATTATTATATAATAGACCCGTCGGATGCAATCAGTATTCTAAATAATATATTACGAAACAGACCCGTCGAACACTGTTAGTATTTTAAATTATCACATAATAGATTCATCGAATGCAATTAGTGTTCTCTATTTGTTGCAGAATTTACCTGCCAGATGCAATTAATATTCTAACTTATATGGAATAGACCCGTCAAACATTGTTAGTATTCTAATTTTATACAGAATATACCCGTTGAATGCAATCCGTATTTTAAATTATTAAAAAATAGAATCATCGGTTGCAGTTAGTGTTCTAAAACTATTTCGAAATAGAACAGTCGTATGCAAATAGTATTCTAAATTATTGTGGAATAGACTGTCGAGTGCAGATAGTGATCTAAATTATTGTGAAATAAGCACTTCGAATATATTTAATTTCTAAATTATTTCAGAATAGGCCCGTCATATACGGTCAGTCTTTTAAAGTATTATAAAATAGACCCGACGAACACAGTTGATATTCTAAAATATTGCTAAATAGGTCCGTCGAACCTAGCTAGTGTTTTAAACTATTAAAGGAATAAGTTCTTTAAACACACTTAGTATTCTAAATCATATCGTAATAAAACACATTGAACGCAATTTGTATCCTAAATCATTACAAAATAGATCAGTTGATGGCATTTATGTTCTAAATTGTTGCTTGCACTTACTATTTTCAAATCATTTGCATATTTAAATGTTAATGGGTATTCAAGTGGTCCACGTCTGGACCAACACCAACCCATGATTTATTGGACCCTCACTAACTCATAACCGAATCCATCTTCAACCAATAAAATAAATTTTCAAATATTTCATGTGGGTCGAGGTAACTGAAGTATTGTGTATACATGACTTTCTATCGTAGGATACAAATATGGTGCAGACGGTACCTATCCCATTGACATCAATATTGTGACTTATGAGTGACTAATCCATCCCCATTAAATTATTAATAATATACTTCTGAGGTCGAGTATGATCATTTGTTTTCATGCATTATCATCAAATAAATGTGTAGGAAATAATAATCTTTACTACACCATCATGAGAAAATATGGTCAAACTCTTTATTACGTTTATTTTTAGTATTCTAAATTATTTTGAAATATACACGTCGATTGCAGTGAATGTTCAAAATTAATACGGAATTGACCCGTAGACGCATGTAATGTTGTAAATTATTACGGAATAAATATGTCGAATGCAGTTAGTATTCTAAATTATTACCAAATAGACATGTCAATTGCAATTAGTGTTCTAAATTACTGTAGAATAGAACCATCGAAATGTACATAATTGTCAGTCGGAACGTAGATCTTTCAATATTCAGTGGCAACGTGTATATTTTATCAATATTGTGCATGGCGAATAATAACTTGCCTAAACAAATGTAAATTATGTACAAAAGATTACGTATTTTTTTTATATTAACCAGGTTATTGACAAATAGTAATAAGCCACTAATTATTAATAACTATTTTTAAACATGAGTAATTTTAATTTGAGTGGGAATATGGATGGATTGGGTATAATGAAAATAAGATGATATAGGTGTTCCAACAATAAAAATTGAGTGTTAATGACATAATAAATGAATTTCTACCAATCAAAGCATTTGAAGAATGGGCATGGCTTAATGGCTTAAGGAGAGCCAATCAATTTATTTTCATATATATAATAGATAGATTCATTTGTCACGAGTGCGCGATCATTTCTCTAAAGTAGCCTAGAATTGTTTTACCAACACTTATTTTTCTAGAGTATGCTCGAAAGAATTGACGTTTCGATCAACATATCAACCTACCTTTCGCACACAATCAGAATTTGAATTTAAATGATTTAATGTCATTTAATGAATTTTAACCAATCAAATTGCTAGAATGGGCATGGATTAAGGGGATCCAATCAAATAACCTTTCTTTCATATATTATATAGATAGATTTTTTATTCTTGTTCCCAACATTTATCTAGCATTGTTTCTTCATTAATGACATTTAATGAATTTTAACCAATGAGATGACTAGAATGAGCATTCTTTAAGCTCAACTAATGAAATATTCTTCGGTTCATATATTATATAGATTAGTGAAGATACTCACTGATTGTGCCTAATTCTATTGTACTAAGAACTTCCTGCTTCCAAATGCCCTGCTCAAACAGATATGGTATGCATTTGAGCTTATGAGGTCGGAGTTGTCGAGGAAGAAGATCCACAATGTCAAGATGAAGCGGAAGAGTACAACTTGGATCGGGGAGAAAGAGTTGCCTAAGTGGGTGAACTATTGGAAGCAGAAGCCAATAGTAGAGGTGGCGGCTCAAAACAAACTGAACAGGATGACTCAGCCATCATATGGAACCGTGGTGGCACGACGCCATCTTGATTCGCGGTCCCAGTTGACCCGTCACCTTCTTGCAATAAGAAGATATTTAGTTTTGTTTAGTTTCTACGAATTATCCTTTTTTTTTTGTTTAAGTCAATATGCTTACTAATCCGTGAATTATTTGCATTTTGAAGATCGTTGAGGGGGAGATGAGCTTACCTTGTACCAGAACTTCGATAATGGACACTTGACCAAGCAAGGTGTATGGACGGACCCGATGGCCGAGAAGACTGCGATACGTATTTTGTCTCATCTACATAATTATTCTTTCACATTGAAATATTTCTTATAACCTAATTTATAAATATTTTACCATTGCAGGCTGACTACAGGAGACTTTCGATGTTAAGATTGGGGTTGGTGAACTTGAAGATGTTCGTGCTACACTAGATACGGGATCTTACTCTAATGTGCTCCCAATGAATGTGTTTGAGAAGAGTGGCCTTGGAAAACTATCTGAGCATAAGGCTATTGTGCAATTGGCGGATGGATCCTTTGTGAGACCCGAAGGCGTTGTGAAGAACGTATTGGTTAAGATTGGTGAAGCTTTTGTATACACCAACTTTGTAGTTATGTTGGCGTCTACACCTAGGATGGGGGATGTTGTTCTCTTGGGGCGAACGTTCTTGACTAAGCTACGCTCCGTGATAGACATCTACCGAAGAACTTGCACCATTGAGGTGGATGGCAAGCAACATGTGTTGCGAGCCATATCTGATCCAAATATTCACTTCAATGCTTCTCACACAATTAACTACTTTGGTCTTGCTGTCTATGTTCATTCTCATTCACAGGTTCGTGGCATGAGGAAAAGATCCATGAAGGGGAAGTCTAGTACCCTCAAAAAGAACTAAGAGCAAGAAGAAGTCGAGTCAAAGACTATAAACAATGGCGCTATCCGGGAGGCAACCCAGAGCTTTTATCGCTTTATTGCATTGCATGCATTCATACATTGAACAATTTGCCTTTCTTTATGTGAATTTGTTCGTTTATGTGATGTTTTGTGCTTATGTTTATGTTTGAGTGAATTTTTTCGAGTGTTTTTATGAGGAGAATGGTTTTCGGGATGAAAACTGAACTTTTTTCAAAAAAAATTCATCTCCCCACCTCTGGAGGTGGGGGGTGAATCGCCCCGCGTCGCCAGAGAGCTTCAGGCTCTCTGGCAGTGGGGGGCGATTCGCCCCATATATGGGGCGATTCACCCCACACCGCCAGAGAGCTTCACGCTCTCTGGCGATGGGGGGCGAATCGCCCACACACGGGGCGAATCGCCCCCTGTCCTTAGACAAGTAGAAAAGCGGGATTTCTCCCCATTATCCTCATTCTCTCATCTTCTTCACCCCTCTTACTCCAAAACACCCAAAAACTCAAAAATTCTTCTTTATTCCATAATTCCTTCAATTCTCCATCAAATTTGGTGTTCTTTAGCTTCAATCGAAGCCCATTACGTGCTCTTTCATTCTATCCGAACAATTTTCACCCTAGTTCATTCGTTTTTCAGATCTGAGGTAACTTTACATGAACCCTAATTTTTCAAATTTGGGGGTTTCTTGATCTGTGCTTCAATTGAGCTTATATAATGTATTGGTTGATTGTTTATGAGATTAGAATCAATTTTCATTACCAATTGCTTGCTCATTTTCGCTTGGTTTGATAGATTGGGAATTTTTGCTTACTTGATGTCTATGTCTCGTTTTGCATTGCTTCTTTTCTTTCATTCCATGTTATATGATAGGATTATTGGTATGATTAAGGTAGACATGTTGGTAGAACACTTGATTGATGGGGTTTGAGACTTTTTGGTGAAATTTTTGAGTACTATGGTTTGAATGAATCTTATGATTTGAGGTTACTAGTTATCTAGCATAAGCCTATTGAGATATGTTACATATTATGATATGTTGATACGTTGCATTATGGTAGCTAGATCAGACTTGGTGTTTTGAAGATTAGGCGAGATGATGAAGTTACTCGTTTGTTTCACTCTTGCATTTGCATATGCATGAAGCTTTTTACTGTACAAGGTACTAATGAATGTTTGTAGGTGCCATGCCACAAAAAGAGAGGAGCACTTTCGTTTGGCTACGATGAGGCATTGGAGGTGGATCGATTCCAACCATGTCGAAGGTTGACAAGGACGTTCTCCATGAGTTCTATGTTGGGTATACTAATCTTCAAGAGAAGGAGAGTGATCTCGTTAGAGGTGTGTTCAAGCCATGGACTTTTGCATCAACTTCGCGCTTTATCCATATGGTGGAACGAGAATTCACCGGGAGTGACCATTCTTATATCTATTCACGTGCCACTAAAGGGATTGGAAACAATATCACGGTAGAAATCTGCCACCAGGAATGCAAGGTTCGTGAGACTAGGAAGCAACCGGGGCGGCCTCATCACAACAGATTTAGTCTTGAGTCGACAGTGGTGATAAAGCTCCGTATCGCTAACTTGATTCCAAAACATAATGACATGGACACCCATCCCTTCTTTGTGGTGCTCCTCGACTGCTTATTGAGGGAGCACCATATAGACATCGGGAGCATCATACATGAAGAATATGGGCGACATTGGGCAAAGAAGAAGAAAACCTCTGTGTTTCCGAGCTTCATCACAGCTTACTGTAAGTTCCATGGGGTAGAGGACATTGGTGAGGGAGACTATAAGAGCACGGCTCTTTCCCCTTCAACAATTTACGGGCTATTAGAGAGATATCGGATGGAAAACCCCATAGCTGCAACGGCTAATCTTGAGGCTTCTTTTCGACAATGCAATTCTTCTAATGATGATGATGGTAACAATGAAGACAATAGGGACAATGAGGATACCATGAATACTGATGGAGGAGTTGGCTCTATTCGATCTGTTAGTAGAACCACCACGGGCTCCGATGATCACCAACAAGGGCCCTCGGGCAATCTCGATACCTTACATCCTGTGCACTCAGCCGACCGAGGCCGAACCACTCGGTAACATCTAGTATCACTTCTTATTTCCTCATTCTCTTATTGCTAGGGACTAGCTTTAGTTTCATGAGGGGGGATGGGATTTAAGTGAACTATTGTTGTTAGTTTGGGGCTTGGCATTGGTATGTTGAGTATGGTATCTTGTATTTTGTTTGCATTTGCATTTGCACGTTTATCGCTTTCCTAGTAATTTAGTTGCATACACTACATACACTACATTCATTCTAGTCTAGTCTTGCATGTTTTATGTGGAGTTTATTACCAAATTTTTTGAACTTTTTTATTGGGAACATTAACTAGTTATGACCTTTAACCATATGTTTCATCTCTATGAATTTGTTTGAGGTTTTTCTCGCTTGGCTTGTCACATTTATGTTTGCACTTAGTTAAGCTTGGTAGTCTCGACATCACTTAGTGGTGTTTTCTCTACTGCGATTCACGAAGGCCTTTATAATAGGATGATGCATGTTAGAGTCTTGTGGTTGTTTTCCCGAGTAATTATGTACCTAAGAGGCAACAAGTCTTCACCTTGCTTTGAGATTGCTAAATGCCTAGGAAAGAGGTAGTGTGAGATTGTGTGATCCTTTGTTTGCAACCTATTCTTTCGAATAGGTTTGGGGAGGGGGTTACGCTATCATCAGACTTGTTTTTCGATTTTTGAGTGTTGTGAGTTTGTTTTCCTTTGTCGTAAAGTTTGTGCTTCAACCTATTCTTTCGAATAGGTTTGGGGAGGTCGTTTGTGAGTCATTGTAATTTCTTTTCGTTGTGCTACTGCTGGCTATTTAAAAAAAAAAGAAAGGAAAAAATCGAAAAAAAAGAAGGAAAAATTCCAGGAAAAAGAAAAAAATCTGGAAAAGAAAAAAAAAGGAAAAAAAAGAGACCCCAAAAAAGAAAAGAAGGGTCAAAGAAAGCCAAAAAGAAGTTTAGCAAAGTGTTTGTCTCGTTTTTTCAATTCTTGTAATGATTCGTAATCGAGTTGTAATTTTTTGTCTTTTGTTTGTTTGAGTGTCATCTGTTCTAGACCACCTCGTCCTGCCATTCAGGAAGTGGTGATTAGTTTATGACTTTGCTTGAGAGATGGATAAATTAGGGGAGTGTGAACTTTTAGGGAACCCTCATTCGTTTGATGAGAGCCAGTGTTGGTTCGACCTCTTTGAGAAAAAGTCTTAACTTGGTGAACAGCAGTAAGTCCTCAGTTTCATAGGCACGAGACAACCATTCGTATTTTAACATGTTTCATTACGTCGTCACTGACTAGGTCCAGGTAGAGAATGTTACGAGAGACTATCTTGTTTAACATAGTGCATATGTGAATGTGTATGAGTCAATCATGGCATTCTTCAACCAATATCCATGTTATGATTTGTATGGTCTTTGTTCATAAGTTTTTGATAGATTCAATAGATTATTTCATTTCATTTGGCATGAGACTCCATTTTTTGTGTTGCATTATTTTATTTTTTTTGCATTAGAGTCTAGCTTAGTTGCTTGTGTAAGAAAATACGGTCAGAGTTACCCCTAGGGTACACAGCGGAATTTCAAAAATTTTCTTAACATACATGTTAATTGATTATGTATATTACGTATATATGTAAACACGTCAATTAGAAGACTAACCTTACTTCCAAAGCAGCTTCCAAGTCTTCGTAATAATCCGGTGTATCTTCTCCTTCGTCGAAGTCGAAGATATCTGCAATACTCTGATTATCTGCAAGACAATAAGAGTTAGTTTCCAGCTCCTAGAACCTCAACCTTGGTATCCACGGATGAACAGCCTATCGGAAGAATGCTAGGATATTCTTTGTGTGACCAAGAAGACGGGGCGGCGATTCCTCCGGCAAGGTGGCGCGCGCGTGTGGCTTATAGAGGAGGGGAGAGCTTTTTATTTTCTCTAAGAAAACTGGGTAGAATAATTCTCTAAGAATTGATTGTTCAGAATCATGAAAAAGCTCTCTAATAGTCTACTATATATAGTAGTCAATAGAAGCCTAAAGCATAAGCAATTAGACTTCGTAAAGGAATAAGAATCTAATTCTTATCGCACTAGGAAACCAATATCAAGTCTAGATTCATTCTCAATCAAATTAAAACTCAATCAGGAAAATCTAACTTATCCCTTGGACTTCTATTAGAGGAAGGAGTCGAACTCCTTCCCCTATCCAGCCTACGCGCGCGCGCGCGCCCATGTCCTACGGGAGATAGGTGGGTCCCAATTTTGGGACCCACTTATAGTTCTAAGGCAATTCAAACTCCAAGTAGATTTTGCCCATGTGCATATGTTAATTCTACATTAACATATCCTTTCAAATCAAACCTCTATTATATTTCCAAAATATAATCTTTAATTGTATTTACATAAAATACAATTAATAATTCCAAATCATTAATTGAGCCACCAAATATTATAATTAATTCCAAATCAATTATAATCCATCAATCACAATTAATTCCAAATTAATTACGATTCCATCTTCAAGGATATTCTGATAAGCTGAATCACCACATAGTGTGACCCATAGGGCCTCATTGTATTAAGCAAGTCCTAGACTAGGCAAAATGGAATTCCTAGACGGTTCCATTTGCAATATTAATACATGAGGACGTTTGAGAGGTTTCTCAAAGCAAACCCTTTCGTTGCGAAGTCTGTTGCGCTCAACGCGGCGATGGTAACGTCCCTTCATCTGCCTGACTCGAATGCATCTAGGATCGATGATGTATCTATCCCAATAATACATCCATGGGCGTCTCAGGGAGTTGCTTGGTTACTAAGATATACTTATGACTATTATAATACATCAATGCATTGGCCAGTGACTTTACCAACACAACTATGAAGACTATGAGCAGTACTCTCCTGTGCTACACTTGAGAGATGAATCCTTCACAGAAACACTTATCATCCCCATTTGTATGTAGCCATAATCTTGGATCGTGTCTTAGGTCAACTGCTTATTCAGAGCTGACATCGACGAGTCCACCAAGGATATGGGGCAACAAATGTGATGATAAAGTCCTGTAAGTCCAAAGGACGACTGGCATCACTTCAACAACTTACCGGTTCCCATAGACACTTCGGTGTAGAGTATACATCGATGGGAGTGTCTGGTGGGTACTTCCATTGTTCGATAATCCTTCTTCGAACAACTATGCGCAGTTATGGGAACGTTTCTCGATTGTCCAACAATCCGTTCCGTGGCCGTGGGATCGGCTCACACTTGCTCCAACAAGTATAACCTCCACGCATACTAGTCTCATCTGGTTCATTCAGACCCCTACATCCGAGATGAACCTAGACTAGGGAGAGTTTGGGATAGAAGATAACTCACATAGCTCCCACTATCTGTGTGATTGGTCATCTATCCGAGGGGACATGTTTAATATCAATACAGACCGAAATAGAGATATGACATGTTGCATGCCTAATGTAATATAAATATGAAAGCGATACTCAATAGTAAAAGCAACAAACATATATTATATTATGTTGACCTGTGTAATAGTACATATATGCCCTCTATAAGGGCTTCATGCCCTTAATAAGGACTGTCTCTAGGACATATACACTATCAATCTCCCACTTGGACTAGAGCCAGTCACCTTTATGCCTAATACCCAGATTAGCATAATGTCTTAAGTGGACTTCCACTGATAAGACCTTGGTGAAAGGATCTGCCACGTTGTCCGTGGCAGAGACACGTTCTATACTAACTTCTCCTCTATCAATAATCTCACGTATAATGTGATATTTTCTAAGTACATGTTTGTTCTTGTTTGTAGATCTAGGCTCCGTAGCTTGAGCGACGGCGCCCGTATTGTCACAATAAATCGTTATTGGACTGGGAGCAGGACCAACCCTCAATTCCTTCAAGAACTCTGAAATCCAGACAGCTTCTTACGATGCTTCTGATGCAACAATGTACTCGGCTTCTGTGGATGAGTTAGCAACCGTGGCTTGCTTAGAACTCTTCCAACAGACAGCTCCTCCGTTCAATTTGAATACGTATCCTGTCTGTGACTTAAAGTCATCAGGATCTGATTCAAATCTAGCGTCGACATACCCAGACATCTTTAATTCTGGTTCTCCACCAAACACCAAGAACATCTCTTTAGTCCGTCGAAGGTACTTAAGAATGATCTTTACAGCAGTCCAGTGAGGTACTCCTGGATTCTGTTGGTGTCGACAAGTGACACTAAGCGCATATGCCACATCGGGTCTTGTGCAATTCATTGCATACATTATAGACCCTACTGCCGAAGCATAGGGCACACGACTCATTGCGTTTCTTTCTTCATCAGTTTTAGGACCATCCTTAACTGATAAGACAATCCCATGCCTAGCTAGGAGAAAGCCTCTCTTTGAGTCGTCAATCGTATAACGCTTCAGTATTTTGTCGATGTAGGTGGACTGTGTCAATCCTAACATCCTCTTGGATCTATCTCTAAAGATCTTGATCCCTAGGATGTAGTTCGATTCACCCAAGTCCTTCATTGAGAAGGTACTTGATAACCAAACTTTAGTCTCTTCTAGCATAGAGACATTGTTTCCCATGATCAAAATGTCATCAACATAAATGATCATGAAAACGACTCCCTTGTCGCTGTGCCTAGCGTAGACACAGGGATCTTCCTTGCTTCTGATGAAGTCAAATGATTTGACAGCTTCATCAAAGTGGATATTCCAGCTCCTTGACGCTTGCTTTAGCCCATAGATGGATCTTTGTAATTTGCATACAACAGTTGGCCTGGTTTTACTAATAAAACCTTCCGGCTGTACCATATAGACCTCTTCCTCAAGGTTGCCATTGAGGAAGGCAGTCTTTACATCCATCTGCCAAATCTCATAATCATAGTAGGCAGCTATCGCAAGTAGAATTCGAATGGACTTCAATTTTGCTACCGGTGAAAAGGTTTCATCGTAATCGATGTCATACCTTTGCGTGTAGGCTTTCGCCACAAGCCTAGCTTTGTGTGTTTGTACCTTGCCATCGGCATCTATCTTTCGTTTAAAGACCCATTTGCACCCAATAGGTCTAACCCCTTGGGGCAAGTCTACCAAGTTCCAAACTTGATTTTGGTACATGGAGTCCATTTCCAATTCCATGGCCTCTTGCCATTTGTCTGAGTCAATATCAATTATTGCCTCTTTGTAGGTCTCGGTATCTTCCCGATCTGATAAGCCGACATCAAGTTCACTGATGTCTTCTATCATAAGGCTTTGCTTCTGAGGTCCTTTTAGGATCCTCTTCGACCTACGGAGCTCGACTGGTTCTGGTACTTTTATTTTCTGGCTTCGTGTAACACGAACATTATCAGTGGGTACTGATGCAGCTGGTCGCGGGGCGCGATCCTGTTCCCTTGCGGGAGGCTGCTCTTGTGCAACTTGTTGCACAGGTTGGTTGACAACGGGTTCTGATGGTGTGGTTTCAACTATTGATCTAATCACAGGACTCCCACTGACTATGACATGCCTAGCAAGTGTCATATCATTACCCTTGTCTGCTTCGAAAGCTCCCACTGAACTTGGGTCCAAATCAGAAGATTTAGAGAACTCATGTTCGTGCGTGTCAAAGTCTTGAATTTCTTCAAGTTCTATCATGTCATCTAACCTCTCTTCTTCGAGGTATTCAGCTTCTAAAAACTTGACGTTTCTAGATACGATTACCTTGTGATCTTCAGCATAATAGAATTCATAGCCTCTCGTCTGACGAGGATAGCCTATGAAATATACTTTGACACCCTTGGCATCTAACTTATCAGTGAGCATCAGTTTGACTATCGCAGGACAGCCCCAAGGTCTAAGATAGCCCAGTGAGGGCTTCTTTCCCTTCCATAACTCATAAGGAGTTTTCTCCACTGATTTAGATGGTACACGGTTCAGAATGTAGATTGCAGTTTGTAGTGCATATCCCCACAGATATTTTGGAAGAGTCGAGAATCCAATCATTGATCTTACCATGTCTAACAGTGTTCGATTCCTCCTTTCAGACACACCATTTAACTGTGGTGTTCCAGGAGGAGTCCATTGCGATTGAATTCCATTTTCTTTCAAGTAGTCGATAAATTCTTCACTAAGGTATTCACCTCCTCGATCTGATCGAAGAGTGACTATCCTTAGGTTCAATTCATTCTCGGCCTCATTCCTAAACTCCTTGAATTTCCCAAATGTCTCGGATTTATTCTTCATAAGATAAATATATCCATACCTTGAGAAATCGTCAGTAAAGGTAACGAAGTAAGGATAAACCCCACGCGCATGGACTTTAAAAGGTCCACATACATCGGTATGTATGAGCTCTAAGCAGCGAGTGGCACGAACACCTTGTCCAACAAAAGGTTTGTTCGTCATCTTACCCTTAACACATGATTCGCATGTACCATATGATTCAAAATCAAATGGTTCTAAGTAGTCCAACTTGCTTAGTCTTTGAATCCGTGTTTCATTGATATGGCCTAGCCGACAATGCCATAGATAAGATGGATTATTCTTCCTACTTGAAGATGGTTGTTTGTTATGTATTTGAAATAAAGGTAGACTACTTTGCGAAATATATAAACCATTCACTAAGCGAGCTTTTCCATAATACTGATCATTTAATGAAAAATAACAAGTATTATTCGCAAATCGAAAGGAAAAACCCATATTGTCTAACAATGGAATGGAAATAATATTTCTGACAATGGATGGAACAAAATAAACATCATCAAGTTCTAAACATTGTCCCGAAGGTAAATCTATCTTGCAGCGTCCAACGCGTTTGGCTTCAACTGGATTGTCGTTCCCAACATGCAAGTCGATTTCACCTTGCTTAACTAGCCTGTGATCAATTAGCCCCTGCACATTAGTACAAATGTGTGAGCCACAGGCTGTATCTAATACCCAACCATTGGAGTCAAAAGTAGTCATGTTCATTTCAATAACATACATACCTGAGCCAGAAGCCGGTGGCTTCTTAGCTTGATCTGCCCTAAGCTTAGGGCAATCTTTCTTTCAATGTCCTTTCTGCTTACAGAAAAGATATTCATCTGTGCGCACCCTTCCGCTTCTATTGAACTTCCTTTTCTGGTTCGGACGCTTAGGCTTATCACTCAAAGTGTTAGCCTTGGCTCCCGACTTTCCCTTACCCTTAGCACCTTTGTTTCTCGGGTTTGGGTTAGACGGTTGCCCAACAAGCATGATCGACTTTTCCTTCTTAGGAAGAGTTTGATCATATGTCTTCAGAAGATTATGAAGTTCAGGCAGTGTTACGTCCTTCGCATTCATCGTGTAGTTAATGATGAACTGGGAATACGAACTCGACAATGATTGAAGGACAAAGATCACCATGATCTTGTTCTCTAGCTTAACGCCGACATCGGCAAGCTTTTCAAAGAGACCAATCATTTTGAGAACATGCTCAGACATGTTCCCTCCTTCACTGAGCTTGCATCTGTGTATCTCTTTGATCAAATCAAATTCAACACTTCTAGCTATCGCCTTAAAGAGCGACTCAAGATGCTTCAGCATCTCATACGGCAACATGCTTTCATGTTGCCTCTGCAGCTCATTGCTCATTGCCGCCAGCATAATACACTGCGCGGATCTAGCATCCTCAAGATGCTTATCAGACTTGCCTTGTTGGCTTGATTCCAAGCAGCAACCCGATCGGCAGTCTGATTTTCGGGGCACACGGGAATGACCTCGTCCAAGACGTACTCAATCTTTTCGTACCTCAGCACCAAACGTATATTCCTGATCCAATCTAGGAAGTTTGGTCCGGTCAAAATTTGCTTCTCTAAGACAACACGGAGCGAGATACTCGCCATTTCTAATTTCCTAAGGAGAAATAATATAGAACGAAAATAATAAATCAACTATTGAAATATTACTTCTAAATACACAGTCAACATAACTAAACAACAAGGTCCTTTAGCTGTTTAGCTCCCACTATTTTCACATATGCTTGCCCCCACAACAAACATACGGGTAATGTCCAACAAGTTACCGTAGTGGCCAAGATCCAAATCCATACTATGCTATACTCCAACGGGGGCTGGTCGCATAGCATAATATGACCGGTAGGACTATCCAATTGCGTCACGCAACTCTTGGTTGTTAAATCTAATTTAACCCGATGCCCTACATACTGTACCTATCGAGGTCGCTAGATACAATATGCAGTATGTCATAACCATAGGCTTACTCTAATCTGACGATCACTGCGAGTCTATAAGACGAGGTCGCCAATACAAGACATTATGAAAACAAGTAGGAGCCTATGTGGATGTCAAATGACTTCATAATTTCATTATGAAAATTATAATCCCATACTTATAATCTCTATGAAATAATTGAAAAATTGGACTACATTGAAAAATCGAAAATTCTATTGACCAAGTAGTAATTTTTGAAAACCCGAAGGACTTAATTGTAATTTTTGAAACCTTGGAGGTGTTAAATCTAAATTCAAAAGTAGAAGGACTAATTTGCAATAAAAAATAAATTGATAAATTACAAATAAGCCCTTTAACTTTATACTAATTAAATTTAACCCCTCTAGTTACAAACAATTACAATTAAATCATATTTATATTCCAAATATAAAATTCAATCCTCAAAATTTTCAAAATTCAATTTTGGGTCCAACCCGGAAAATATATATATATACATTAAAACATGGGACGGGATCCCGTCCCCTACCGTGCATGCGGCCGCGGGCGCCCGGCGCCAGAGGCGCACGGGCGCCTGCGTCCGCAGGCGCGGGTGCCCGCGGCACGCGGGTGCCAAGCGCCTGCGCCGCGGGCACGGGCGCCTGCGTCCCACAGGCGGCCCGGTCGGAAATATATATATAAAAAAAAAAAAATTTTTTTTTGAAAAAATATAAATTCTAAATTTGTATAAAAACAAAACTTTTGAAATACGAATTAATCATAGAATCAATTGTATCCACATATCAACAAAATCATACAATATATATACGTATATACGTAATCAATTAACTTGGCTCTGATACCACTGTAAGAAAATACGGCCAGAGTTACCCCTAGGGTACGCAGCCGAATTTCAAAAATTTTCTTAACATACAGGTTAATTGATTATGTATATGCCGTATATATGTAAACACGTCAATTAGAAGACTAACCTTACTTCCAAAGCAGCTTCCAAGTCTTCGTAATAATCCGGTGTATCTTCTCCTTCGTCGAAGTCGAAGATATCTGCAATACTCTGATTATCTGCAAGACAATAAGAGTTAGTTTCCAGCTCATAGAACCTCAAACTTGGTATCCACGGATGAACAACCTATCGAAAGAATGCTAGGATATTCTTTGTGTGACCAAGAAGACGGGGCGGCGATTCCTCCGGCAAGGTGGCGCGCACGTGTGGCTTATAAAGGAGGGGAGAGCTTTTTATTTTTCTCTAAGAAAACTGGGTAGAATAATTCTCTAAGAATTGATTGTTCAGAATCATGAAAAAACTCTCTAATAGTCTACTATATATAGTAGTCAATAGAAGCCTAAAGCATAAGCAATTAGACTTCGTAAAGGAATAAGAATCTAATTCTTATCGCACTAGGAAACCAATATCAAGTCTAGATTCATTCCCAATCAAATTAAAACTCAATCAGGAAAATCTAACTTATCCCTTGGACTTCTATTAGAGGAAGGAGTCGAACTCCTTCCCCTATCCAGCCTACGCGCGCGTGCGCGCCCATGTCCTACGGGAGATAGGTGGGTCCCAATTTTGGGGCCCACTTATAGTTCTAAGGCAATTGAAACTCCAATTAGATTTTGCCCATGTGAATATGTTAATTCTACATTAACATATCCTTTCAGATCAAACCTCTATTATATTTCCAAAATATAATCTTTAATTGTATTTGCATAAAATACAATTAATTAACCAATTCAATTAATAATTCCAAATCATTAATTGAGCCACCAAATATTATAATTAATTCCAAATCAATTATAATCCATCAATCACAATTAATTCCAAATTAATTGCGATTCCATCTTCAAGGATATTCTGATAAGCTGAATCACCACATAGTGTGACCCATAGTGTCTCATTGTATTAAGCAAGTCCAAGACTAGGCAAAATGGAATTCCTAGACGGTTCCATTTGCAATATTAATACATGAGGACGTTTGAGAGGTTTCTCAAAGCAAACCCTTCGTTGCGAAGTCTGTTGCGTTCAACGCGGCGATGGTAACGTCCCTTCATCTGACTGACTCGAATGCATCTAGTATCGATGATGTGTCTATCCCAATAATACATCCATGGGCGTCTCAGGGAGTTGCTTGGTTACTAAGATATACTTATGACCATCATAATATATCAATGCACTGGCCAGTGACTTTACCAACACAACTATGAAGACTATGAGCAGTACTCTCCTGTGCTACAGTTGAGAGATGAATCCTTCACAGAAACACTTATCATCCCCATTTGTATGTAGCCATAATCCTGGATCGTGTCTTAGGTCAACTGTTTATTCAGAGCTGACATCGACGGGTCCACCAAGGATATGGGGCAACAAATGTGATGATAAAGTCCTGTAAGTCCAAAGGACGACTGGCATCACTTCAACAACTTACCGGTTTCAATAGACACTTCGGTGTAGAGTATACATCAATGGGAGTGTCCGGTGGGTACTTCCATTGTTGGATAATCCTTCTTCGAACAACTATGCGCAGTTATGGGAACGTTTCTCGATTGTCCAACAATCCGTTCCGTGGCCGTGGGATCGGCTCACACTTGCTCCAACAAGTATAACCTCCACGCATACTAGTCTCATCTGGTTCATTCAGACCCCTACATCCGAGATGAACCTCGACTAGGGAGAGTTTGGGATAGATGATAACTCACATAGCTCCCACTATCTGTGTGATTGGTCATCTATCCGAGGGGACATGTTTAATATCAATACAGACAGAAATAGAGATATGACATGCTGCATGCCTAGTGTAATATAAATATGAAAGCGATACTCAATAGTAAAAGCAACAAACACATATTATATTACGTTGACCTCTGTAATAGTACATATATGCCCTCTATAAGGGCTCCATGCCCTTAATAAGGACTGTCTCTAGGACATAGACACTATCAGCTTGAGGACAAGCAAAGGTTCGGTTTGGGGAGTTTGATGAACGTGTATTTTACACCTTCATTCAAGTCTTTTTTCACCTATTTAGCTATCATCTATGCTAATTTAGCTATATTTTAGTGCATTTATTAGAATAGTGTCACGTTTCCCTTTTCTTTGCATTTTTCAGGTTTTAGGTAAAAAACGTGATTTTCCGGACAATTATGTTGAAGAGAACGAAGATTCAGTGTTTCGTGGTCATACGTGGTGTATCTAGAAGCTTCCGGACGAGATTTGAGGTCTAGGGGTCGAGTTTTAAGGCTTAAAGGTCGCTAGAAGGCAAAATTCGAGTCCAAAAAGAAAATCAAGTCAAGAAAACGCATCCACCGCCACTGGAGCTCCCGGGCGGTTCGCCGGGGATGTGGGGCAGTTCGCCCCACGCCAGGCGGTTCGCCCGGCGTCTGTGGCGGTTCGCCGCACGTCTTCCGAACTCCTTTATATAGTTTCGCCTGTTTCTACGTTTTTCATACCTTTTCACATTATTTTGAGAGACAAATTCTCCAGAGCGTGTTCTGGGAATTCTTAGCATAGGAGACTCTTTTTCTTATCAATTTGGAGGATTAAGCATAGCAATTGGACCTCGTTGTTTATCAATTCTTGCTTGTGAGCTAGCAATTCTTCGGAGATTGACGCCCTTCGTTGGTAAGTTGTATCTCACGATTTTTCTACTTTTATTTATTTCTTTCAACATGTTTTCGTTCAATCTTGCTTTGATTCTTGTTGATTGCAATTTATCTATGAGTAGCTAAATCTATCGTTGGTGATAGTATGTGATTTCTTAGCTAGGGTTCTTAATTATGCATGAGTGGCAGTAACGCGATTCAGACTTGACTTATTGCTTTATTTCTTTGATCTATCTAAGCCCTCTATCTTCGTAGTGTTGAATTGAACGGAACACATTGGACAAATCATGATCTTAGATTTCTATGCAAACGTTCAAGTACTTCATGCATGATTATTAACCTAATGCTTTGAATGATCATACTATCGCTGACTTCCATTATTATTGACAAGAAAATTTGTGCTAAGTCGTTTGTTGAGTTTATAGCTTAAATTAAATTAGATAAAGCTAGTTATAGTCCTTAGAGATCGACACTCGAGGTTATTTTACTTCTACACTACGTGCCTTGGTTTTCGTTGTAGTTGTAAATTGCCTTTGGCTAAAAACAAATTTATTTGATTAATTGAGTCTGACAATCTCGTTTCATCAGTGGGCTCCAACTACCTGCGAGACAAAGGATTAGCAAAAACAAGAGAGTGGTGACCTGTAAGACAAGATCAACAAAAAGGAAAGTGTGAGATTCCAGGACACCGGTGTGGTGCCGACCGTATGAACTCCGATGCTCAAGTTAGCGAATTTGTAATATGAATGAATAAAGTAAATGTGCACGTATTAAACGAAAGAAAGAACTTAGCCAGATCAAGAGATAGGAGAATGGATATGAGGATTGGGTGTCTGGCAACTGTATTAGAATTTTATAGATCCGGTGATCATATTGGTATTTCTAAAGCTCTAGTGACCGGCTTAGAATTCTACGGTGGTGACGACGGCGATATTGAGTATGTGATTGCGAAACACCGATCGGCTATTGATGGTTGGAGAATCGAAGAACGACGGGTAGATATATGCTTGGTAGGCTTTTTGCTTCAACCGTAATACATTCAGATTGGATGCCTTCACTATTCCGCTAGACCCCCTTTTATACTAGGTCTCCATGACTCTTTCTATTGCTTCATTATAGATTTGCGGGTGGTTCTAAATATCCGGTTGTTAGGAATTGTAGGAAATTACCTCTAAGGTTAATGTAGCGGAATTCGAAAATTTTTCTACATGGATCGTTGATTGAATGATTATTTAGCATGCTCCATATAAATAACTTACCCGTTATCCAGCTTCCAGCTTCCAGCTTCCATTATATAAATTTGTTCCTCAACGAACAATTGATGATCTTCTAAAGAATCTAACTGAACTCAGAACAATTCTAAGCTGCCTACGTTCCCTCAGGATCAAGTCAAACGTAGTTCAAATTTTTCGTTGATGAATTCTCCATGAATGCTAGAAAATCCATATTCAAATCTACATTAAGCAAAACAAGAAATCTCAAAGATCATAATGAATGAGAATTAATCGAAGAAGAAAAGAAAAAAGTTAGAACGAATACAACCGTGTAGAAGAAACCCAAAAGATGAAGAAAGCTCTTAGCAAAATCAGCTACACACGTTCCATCCATCCTGATTTCTATCTACTGCTATCGCAGCCCTAGATAGGTAAAACGCTAATACGGTGTTTTACATGGGCCTGGCCCAGTTGGTATGTGTGCAAGCTATTTTTCTGGAGATCACGGGTTCGAAACCCACCACTAGCAATCTTTTTTTTTCGGGCTTTTAACACTTGAACCTCATTTCAAATTGGTTCAAATGCACATTCTAACTTTAATTAATTAAATCTAATTTAATCTAATTATTCTTTCTTCTTTTATTAATTAAATCTAATTTAATTAATTTACTTTCTAAAAGTATAAATTAATTAAGTAATTGAATTCAATTCAACTTAATTAATTAATTCTATCAAATATAACATTCTCAACAATATTAAATTAAATATTTATCAATCCAATTGATATTTTATTTAATACAGTAATTAAGTCATAAATCCAATTTTAACTTAATTAATGATTTCCAAGAAAATAAATGTTATTGACAATAGTAAATCAAATCTTATCAAACCAATTGACATTTAATTTACCCTAATGCTTAATCCGAAGAATTATCACCTAGTTGTATATGACCCATAGGCCCTCACACATTAGGCAATGAGGTCTCAGTGAATATTCCTAGACAATCATCACTAGACAATACTAATATGTAAGGAACGTTTGTTGAGGAGATACAAATTGCCTGTGATGTAGAGTACTTTGATGATACGGTCCTTTCATTCTCGAATACTCGAATGAGTCTAGAATATGGATTAGTGTCTATTCCAATAACTCATCCATTGTCTCTCAATCTTCTCAGTCGATCTAGATGATTATGTCCAAATACCATTTTGACATATATCTTTGCAGTGGCCACTGACTAATGATCGCACTAAATATGAGATGTAGAGTGTTCTCTCCTTGAATCTATTTGGAGGAATGAATCCTGATCCTGGTCCAATCACTCACACCATATGCTTTCTAATATACCCAACGCATGCCGTATCTGTTGAAGGGTAATTCGTGTTTCTTTCTAAGTTCGCAATGAATCGCTATTCTAAGTCTCTCTAGTTCTTCTTCTTGTAGTGTTCCTCTAAGGTAGGAAGTGAGTCTTCTTGTAGCTTCCTCGTACCTGAAATAGACTAGAAGGGGGGGGTTAGTGTCTCTTGCCCGGTCTGTAAGGTATCAGACCGGAGAGGCGACTTTACGAGTAGGGAGTTGTGAGGCTTCCCTAGTAAGAGTAGTGAGAGTGGTGCTCGGGTGACGTAGTTAATGCTTACTGTTGGAGAGTAAATGAGGGCCTTTTATACTTGCGACCCTTCATCTTCAGGTCATGTAGGATCACGCCACGTGTACGGCCAGGATTGAGGCCTTCCTCGGCCCAGGCCCATTAAGGAGGTCCGTGGGCCTTGGCCCAGGAGAGCAACCATGGCTGGTCGCTCTGTGGTCCTCGTGCCTTCCTTGTGCGTGGGTGATGCGAGTAGTGTCCTGCTCAGTTTTTGTCAAGGAGCGTTACCTTGACGTAAGGCCTCCTCGAGCCAGAGAGGGATGCTCCTCGAGCCTACTGGCAGCTTTGTCCTTGAGAGGAGCTTATTTTGAGGGTTGTCCTCCCAGTGATGGTCGGACCCTATGTTGGTCGATCCACACCTTAGTGACATACTTGGGTGTGGTTGTGCCCCTTGAGGGACGGCCTATGATGCTTTGTCGCGCTCTTAGACCGCTTCAGTTCGTACATACGGACCGGACATATTTCAACCCTAACATATGTCCCCCTAGTTTCCAAGTATCTTTGTAGAAGATAGTTGAGGAACTATGTTGAAGTAGAGGTCGAGCAGAGCCTCGACTAGTAGTGGGCGAAAAAAGATTTCCGTATTCGCGCCTTGGTAACTTTCCCTCCTCCTATCTCTCCCTCCCCCCCCCTTTTTATAGGGTGCGAGCAGACGTTGCTCGGACCTTATGAAAAGAGGTATTTTTGCTGGGAAAAGATCGGATCCGGGTAAGTATTCCTTAGTGGAATGGAATGACTTCCTGCCGCTTTTTTGCTTGCGAAGTATCTCGCGGAGAGATACTTGTGTAGAAGGAATCTCGAGGAGAGATGTATTCATGTTTTTGCTAGCAAAGTATCTCGCGGAGAGATACTTGTGTAAAAGGAATGGAATGACTTCCTGCCGCTTTTTTGCTAGCAAAGAATCTCGCGGAGAGATACTTGTGTGAAAAGGAATCTCGAGGAGAGATGTATTCATGTTTTTGCTAGCAAAGTATCTCGCGGAGAGATACTTGTGTAAAAGGAATGGAATGACTTCCTGCCGCTTTTTTGCTAGCAAAGAATCTCGCGGAGAGATACTTGTGTAAAAGGCAGGAGGAGTGTCGAGGAGGGTAGCTGCATGGGCGGCTCCTCGGTCCCCTGACACGTGGCCGTCGAGTTTCCGTGGTTCTGAGATTTTTCGCGATGTTGATCCGAGGAGGACAGATTATGGTCGTCGATCTATCTCCGCTTGTCTCGAGGAGGATTGTGGTCGCGCCGCGGATTTATTGCCGTGGTTAGGTAATTCGTCCCTGAGTTGGGAGCGTCGTCGGGCCAGAGCGGGAGCGTGGAGGGCAAAGATGGTAATTCGCCAGGCGGCCGCAATCTTGACCGTCGATCTGGGACACGTGGTCGGTCCGGATGGCGCGAGGACATGCGTCGTTTCGTATCCCCGGGATACCCTTCTATAAATAGGTCAACACTCGGTCATTCCACACTTTTCGCAATCCGAACTTTCAGAGCAAATACGAGAGAGCGAGTAGCATTGAGAGATCGACGAGCTTTAGTGATCGAGACCGATAGTGATCGAGGAGCATTTCTGGTGACTTTCAGGCGAGTTTCAGACAAGTTTTTGACGTTTCCGGCTTCCTTTCCGGTTTCAAACTTCAATCTAGTCAATACCAAGTAAGATTCCGGCCTTGCATTGTTCTTTCTTGCCTTTAATCGCTTGTTTTTGCTTCAAATTGCCTTGAAGTTCCTGCCTTCTTGCTTTCTCTCTTTCGGTTTTTGCATGTTAGCTCTTTTTTCTGATTTTTGTCTCCCGGAATGTTGTATGACGGCCTAAAAACGGCCTTGGACCTAAAAATTGTTAAACGGACCTGTAAACGGACTTTACCGGAATTAATTCGGACCGATTTGGCTCGAGTAGCCGTCGAAGTAGATCCCCTTGATTCACTGTATGCCCCTTGTAGCCTCCTCATTAGCGTAAGGCTGTAGAAGTAGCTGTAGGAAGTCTCTTTGGCGGTTGGTCGCCTTAAGCATGCTGTTCGAGTTTTATCTACACGTGCTCGCTCCGATTTTGCTGTATATGCATGTTGTTATGCTGCCCGATTTTTTACTCGTTTTTTGAGTGGTTGGTCACTCCTTGGTATGCTCCTCGCTCTACTTTTCCTTTGATGTAGAATAACTTCTTTACTTTACTTGCCTCTCCTTTTTGAGATTTTTCTCCGTTCGGGAGGTCGAATCCTTAATGAACATACCTAAAAGGACCTCTCGGACTATAACAAACCATCCTAACTTCTTTCTTTGCCCACCTTTAGGATGTCCGAGAGGAGCGACGATAGCCAGAACGTCTCGGCCGCCGGTGAGTATGGGAGCGACCATACTACGTCGCCCGATACGTCAGACGTATCGGCGACCTTTCTTGACGAAACGATAGAGGAGGCTGTCGAGGAGCCTCAGCTCGAGCAGGGTGGCGAGCAGGCTGCCGAAGAAAACGAGGAGACCGAGAGTGAGGAGGACCTATACGAGTTGGTGAGTAGAAAGAGGCGTCGTACCGAGGACGACGATTTCATCGACGACCGTACTGAGGAGGAAGGTGGTCCCCGCGACACCGGTGTATCCGCGGAGTTGATAACTCGCGCTGCCCAAGTCCATGGGCGAAATTACGGGACGGCCGTGAACGTGGTCGTTCCTGAGATCCGTGTCGAGGAGATGGATGACACGGAGAGGCCGGAGTTGGCCTTAGCCTTGTACGAAGAGGGCGAGCACTCGGCGAAGCGCGCGAAGGCTTCGATACCCGTTCAAATCATCGATAGTGATGATACGGATGATGAGAGCGAGGAAGACGATGAGGCGACGTCTCCTCGGACTAGTTCCCCAGTAAAGAGGGTTAGATTCCCTCCGCAAACAGCTAGGAGAGCTGTAATTACAGACGAGGAGGAGGATGAAGTTCCTCTGACAATTGGAGACACTCATAGGAGTGAAGCTGGTCCGAGTACGAGGTCTCCTTCCTTCTCGGAGGGACAACGGCGCGCAATCAGGGACGCGAAGAGGTTCGCGCGCGAGGAGGAGACCAGTTACCACACAATCGACCCGACTGCCATAGACTTTACATATCCGAGTGAGACTCGAGGACCCCACCCACTCGAGGAGCAGGAGTATGAGATGCGCCTCGCTCAGATGGCCGCCGATAAGAAAAAGGCTGAGCGCAAAGCGAGCAGGCCTTCTCGCTCCCCGGGCTGCCAAATCGAAGAGAGCCAAGGTTACCGTAGAGCCAGAGCCAAAAACTACTAAGGCTGCTGAGAAGAAGTTCACCAAAGTGCTCGAACGGTCGACCTCCCCGATCCTAATGGGGAGAAGAACGAGGACGGGATTATACCGACCACCTCCTCTACCGTCAAGCTCGACGAGGTTCCCACACTGAGGTGGAAGTATTGCTCTCCCGAGAATAAGTTTGACATCCTCGTGCCCAAAGAGGATCAGACTTTTTATAACGCTCCTCCGGGGTACATGGCCGTTCACTGCCTTAGCTTGGATCGAGGATGGATCCTCCCTTCTGTGACGCTTTCCGCGACATATTCACACTTTGGGATCGCTCCTTGGCAATTGGTGCCAAGTGGCCTTTGGAACCCTCGTATGCTTTGGAGTCTTTTGCATGAAGAGGGGATCGAGCTCAATTCCACAACTTCAATCAATTGTTCCGAGTATCGATGAGCTCCGGGACAAGTAATTTCTACTACTTCAACGCGCGACCAGGCCTTGGGTTCATAA
Source organism: Plantago ovata (assembly GCA_028274465.1). NCBI lineage: Eukaryota > Viridiplantae > Streptophyta > Magnoliopsida > Lamiales > Plantaginaceae > Plantago > Plantago ovata. Next base: position 96,736,833 of record CM051455.1, on the reverse strand, counting down.
TGGACGCTCCTAGCTCCTCGGGCTACAAGTGGTTCCACAGGTACTTCTATAGTTAGGAAGAGAAGGTTACCTAACATGACCGAGGAGGAGCTGGAGTGGGGAGTGCCGAAACTGATGTTTCGAGGAAAGATCGCGGATAAGCATCCATTGCCCGAGGAGGCCGATCCCTGGGTTGCTGAGCTCGAGGAGCAGAATCGGGGACCCCATCCCGAGAAGTATTTTATTGGGGGTTGGTCCTTCAGCCGCTTCCCTACTTGGCGGGACTTCTCCTTACGCATACACAGGGTATATCGGGAACCGATATACCCGAAAAGTCCTCTTCGGAACTAGCTCTTCGCGCTCTTCTTTTGGCTTTTGTACTTGTAATTTTTTCCTTGCTTACTTCTGTTTGTGGATGTTCCTCGCTCTCTTGCTTTCCTCTTCGCTTTTACTACTCCTCGAGTTTGCTAACTTGTGTTTTTGCTCTTGCAGCTTACTGGTTCCAGTGGATCATGTCGAAGACCCTGGCTGCTAAGGAGGAACGAGGAGGAAACAAGAGTGCAAAAAGCAGACGAAGAATTCTCGGGTTTGAATTTGACCCCTCCTCGCAATGCGGCATCATCGGGACGCCTTATGCAGGAGGGGCTCGCGACGAGAGAGAATCCTGTTGAGGCCATCAAAAGGGCCGAGGAGAAGCCGCCGCGAAGAGGGCGAAGGAGGCCAAGGAGGCCGAGGAGGAGGCCTTGAACACGGTCGAGGCAGAGAAGAGGCCGGAGAGGCCTGCCGCGAAGAGAGGAGCGAGGAAGCTCATTTTAGGGGGTAACAACGAGCCTGCCCGTAGAAGGGTAAGGTGGCCGCTTCCGGAGAGGATGAAGTGAAGCGGCTCATACAAATGAGCGACCTTGATCGGGCGCACGAGCTCAGCCTGTGCTCGCTCCAGGTAACTATCCTTATACTTTTGTTTTGTGAAAATTTCTCTAAGTATAGAACTTTTCTCTCCTCGCTAACATTTTTCTCTTTTTGCAGCGCTCGAGAACTTGAAGGAGGCCTATGGGCACGGGCCGCTGATCGCGCCGACATCGGGTCGTTATCGAGGACCTCGAGAAAGAAGCTGGCGGCCTCGGAGAAAAGGCCAAAGTGTCGGAGACGGAGGCCGGAAGCTCAAGATGAAAGTCGAGGAGCTCGAGAAGGAGCGTCCCGAGAGAAGATCGAGGAGCAAGAGCTTCAAGGGCGCCTACGCTACTTTGTCCATTTGCCGTGGAAAAGTTCAAGGCAGCGTTCGGTTCCTTCTCAAGGGATCCGCGGCGCTGCTGCTCGAGACTTCATGTCTTCGGTCACCTACAAGTTGGCCCTGAGAGATGTTCAAGTGTCATCGCGCGAGGAGGGCTTCTCTTCGTGCGTGGCCAACTAAAGAGGGTTAATCTGCGCTTCCGGCGGACTTTGATGCTGATGACCGCGAGGACCTTCATCCTGGGCGCGCGAGGACCTTACTCCTTACCCCGATGAGGAGATCACTGAAGAGATGCATGAGGCTGCGAGTTCGGCGACTGGTGACCGACCCAGAGGTACCCTAACCCCAGCAAGCCGCCTATCTCCCAGCCTGGGTGCCCCGAATGTCTAAGGAGCGGGATCATCTACCCGTTCGAGAAGGCGGCTCTTCGCAACGCGGCCTGGATAAAGCTGAGCGATCCGGTACTCTCGGGAGGGCGCTGACTTTGTCGAGCCGGAGCAACCATGTATCAAAGGCGATCGAGGAGGCTCAAGCTCTGGAGCGCGGCGACGCTGAAGGCCCGGAAGCGAGCACGGTTCGAGGAGGAGCAGGAGAGCGCGACGACCCCGGTCACGGAATTCACTGATAGCCGCACCCGCTAGGATCGGGGAGCCTCCTTGAAGACCGAGTATGCTCGGATAATGTTGTAGCTTTTATCATTTTCTGTACTTGTTTTTTATTCAACAATTTCTATTCGGCCCTTTGTGGCACTCCTCGCACATTGTACTTGTACTTAAATGTCGCTGTTGTTTGTTTCCCTTGCTACTCTTCCTTCCCTTCAATAAGAATGCACACTGCTATTCGATTTCCATACTTGTGTTTTTTCTAAATCCATTTTTGTTATGACGTATAACTTGGGATAAAGTAATTGAACAGTATAAGACAGAATCGAGAACCATGTTCTCACTGCGAGCTCCCGATCTACTGACGCTTTCTCGATCATCTGGGTGATTTGAGAAAAATTCTAAGTGTTTAAACCAAGAAAAATTTCTAAGTGTTGAGTTAGAAAGACTGGAAGTCTCTCCTCCTCGTCACTTCATCTACTCGCTTTTTCTTCTTTGAGTGGTTTCCTGATCGATCCTCTTATAGAGTTTAGAGCGCGGGGAGGGTTCCCCTTTAATCATTGAAATCGAATAGCTTTTCTTAAAGTAAGCTTTCTCGCTCGAGTAGTCTTATTTTTTTTTTTTTTGTTTTTTTTTAGTATAGGACTCTATACTGCATATTTTTCTTGTTGAAAGAGACATTGTATTGATTGTCGGAAATGCAATTAAATGGGGGCTCTTCGGCCAGCTTGTTTACAACAACGGTTTAACAAAACCAAGGGGGCCTCTCACTTGGATCAGATGAGGAGTCCCTCCTCGATAAATGGACCTTCCACATAAGTTTCCAAAAGCTTTTTTTTCTCTTGACAACTTCAAGCGTAGAATCTCGGGGTTAGAAGTATTCCAAGGATTTTTCAATACCCTTCCTCCATGTCGTGTAAGACGATACTTCCGTTGGAACTTGCTTCAATTTATCTTGTAGGGGCCTTCCCAATTGGGTTGCATCTTCCCAACTTTTGCCCAAGATTCTGCTCTTCGGAGTACTATCGCCAACTTGAAGTCTCTTTCTCGTACTCGTATATTCCGTTGTTTTAGGTCTTCGCGTGGAGTGCGTGATATCTGGGATATTGGGCCAAGGCGTTTGGTCCTCTCGATTCACTGATTGTCTCGAGTCGAGAGTCCCTCTTCTGTATGATTGTCCTCGGGTGGTACCCCTTGGATTCTGAGGTGGTCCATCCAACCGCCACTGTCTGCTGGTATGACCGCCTGTAGCCCATAAACTAGCGAGAAGGAGTCTCTCTCGGCATCGGTTTTTGAAGTAGGCGGTATGCCACACCACTCCACTCCATCAAGCCTCGTCGACCCAGTCCCTCTTGGTGGCGAACCTCTTCTGGCAGAGTTTTGAAGAGGATCTTGTTGACGGCTTCCTGTTTGCCCATTGGATTGAGATGTCCTACAGAGGTAGACACCTCCTCTCAATCTCATTTCCTTGCACCA
>CM051455.1:96706679-96733445 GCA_028274465.1 Plantago ovata | reverse complement strand
ACTCTATGAAGGTATTGTGATTTTGTGCAAAGTTAAGTTCTTTCGCTGGTTAGACGCGTATCTAAGGAGTTATCAGTATTTGCATCTTATAAAGCACAAATTTAATTGGAACGATACCAGTTGGCAGTTGCAACTCTACCGAGGCCAAGCCCATAAACATGTTGCAAGTATTAAAGACCTATGATTTGGGTTGTACGTTATTTGGGTTGTATTCAATTTTTCGGGTTGTCTCCATTGGGCTGTAAGTTTTGAAGTCAAATAAAATAAAGTATACTACTAATAACATATCAGTAGTCATCAGGGCCGTTCCTCTTTCCTTACGACTCCCGTGACCTAGCCCATTTTTTATCTCCATTCTTCCTCGCAAAATCTGAAAATGTCTGATATTCCGTCTGAGTTATATCGCGAGGTATGAGCAGGTTGTCCGTCGAGCAACTGCTGCGTCTACGATTGAATTGATATTCTAGAGTCTAAGGTAAAACAAAAGGCATTTCTATCATATTGATTGTATAATTATTAATTAGACATTCACGTGAGCTAATTAATAAATTAATAATTTATCATGAATTAGACCTTCAGATGAGCTAATTAATCAATTAAAATAATAATATTATATGATTTATTACTAGTATCATTTATAAAATGGAATTACTTGATGAACAACACTTGGACATTTCAGGGTCATTTTCATCTCATTCAGGCCCAACGTGTTTAGTATAATTCCAATAGACATTCCCATTTTCATCTCATTCAGGGCCCTCACCATACAATGGAGATAATATGTTGTAAAGGGCTTTTGTTCAATTTTTAATTTTCGGTTTTATTTGTTTTTGTTTTTTTTTTGTGTGTGGAAGACTTTTTCATGATGATATCTGTATAGTGTTTTTATTTATTTATTTATCCACGAATTTTTGTAAAAATCAAGCATGACCAACCAGACAATGGTTATTACCAGTAACTGACAAATGTCACATGTGATGGTGGATGATGAATTGATGAGCATCATGTGTGTTTAAAACCGATAAACGTTATCCAGACCCCAAGTTGGACATATGTTACTTTAAGAATAATAAGAGTAAGAAATTTAAACCCGACCTATATAAGTGATTATGGACTATGTTGATCGAGGACAACCCTAGGTTGGATATATATGTTGCTTTGAAATATTTTCTCATTGACACACCATCACTAAACCCTAAACCCCAAACATCAACAGACCATTGAATTTATTTTATAGGGTGACATAAGTGAGTGTTTTTTATCAGATTGAATGCGCGATTAATTAGAATTTTTAGATGTGGTCATTTATAACAATTTAAATAACCGATTCATGCACCGCTAATTAACCAATCATATACTTCATAAGAATAGTATGTTACACCTAAAAACAATAAGAATAGTATATTACATTTGATAAAATGGTATAATTTCATGAACCGCTAATGAAACACGCGATTCAACACTCAATTGCGTGACCAGATGGATCATGAACCCCAAACCCTAAACCCTAAACCCCTACACCGTAAACCCTAAATCCTAAGTGAAGTTAGACTTATTAGACTTCTTGATGAGCTCATTATTAATTAATTAAACACCGGAAACAATCAATTATTAAATTTTATTCCGTTTAAATTACACTAAAAATAATAATAGAGTTTGAATTGGACTGAGGTTAATTATAGCTAAAACAAAATCAGCGTATATATATATATATATATATATATATATATATATATATATATATATATATATATATATATATATATATATATATATATATATATATATACATACTGTCATCGATTTAAATCCCTCGTTAAGGTTTTCAGTTGTAATTTAAAATTTTGGGAGTCCGCCTATTATTTAGAGTTGGATTTTGTCAAATTGATAGTTGAAACCGTCAAAGCAGTCTTTGCTCTCAACTTTTTTTTTTTTTTAGGGTTTCCAGAGATTCAAATCTCGGTAAAGACGTTCTTTCATATCTCTTGAGCTCATTTTACATCCTTCGATCGTAAGCCTTGGAGGTTGCCGCGCGCATCGTTCATTCCAAAAATTCAGATTTAGCAAGGTATTACTTGTTCCTTTCTGGTATATATATAGGTTTCCCTAATAATTGCCGATGTTGATTGGATTTATGAACGTGACAGAATTTTCCCCTCCATACTAATACTCAGGGATGCAACTTTATCCTATAGATCATTAGTAATTAGGTTTCTCAATATTCTCAATATTCCTTCATCGTTCGAGTTGATTGTTTACAAAATTATGAGACGTTTTTGTTATGTGATGTTTTAATTTTGATCCACGAGACTGATTTATGTCTTTTTTCATATTTGGATCGGTTCATCCGTCAGTGTTACTATGTGCTTTTGGATTGCAGCATCCTATGTCACGATGTTCTTGTCATTTTGATTTCTCTAATTATTTGGGGAATCACTGAGGCCATCTTTAATATATTGTGACTCTATATGCATCATGGCATTATGTAAACTATTTAGAAACTTATTAAATTGCTTACCAGTTTAATGCAGATGTGTTAGTTGATTTATTTTTTTTATTTGAAACGGCAGATGTGTTAGTTGATAAACTTGTAATGTTTCCTTAGGTAAAATAATGCAGCGCAGAAACAGGTCATTATCAAATGAAGAAAAGAATGTACATGGTCATCAAAATTCTGATCGGGCTCTTGTATGCCCAAATTCACTTGAAGAACAACCACTTGAATGTGAGAATTCACTCATCTGTGTGAATCAATTTGAAGATCAACCACTTGAAGGTGTGAATCCACTTGAAGATCAGCCAGAGCCAACAGAGCTAATTGAGTGGAATCATGGAACTAATGGAAATATATATCCGAAGCCAATGCGATGTCGAGTTCAACCATCTCATACTCGACTTCTAGCATCTAGTGAACTGACTTTTCTGCCACCTGCTAAAACGTCTAAAGGTCATAAAAAGCCATCTGCTAAGTTATGCGGGGCACCTCTTAAAGACGATGTCACGTTAGGATCCAATAGCGCCCACACGTATTCATACTCATACAACAGTTACCCTGATGAGCTCCAGGTACCAAACATGGTACCTCACTTGTTAGAATATCATGAAGGCCACAGTGTACCGTTGCAAACAACTAGGAACTCACCAATAGATTGTGTGGAGGATGAGGACACTTCCATTGGTAAGATCAATTCTGGCATAGGGAATGCTGAAACTTACAACTCTGAACCACATTCAAGCTCATCAAAAACATACACAGATTTTATGGACGCTGAGGACAACGCCTCTACCATTGGTGAGACCAACCATGGCAAAGGGAATCACGGAACTCAGACCTCTGAACCTGTCATGGATCTCTCGTTCTCTGATACTCACAGAGCAGACAACCCTCTTCCAGCCGAATTAGGTTGTCGACTCGAGCAAGCACAGGTAACTTTGCAGAGGATTGCAACACTGATATATCCACACTTACAGCAAGGAACCAGTTTTCTGAGTGACAGGCAGGCGGCCCGGATTACTAACCTGCTAAATGAGATCTCGATACTAATAGAGCGTATGCCAGAAATGATTGGAGAAGCGGTAGAATCTTCTTTGCAGTCATCCATATCTGAGCTTCTTCAGGAAGGCCGGCCTGGCACGAAAAGCAAAGTGACTGATACTGATAAAAGGTGTGCACCTTCTTATTTTGTAAGTATAAATAATGTCAGTAACAATATCATGCTAACGTCGAATTTTGATTTAACTGTAGGTTAATGTTCTTGGTTGAAAAAGGCGTCATGAGTATTGCTTTGGATTTCGATACTGATGGTATGTCTGCATATAGCCTAATGATGAACATTAAGAATTATCTTGAATGGGAGATGTTCGATTACGTGCCGGTGTTGTTTATGAAACCATTAGGGGAGGATAACTATGTGGAGGTTGGAAGTGATGATGAATTTCGTGCCATCATTAAAAAGCACATCGAAGCACGTTCCGCCGGATTAAAACCATATGCACGGGTGAAGATAGAATTAATTTAAGTGTTGTTTTTTAAATTCGTATACAGTATTCAGATTTGATCACAGAGACGGAGGGCCACTGTGTTGGAGGAATAATTGAGTTTAGGCTTCTACTATGTGTTTATCATTTTCAGTCTATCAATGTATCAACTATCATTTTCAGTATTTTTTTTCCAGGTTTCTTCCTAATCAAAACACATTATAGACAATTGTTTTTCATGACTCTTGTACTTTACTTTCTTTCATTTAATATACGTTCGGCTTATTCAAAAAAAAAAACACATTAAAGACAGTAAACCTGAATTACATGAAATAAAAGGCACCTTGAAGGCAAAGCAATAGTGAGAAAATTGTGTTCGATAAGAGAATCACACCAATAAGTACATGACCAAGTATCTTCCAGCAATATATAAATCGAAGAGCAGTACAACATTATCTTGCCATTGTAATTTACCAAGCTAGATAACCCTAATAGTTGGAATCTATGTTCTTCTTCTTTTTCTTTTCGATGCAGCTTTTTTCCGTGCTTCTTCCTCTTTCTGTTTGGCTTTCTTTAACTGTTCGCAAGACTTTATGTTGTGTCCTGGTGTGCTGAAATATTATTGCAAAACAAATTCAGCAATTCACAAGTGTTTAAAGTTTGGAATATAAACTTTATGCTTTACCGGTAATAAACAATAATAAGAACTTACTGGCAGTGACTACAACATCGCCTTCTTCTGGGTTCTTCTTCTTCTTCTTCTTCTTCCTCTTCCTCTTCTTGTTCAGTATAATATTCTTGTTCTTCTTCTTCAGTATCATATTCGTGCTCTTCTTCTTCATTAGCAGCTTTCGCTGCAGCTTCCTCGGCCTCAGCTTGCTTGAATTTTTCGCAAGCATTAATGTTGTGTCCCGGCTGGCTGAATTATTATTGCAAAACAAACTAAGCAATCCACAAGTGTTCAAAGTTTGATATATAAACTTTTTGCTGGTGATAAAGAATAACTAAATACTTACCGGCAGAAACTACAACATTTCGGCGTTTTTGGTGGGCAACCTTTGGGTACTACTTTTTTCGGATCCCCAACATTGAAAGACCTCTTAGGAGGTCTAGATGTTTTCTTTTTACCAGGAGCATTCTGTTCAGCACTACCCCTTGATAATATTTCCGCAGTCTTCTAAAATCTTCAGAACTTTGGATATATTGGAATTATCTTTCCCTCCGACCAAGAGTTGTTGAACGTTGATCACTGCTTTCACCATTTTAGCATCAGCACCATCAACATCATTGGGGGTAAACATTTGTTTAAACAATAGCCGCAATTTCTTCCCTGTCTCAATGAACCACCGACTATTTATACTTCCATCAGGGAACTTCTTAAGTCCCATATACTTAAAACAAGAAATCAGGTGTGAGCATGGCAGGCCTTCAGATTCATGCAACTTGCAATCACATTCAAACCGCTTGTGTTTGATATCAACTGTAGCAGTCCACAAGTTCTCCTGCTCCTCGCTACCACATTCTCTAAAGTAGAATTCTGCACAGTTGCCATTAAGTTGAACAAAGTTTGTTCTTTCGAGTGTCTGCTCATCTCTAATATTCTGTAGAATAGACCTGAATGCGGTCGATGTGCATTTAGTCCCAGCATCAATTTCTAGATCACGGAGCCCAGTCTCTGTTTTAAAACCTCTCTGGCAATTGATCTCCTCTGCCACTTGCTTAAGGATACTCCTTTTCCTATTAAGTTTCACAACGAGCTGGTAAAAATTTACAAAGTCAGTAGCTGAATATTTTGGTTTCAGGAACTGCTTTACAGATGAATTTACGGCCTCTGCACGCCCCGTTGTCCTGTGTCCTGCAAAGAAAACACCTTCAAAATAGGGCTCGGCCCACTGCTCCCTTTTTTCATAGGTGTCCTTTACCCATGTGTTATCATGTAATTTGTAATCGTTGACCAACTCTATCCAGCGCCTCTCGAATTCAGCAATGCTGCACTTCATAGCTGCCAATTCGCAAAACTTTTGCGGAAAACCACCCTTCTTCACCCTTTTTACCGCGTTCTGTTCCATGTGCCAAATACATAGTCTGTGTACAACGCCCTCAAATTCTTCCTTAACTGCAAGGCAGATAGATATATCTTGATCTGTCAGAATGGAAATTGGCTTCTTTCCATTCATTGCTTCCATGAACTTTTCCAAAATCCAGCAGTAAGACTGCTTAGTTTCTCTACGCAGAAGCCCAGCACCAAAAATCACACATCGTCCAGCGTTACTTACACCTGAAGATATAATAAGCGGATATCGATATTTATTGGTCTTGTACGTAGAATCCAAGAGCAGTACATCACCATAGGCTGCGTATTCCTCTCTGGAATGCGAATCACACCAGAAAACCGACGATACATCACCATGTTCGTCGACCCGGTGCTCGATAAAAAATGCGTCATCCTCCACTGTGTAGGACGAGAGGACCTGAAATGCGGTATTAAAATCTCCATTTTTTTCCCGTTCCTTTTTCTCCTTTTGAAGAAGGTTATAAGCATCTTTTCTCAGGAAAGGTAATTCCTGATTTACCGAAAGCTGCTCCAACATATTCATAGACTCACCAGGTGTTTTCCCACCTTTAATCATGAAATTCAGTATTACTCTTTCACCAGCGGCGATATACCTGTTACATTTTAAGAACCTCTCCTTTTCATGCCCGGCCAACTCATGATTATGGTCCGGTATGAAGTCTGTCACTTCCCATTCTTCTTCTCCAATCTTCCTCACCCTAAACATTGCCTTGCATCTACACCTTGTATCTCGTCTTCTTATTCGCTGACGACGCGCAATTTCCTTTTTTACTCCCTCACGGTTGCAAACCCACATGCAATGTTTATCTGGTCTATGATCTCGAGTTCTTATATCGAACCCCCTCTGTCTAGCATATGTTAAATAAAATGACTCAGCCTCTATCATTTCACTAAAAACATGGCCCGTTATTTCATCAACTATTTGAGCATCATCCTTAGAGGCAAAAGCTTGAAATGACCATCCGTTCTTCGGGTGACATATCTGTTTCTACGCTTCTGCTTATGAGTAGCAGGAGTACTAGGAGCAGATGGAGCTTCCATATCTACAATAAACCCAAGATGTTTTAGCTTGTACTCGCAACAAAATGGATACCTAATAAAACTACTACATAACTAGTGCACATAAATTACTGTAATCATAACCAAACGGCGATAGCCAATGCACATCTATAACCATAACCAAACTACGATATCAATTTCGCATCTATAACCATAACCAGTAGTACTCGACATCGAGGATCAGAACAACCTGGAATACCAATACTACCCCACCTTGACTATCCTCCATTTGCAATACCATTGGAAAATCCAAATGAACCCAACTAGACTAACACAACTTAACAAAACAAGTAATTTGAATATTAAGGCCAACTAGTAGGCATCATGAGTAACTAGAAGCATTGCAATATCTTATCCACCCCTAATTTCAACCGTGATAGGACAAAACTAGACCAAACCAACTAGTAGGCATCATGAGTAACTAGAAGCATTGCAATATCATATCCACCCCTAATTTCAACCCTGATAGGACAAAACTAGACCAGCACAACAGAACAGACGAAGAAATTTGAATATTAAGGCGGACTAGTAGGCATCATGAGTAACTAGAAGCACTGCAATATCATCTCGACCACCAATTTCAACCGTAAAATTACAATTCGCATAATTGAACGAGATTCAAATTACTAACAATGAGTATGATTGTTATGTTACCTATGAATTGAACTCTCCGGTGTCAAGAAAGAAGTTTGCAGTATCGGGATGAATCGAATGATCAAAGATTGAAGAAGAATCGACTGATCTACAAGTAGCAATATTTTTTAACTCCGTCTGTCCTAATGAACGGTAGGGTTATGAAATAGCAATATTTTTGAACTCCGTCTGTCCTAATGAACGGCTAGGGTTATGAAATTTTGAAATTGTAAATTACATTTATTGTTAAGTAGTATTGTTTTTGAAATTGTAAATACATTTATTGTTAAAGTAGTATTGTTTTTGATATTGTGCATACATAAAAACGTGGCTGAGTGGTAATGTTTGGATTCTTTTACTCCAGCGACCAGAGTTCGATCCCCACCGTCGTTAAATTTTTTTAATGAGAACGGAATTTATCATTTACAACCAAGATAACTCAGTTGTAAACGGAAAATCCCATTTACAACCAAGATAATCAAGTTGTAAATGGTAGATGATGGTTGTAAATGATTTTCAACCGTCCAGATCATGATTACAAGTGTTTACAACTGTTTACAAGTGTTTACAAGTGTAAAGTCGTAGCGTTACGACTTTACAACAGTTAAGTCACCATAGCATTACCCTTAGATTAATATTAATTCATTATATATGGAATATATTTTAGAAATATAATTAATTGAATTGAATTGGATTTAATTAATTAATTGAAGACTTGTGTATTTGGATGGGATTTAGAATGAGGTCCAAATAAAGGAAAAGGGAATTAAAATTGATAAATAAAACAGAACCAGGCAGCTGGGTTTTGACCCAGCTGCTGGCGTGGAGTACAGGGGGCAGCGTTTGCTGCCCCATGTTATGTTTTATTTATTTATTTATTTTATTTTGTTCCTTTCCTCTAATTCTTTCCTTTAGTAATTTGATTTATATGTTTGTTAGTTAGTTGATGACTTTTGAAGTCTCTTAGTCAATTAGATTTGCTGGGATAAAAATCTAACGTAATATTTTGAACAATCTATCTAACTAAATCATAAAGAAAGAAAGAAGTCTCCTAGTCAATTAGATTTCTTGGGAGAAAAATCTTACGTGATTTTCTGAACAAACAAATTAACTAAATCAGAAAGAAGAGAAGTCTTCTTTAGTATTCCATATTATTCTAAAAACACACGTGAAAAATATTCTTCTCTGATAGTCAGAAAGAAAATTTTCTTAAAAGCTCAAAAACACAGAAGAACCGCCTAGCGTTCTTGTGGAAACATTGACCATTGATACCAAGGTCAAAGAAAGGCAATCAACCGTTGATGAGCCATCTTGGAGATTTTTCTGAAGACGAAGAAATCAACCAGTTGTCAGACGAGGAGATAGCAAGGCTCTGTTTAGAAATTGAGGAACAGCTGTCCGGTGAATTTGCTTATCTTCTGGAGGACACATAAGTGATTTCTTCTAGTATAATAAACAATATAGTTGTAACGATATCGGATTTTAAAATAAAATATTTCTTTATCGAAAAAGGAAAGAGTTGAAATAATCCAAAGGACAACGGTCCACAATAAATGCAATAACAGAATTTGGCGCCAATGCGCAAACAGACTCAAAATATCCAACGGTAACTATAAAAATTTCAAAAGAATGTAACGGAAAGTGAAGAATATAAATAGTTTTCCTTCTTATTAAAAAAACAAATAAATCCCAACGAAAGCCCCAGTTCCCACTCTCGGTCGCTGGACGTCTAGACTCGGTCTCCTTCAGCAGAATCAACAAGGAAGGGATTTTGAAAATAGAAAGAGTTTGAGATAAAGGATCTCAGTGAAGTTCTATTTTAAAAAGACATAACAGTAAACAGTTTTGAAAACAAAAACATTTGTAGCAAGTAAGACAGTAACAGAAGCAGATAACAGAACAGAGAGACAGACAAAAACAGATAAGTGAAGTCCGTTAGTGCAGCCCGCCTTGTTACTCCTACTCCCAGAATGCCCTTGTAACTCCCTCTAGAGGGTTAACAACTCTGGACAGAACAGAGCCCGGTGTACTTTGGGGAAACAGAACCTACGACCCTATTAGACCTCAGCGACTTTTGCCTCGCGTCTAAAAGGGAATAGACTAGGAAATAATCAAATAAACTCGATAGTCCACACTACCCAAGTCTACCTAATTATAACCTAATCGACCGGTCATACAGAAACAGACATAACAAACAACAGATCAGAACAAACAATAACACAACAGAGCTCGAGAAATCGAGAACAATCCTGCAGAAGAATCAGTACCAAACAAAATACCCACAAACAGTATAGGTAGAATAGCCATACATAGAACAGATTTACTTTTAGAGCAGTAGCATACAGAATATAATCAACATATGTGTATAAACATGCATAGCACATAGCCTTCCAGGTTTTAAAATCGAGCAAACTTTGGGGCGAACACTCACCTTATACTTGCAATCAAAGATCCTCAAAAGCTCGGTCGGAAAACCTATACAGGAAGTATCTAGTTACGAACCAGAAGTCAAACCAAAGCTAAACGAATAATAATAAAAATGTCGGTAAAGAAGTGACAGAGGAAGGGCTCGAACTCGGGACCTCTAAGTTAATCACACACTCTTAGCCAACTAAATTAGAAGGTAATTCATTACTCAATTCACCAAAACAAGAACTAATAACCTACTAGCTTTTAGAAAACGATTTAAATTCAGATTACAAAATTACCAGAATACCCTCCAGTAAATTGCAAAACAGTATTACCTTTTTCAGAAATCCAGAACCAGTCTATACTTCAACTTAAACATGGTTCAGTCCAGAAATGACATGAAATCCTAGTTTTACCCTCAAAGTTCAAATTGCAGAAAAGCCCTTTAAATTTTCAGAAAATAAACCTAAACTCTACGAGTTTTCAAAACTCACGAACGAGTTCCCCAAGTTTCAGATCACAAGTCCAAAGAAACCCACATATCTCCCACTCTAGTCCACCACCAGTCAACTATGGTCAACACATATTGTAACAAGGTCCTTAAAGTTTCAAGACTTCACAGGTCAACCCCATCAATTCAAAAACATAACAAACGAGCCCAAACAACCCAAAACACAAACACTCGAGCCACTGTTAGTTCAATTCGAGCCCAACATGACCTAGCAAAGTCTAGTTCAGTCTTACAAGTTCGAATCGGTCAACAAACGACAAGGTCAGAGATCAAACGTTCTCATAAGATCAAATCACTAAGGTCACAGTCCAAAATTTCAACATTAATCAATCCAGTTCGATCCTAAGTCCAAGATTAAGGCATGGTTTCAGGGACAGAGACAAAGCAGGGGTAAATCGGTCAAAAGGAAATAAACAAAACAAAGGGAAAAACAGAGCATACCTTCTGACAAGAATGTGAGGAATCAAACTGCGATTTGAAAGGAAAAGTAAAGAAAAGAGAGGTTAAACTAAGATCCAATCTACGAATCGAACCCAGAAATGAACGGATTTAGAGCTGCTATGACTTACCGGAGCTGGGCGGAACGGATCGGAACAGTATCACGGACAGAACGGAGCAGGTGGTGGTCTGGTGGCGTAAGACGGAGCTGAGGACGACTCGGGCTGCAAGTTGAACGGGCCGAAACAGAGCAGGGCGGCAGAATGAACAGATCGGAGCCGGACAGATGGAATCGGCACGGGTCGGATCCGGAACGAAGCTTTGACGGAGCGAAAAACAGAGCAGAGGCGGTGGACGGAGCAAGGGGAAAATGCGGCCCGGTCTGTGACTAATCCGGCGATGATGATGTGCGAAGCGTTGATGGTGATGAAGCTAGATGATGATGATGAAAAAAATGGAGTTTTGGGTGTTGAAAATTCGAGAGAGAGGAGCAGGGAGTTTTTTTGTTTTTTTTTCTTTCTTTCTTCTATTCTGATTGTGGAGGCGTGGAGAGATGAGGGAAATGAGGGAGTTGAGTTAGGTTTAGGGTTTTGAAATGGTATGGGCTAGCTGATTGGGTCACGCCAAAATGGGCCATCAACAAACTACTCGATTGGACCAAGAGAAGGATACAACTTCATACTTTAAGCTAGCCCAAAAGAGAAACGAGACGGACTAACAACCATACGTAACTTCTGAATTCGAATTCAATATCACGGGAATGAAAATAATTAAATTACCGAATAAATAATTACTCAGGTAATTAAGTAATTAAAAATAATTAAAAAAAATTAAATTAAATTAAATAGAAAAATACGGGATGTTACAATAGTCATATCAGTTTAGAGATTAAAAATTTTAAACTTCCGCTGCTTAGCCTTAGAGGCAAATTTTCTCACTTTTCCTAACTCTACGTGCCTTGGTTTTCGTTGTAGTTGTGAATTGCCTTTGGCTAAAAATAAATTTATTTGATTTCGATACTGACAATCTCGTTCATCAAATTGGTGCCGCTGCCGGGGACTGTCCTTTTTTCTCTTTAGCTTATATATATTTTCAGCATTCAATTCCTAGATTTATCAAGTTTAGTTAATTTGCTCTCTTTTGATACTCTTTTCCATTATTGTTACAGATAGTGTATGCAACATACGCGATCTAGCGGACTACCTCTTGCTGAACCTATGGAAGAAATTGACAGGGTTTACCATCAAAGAAGGCGGAATCTCGTTCAAGGTAACATAGAGGAAATCGATTCCTCTGAATATCTTCGAGCACTCTTTGAAGATCCCGTGATGGCTCGTCCACTGTTGAAATCATGGGTTCAACCCAACAAGGAACGAATGAAGGGTCCAGCGATTGTCCTTTCGCCTGCGACTCGTGACTTGGAAATCAAAAACCACATATTCCAGCAACTTCCAAGGTTCTATGGCTTGGCTAGGGAAGACGTGATAGGGTATTTGCATGATATCGATGACTTCGTCAACCAACTTCCAAGACCGGGCACGGAGGTGACGGAGGACGAGCTGAGAATGAAGGTTTTTGCGATGGGGCTTGGCGATAAAGCCAAGGCATGGTTAGGCTCTCTGGAAGCCGGTTCGCTTGACACTTGGGATAAGGTCTTTTCAACCTCTATGGAGAAATACTTCCCTCGCACATTGACTACCGCGCTTAAGGCGCAAATCACTGGTTTCAAACAAGACTATGATGAGACGATCTACACCGCGCTTGAGAGGTTCAACGACCTCTTGAACAAGTGTCCACACCATGGTTTCGAGCTTTCAGATCTTGTCCAACACTTCTACAATGGGCTCACTTTTGAGAATCAACAAGTGGTGGATTTCCAGTGCCGTGGTAATATTTGGGAAGAAACCGCGGAGGCTGTTTGGGCGGTTTTCGAAAGACTTGCTAAGGGATCTCAATTCAAGGATCCAAGAGCGGTGGTTAGGAGGCGCGACGCTCCACCCAATCAGGAGGTCCCAATGTATGGAGCAAGTGGGGATCGATTTGAGTGTTTCACCAATGAGCTGAAGCAAGTTCTCAAGAGCTCAGTTGGAACATCCGTTTCTAATGAGATTTGCCGGATTTGCAAGAACTATGGGCATGGGGCTCATATGTGTAGGTCGGAGCTTGCACAAGATGGTAGCAATTGGGTTCAAGGAAGCGACGAGGAGGCCTTCGCTGCAGAATTTGGAGTTCAGGAAGCTAGCTATGGTCAAGATGGTAGGAATCCTCGTGGTAGATTCTGGAAAAGGGGGTTCCGAAACAACCAAGGATATGCACCAGCTGGCCAAACTTATGGCCCTAACCAAGACCGCAGTAATCTTAGCTATGGTAATGATCACTGTGAAAATCCCACTCCTAAAGAGCAACCGAAGTCGAAGACGGCTCTTCTCATGGAGAATTTGCAGAAAATGGTTGATCACACCCAAGGTTTTCTTAAGCGTTATGAAGAAGATTCAGAGAAGACAAGGGCGAGACTTGATCAGTTGGAGGAAAGCACTAGGCTTGCTCATCAAAAGATGCAAGAATTGATTGACCGTGGAGCAAGTAGGGAGCAACGGAAGTTTCCTATCAACACTGAGAAGTCGATGTCTATTACCTTGGTGGATGATCTTCCTGTTGAAATCACCATCAAGAAGGTTGCTAATTGTGAGCGTTGCAAGGATGGGGAGCCCCCACCAGCCAAGGAAGAAGAGAAGGACCTTGGTTTGATATTAGCAATGAGGAGCAAGAAGATCCCGAGCCAATTCCTGATAGTTTCGATGTGAAGGTTGGGATTGGTGAACTTGATGATATCCGTGCTACACTTGATACGGGTTCTTAATCGAATGTGCTCCCTATGAATATGTTTGAGAAGAGTGGCCTTGGAGAGCTTTCGGAGCATAAGGCTATTGTGCAACTTGCGGATGAATCCTTTGTACGACCCGAAGGCATTGTGAAGAACGTATTGATTAAGATTGGTGAAGCTTCTGTATACACCAACTTTGTTGTGATGCCGGCGTCTACACTGGAATGGGGGATGTTTTTCTCTTGGGGCGAACGTTCTTGACTAAGCTACGCTCCGTAATCAACATCTACCGAAGAACTTGCACCATTGAGGTGGATGGCAAGCAACATGTGTTGCGAGCCATATCTGATCCTAGTCCTCACTTCAATGCTTCTCATTCTATTAACTACTTTGGTCTTGCTGTATATATCCATTCTCACTCACAGGTACTAGGCATGAGGAAGAGATCGATGAAGGGGAAGTCTAGTACCCTCAAGAACAAGAACTAAAGAGCAAGAAGAAGTCGAGTCAGAGACTTTATAAACAATGGCGCTGTCCGGGAGGCAACCCAGAGTTTTTATCGCTTTATTTCATTGCATTGCATTCATACGTTGAACAATTTGTCTTTATTTATGTGAATTTGTTAGTTTATGTGATGTTTTGTGCTTATGTTTATGTTTGAGTGAAATTTTTCGAGTGTTTTTAGTGTGGAAAATGGTTTTGGGGATAAAAACTGAACTTTTTCGGAAAAATTTCATCTCCCCACCTCTGGAGGTGGGGGGCGAATCGCCCCCCATGGGGGGAAAATCGCCCCACATCGACAAAGATTTTCAGGCTCTTTGGCAATGGGGGGCGATTCGCCCCACATACGGGGCGATTCGCCCCACATCGCCAGAGAGCTTCACGCTCTCTAGCAATGGGGGGCGAATCGCCCCACACACGGGGCGAATCGCCCCCCGTAGTCCGAGAATAAGAAATGGGATTTCTCCCCAATCTCCTCATTCTCTCATCTTCTTCACCTCTCTTACTCCAAAACACCCAAAAACTCAAAAAATCTTCCATCTTACATAAAACCTTCAATTCTCCATCAAATTTTGTGTTCTTTAGCTTCAATCGAAGCTCATTACGTGCTCTTTCATTCCATCGGAACAAATTTCATCCTAGTTCATTCATTCTTCGGATCTGAGGTGACTTCACATGAACCCTAATTTTTCAAACTTGGGTTTTTTTTATTTATGCTTCAATTGAGCTTATATGATGTATGGGTTGATTGTTTGTGTGATTAGAAACGTTATTCACTATCAATTGCATGTTCAATTTTGCTTGGTTTGTTGGTTTGAGAATTTTTCCTACTAGATGTCTATGTCTTAATGTGCATTGTTTCTTTTCCTTTCATTCCATGTCTATGGTTGTGCTTATTGATATGATAATGATGGACATGATGGTAGAACGCATGATTGATGAGTTTGAGGATTTTTGATGCTAGATTTTTTGCTACTATGGTATGATTCGAGCCTTATGATTTAAGGTTAATTGTTGTCTAGCATGAGCTTAATGTGATATGTTACATGTCTATGATGTGTTGGTGCGTTGCATTTTAGTTCTAAAAGTGGCTAGATTAGACAAAGAGCTTTTGAGGAGTACGATTGTTGATGTTATCACTCGTTTGTTTCACTCTTGCATTTGCATATGCATGAATCTGTTTTATGTTGTACAAGATACTAATTGCTGCTTGTAGGTACCATGCCACCACGTGACAAGAAGAAAGCTGGCTCGTCTAGGAGCAAGAAGGGCAAGGGGGCAGCTTCAAGCTCCCAACCTTCTCATGAGTTGTTTGAGCTGTCGCTTTCCGCTATCGACGTCCGTTTAAGGCTCCAAGCAGAGCTTGCTCAAGGTAGACGATCGACCATTCCTGATCGAAGAATTGAGATTCCAGAAGGCCATGCTAACCGACCGGGTTACAAGGTGCTCTCTCGTTTGGCTAAGAAGAGGAATT
Organism: Plantago ovata; assembly: GCA_028274465.1. Classification (NCBI taxonomy): domain Eukaryota; kingdom Viridiplantae; phylum Streptophyta; class Magnoliopsida; order Lamiales; family Plantaginaceae; genus Plantago; species Plantago ovata. Next base: position 96,717,544 of record CM051455.1, on the reverse strand, counting down.
GGGGTTGGTTTACTTCCAACCGTTTCAAGGGGTATGATAAGAGCCTTCTCCATGAGTTTTATGTTGGCTATACGGATCTTGAAGAGAAGGAGGGTGTTCTTGTTAGAGGCGTAATCGTGCCATGGACTCCTGCCTCAATTTCTAATTTTATTCATATGGGGGAACGGGAGTTCACCGGAAGTGACCATTCTTATGTGTATTCGAGGGCTACTAGGGGGATTGGAAGTGATATCACAAATGAGATTTGCAACAAGCAATATGTGTTTCTGGAATTCGGGGCACAACCAGGACGGATCCATCAGAGTGACCTTAGTCTTGAGTCTAAGGTGGTGATGAAGTTTTGTATTTTCAATCTGATTCCTAGGAAGAATGACACATGGATTAAACCAAACTATGCTGAGCTCCTCTACTGCTTGTTGGGCAAGCATCGTATAGACATCGGAAAGATCATGTATGAAGAATACGAGCGTCATTGGGAGAAGAAGAAGAAGCCCTTCATTTTTCCAAGTTTCATCACGGCTTATTGCAAATATCATGGGGTTGAGGACATTGTTGAGGGGGATTTTGAGGTCGCGGCTCTTTCCCCATCAACTATTGATGTGCAATTGAATAGGTACCGTATGAAGAACCCCACGGCTGCTGCTGCTGATGTTGAGGCTTCCCTTCGACAGAGTGATTCTGATGATGATAATGATGATGAGGAAGATGAGGATGCTATGGATACTGATGATGGAGCTGGCCGAGTTCCTATTCCTGATATCCCTTCTGTTAGTAGACCGCCACATGCACCGCCTCGTGCACCACATAGGTTTAGAGGTATTGACTTCTCTGATTTTCGGGCCTACCTCGATGACTGTTTCGGTAGAGTTGATGCTAGTGTTTCAGCCTTGACAACTTCTGTCCAAGGGTTGCAACATAATCTTGATGGATACATTGCCCAACGCAACCGCGATTGGGAGATAGCTGAGGAGTATCGCCGGAATGAGAGAGAGATAATGTGGGAGCAGCAACAGCTCATCCGTCATCAACAGGAGGCCCTACAACAATCTAATGATCTTCTGTCTGACTTGTGGAGGGACTATTATGGGGATTACGATCCTAATAATTAGTCTTTTTACAAGTCCATTCTTTTATACTCAGCCGACCGAGGCCAAACCATTCGGTAACATCTAGTATCACTTTTATTTCCTCATTCTCTTTTGCTAGGGACTAGCTTGAGTTTCATGAGGGGAGATGGGATGTGAACCATGATGTTAGTATTGTTTGGCTTTATGATGTTGAGTATGGTATCTTGTGCTTATTGTATCTTGTACTTTGTTTGCATTTGCACGTTTACCACTTTCTTAGTATTTAGTTGCATACACTACATTCATCCTAGTATAGTTTTGCATGTTTTTGTGTGGAGTTTATTTCCAAATTTTTTGAACTTTTTTATTGGGTAGATTAACTAGTTATGACCTTTGACCATGCGTTTCATCTCTATGAATTTGTTTGAGGTTTTTCTCGCTTGGCTTGTCACATTTATATATGCACTTAGTTAAGCTTGGTAGTCTCGACATCACTTAGTGGTGTTTTCTCTACTGCGGTTCACGAAGGCCTTTATAATAAGATGATGCATGTTATAGTCTTGTGGTTGTTTTCCCGTGTAATTATGTACCTAAGAGGCAACAAGTCTTCACCTTGCTTTGAGATTGCTAAATGCCTAGGAAGGAGGTAGTGTGAGATTGTGTGATCCTTTGTTTGAAACCTATTCTAACGAATAGGTTTGGGGAGGGGGTTATGCTGTCATTATGACTTGTTTTTCGATTTTGAGTGTTGTGAGTTTGTTTTCCTTTTTCGTAAACTTTGTGCTCCAACCTATTCTTTCGAATAGGTTTGGGGAGGTCGTTTGTGAGTCATTGTATTTCTTTTTCGTTGTGCTACTGCTGGCTATATACAAAAAAAAAAAAAGAGAGGAAAAAGACAAATTCCAGAAAAAAGAAAAATCTGAAAAGAAAAAAAAAGAAAAAAGAAAAGACCCCAAAAAAGCAAAGAAGGGTCCAAAGAAAGCCAAAAAGCAGTTTAGCAAGGTGTTTGTCTCGTTTTTCAATTCTTGTAATGTTCATAATCGAGTTGTAAAGTGTGTCTTTTGTTTGTTTGAGTGTCATCTGTTCTAGACCACCCTCGTCCTGCCATTCAGGAAGTGGTGATAGTTTATGACTTTGCTTGAGAGATGGGTAGAATAGGAGAGTGTGAACTTTTCGCTCCTTCATTTGACGAGAGCCAGTATTGTAACACCCCCTTTTTTAATTATTTATTTATTATTTTATTATTTAATTTAATTAATTAATTATCGGAGTAAATTATTTATTCGGTAATTATTTAATTCTTTTCGCGTAAAACTAATTCGTCTCGTCACGTTTGGACCGAACTGGAAAGACTGGACATTCTGACTCCTTTGGTCCATTCTAGTGGCCCGGTCAACTTGGCCCTTGACCGGCCCATCAGCCTATTAACCCTAACCCTAACCGTGTGCCCTAAATCTCATTCTTCATCCTTACGCCACCATCTGGAAAAAGAGAGAAAAAGAGAAAGAAAGAAAGAAAAGAGGAAAAAGAGAGAGAGAAGAAGAGAAAGAGGTTTGCTGCTGCTGCTTCTTCTTTCCGTTCCGGTCCGTCTAGCACCGCCGCCGTGCTCCGATTCCGTTCGCCGGTCAGCCGTGCGGCGTTCTGTCTCCGTTCGCGCGCCGCCATCGCCCGTGATTCGCTGCGCCGCTGCCGCGTCGTTCCGTGCCCGTGCCGTTCCGATTCGCCCCCGTGCTGTCCAGATCGATCGATCCGTCCCGTCGCCTGTCTCGATCGAGCCGTCCGATCCGCCTGCCGATTTGCTTGCCACCGTTTCGCCTGTTCAAGCTGCTTTCTGAACCGTTCTGCTCCGCCCGATCCCGACCTGTCCCGTTTCCGTTCCCCGCCGGTCCATCTCTGCTTCGATTGGGTTTCGGTAAGTGGTAATCCTTGACCGGTTTGAATTCAATCTCGATTGCGATCTCGATTTGAATCTCGTTTAATTCCTTTTTGTTTTTGGTTTCGCAGCTCACTTGATTTCTTTTCCGTTCGAAGGTAATCTCGATTGCCTTTCTGTTTCTTTTCGAGTTACTGTTCGTATTCTGTTTGGACTTTTTGCCCCTGGACCGTTTTGCCCTTGTACATTCTGGCCATGTTATTTTGATTCGAACTGAGAACCGGGACTTAGGATTTGTTAGATTGTTGTTGCTGTTGTTGGACTTGTTTTGTTGTTGACCTCGTATGTTGACCGTATTGATTTTTTGTTGACTTCGAAAAGGACTGACTGGACTTTAGGGAATTAATCTGAACCTTGTGGACTGTTTTGGGACGTTTGAAAACTTAAAGGACCCTTTTGCAATTAAACTTTGACCGTAGTTGACTGACAGAGGTTTTTTTTGTAAACCTTTTTATTCTGTGGGGACTGATATGTATGTTTGGAAATCTACTGGACTTGTTTGTACTTTCTGATTTCAAAAGGGGTCTTTTTGCAATTTACCACTGAGGGTATTTTAGTAATTTCCAGAGACTGAAAACTGAAAGAGTATTTTCTGAAAACATTTCAACTTAGTTTCTGCTTTTGTACTTTAGTAGTGACTTGACTTGCTAGCCTAGTTGGTTAGGTTCTTGCTTGACTAACTTAGAGGTCCCGAGTTCGAACCCCTTCTTTACAAATTCTTTACCGACCTTTTTCTTTCCGTTTGTTCGACTTCTAAAGTGTAACTAGTTACTTTCTTTTAGGTTCTCCGTCGTTCGTTAACTCTTAAGCTCACTGCTCGTTGGAGATCTTTTGCTTGCAAGTTAAGGTGAGTGCTCGCCCCTAAACTTATCTATTTGCGAAAAACTGGAAGGCTATGTGACTATCTGTATCTATTACTACATATTCTGTTATACTGTTTGCCTCCGCGTAAAAGTAACTAAGTCCTAAGTATGACTATTTACTTTCTTTGTTTATTGCTACTCTGTTCTGGATTAACTTTTCTGCAGGAACACTTCTCGGTGTTTGATTATTCGTATCTGTTTGTTCTGTATCTGTTCTGTCTGTTTCTGTGTGACCAGTCGATTAGGTCGTAATTAGGTAGGCTTTGGTAGTAGAGGACTATCGGGTTTTCTTGATTATTGCCTAGTCTAATCCCTTTTAGACGCGAGGCAGAAGTCGCTGAGGTCTATTAGGGTCGTAGGTTCTGTTTCCCCAAAGTACACGGGGGTTTCTGTTTCTTTCCGGAGTTTTGCACCCTCTGGAGGGAGCTATAAGGGCAATCTGGGAGTAGGAGTAACAAGGCGGGCTGCACCAACGGTTTCAACTTATGTGTTCTGTCTTTCTGTCTGTTATATGTTCTGTTTGTTATACTGTCTGCTGAAAAGGATTTTGATTTCAAAACTGGTTACTTTCTGTTTGTTAACTTAGAACCTCACTGAGATCCTTTATCTAACACTCTCTTTGTTTTCGAAATTCCTTCCTTCCAGATTGTTAGGAAACTTGTAATTTTGATGAGCAATTAACCATGCTAAATTAAGGAAAGTCTAGTAACTAGTACTCTTAAGGTCCATAGGAATTTAGAATTTTAAGGACATTGTAAAAGAGGAACTGTTGTGACCCAAATAATGAAAATAGATAGGAAGCTCAATACGAGTTTGTATTACACAGATTCAATGAAAACTTGATCAACAAGATAGAACTAGAATCATAGAAAAAAGACAAGTTGAACTAGAAAGTCGTCGTCGATCTCAACCCCTGTAACACGCCTGAAAAATAAGATGAATTAATATTGATAGTGTTTGTATGAAGATAAAGATCAGTCGAGTGTTATTGAGAATTACCTCAATACACCCATATCCTTTTCTCCAGCTCCTCTCCCATCATATAAAGAAGATATGTTTGTTGCAAAAGTTGTTGCTGTGTGTGGTCCAGATTGGGGATAAGAAAGACATCTCTAACTGCCAAATTACTCTAACAGTAAAAGACAAAAGAAAGTAAAACTGTAACTGTAAAATACGACTTAATGTAAAAGACTAGTTCGCGCTAAGTCTTGATAATAATTCGGGATATCACACTGCCGTCCCCTTAAATTTGCCTTGACCTCAAGGCAATGTGAATTTTGGATACTGCACCTTGATAGAACCCTCCTTTTCCCAGGACGCAGCTTCAGGTAATAAATTACTCCACTGGATAAGGTATTCAGTCACTGGTTTGTTCCTGCACTTAGTAACACGAGTATCCAATACAGCAACAGGATAAACGCATGGGGAACCATCTGAGTTGAATTCTGGAAGTATAGGATTCGGAGTGTATCTCGTTTTGAGCCTCTTCTTAAGCAACGAAACATGGAACACATCGTGCATTCGAGTCCCATCAGGCAACTTCAAACGGTAAGCCACTGGTCCGATCCTCTCAATGACTTCAAAAGGACCAAAATGCTTCACAGATAGCTTAGTCTGCCGCTTAAGCAAAGTATTTCCAGTCTTGAAAGGTTGCATTTTAAGGAAAACCCAATCTCCCACTGCAAATTCTCTCTCCGTTCTTTTACCATCAGCATACAATTTCATCCGGTTTTGCGCCTGTTCCATGTTCTCCTTCAAGACCTGAACCATTTGTTGTCTGCTGAGAATCATTTCTTGCGCCCCACTGTCAGAGTGCTGCAAAAATGGCCCTAGAGAAAGCTGAGGAGGAGCATATCCATATAATGCTTCGAAAGGTGATGTTTTAATGGCATGGTGATAACATGTATTATACCACCATTCAGCAAGAGGAAGCCATTGAGCCCACTTCTTTTGTTGGTCATGGATCATGCATCTTAAATAAGTTTCAACGCACCTATTCAATCTCTCAGTCTGGCCATCACTCTGTGGATGATGGGCCGTGCTCATGCTTAGTTTCGTCCCTTGCAACTTGAAGAATTCCTTCCAGAAATTAGATTGGAATACGATATCTCTATCATTGACTATCACTTCGGGGGTTCCATGAAGCTTGTGAATCTCGGCAATGTAAAGAGCAGCCAATTGTTCTGCTGTGTATGGGTGACTGATAGCCAAGAAATGCGCATACTTCGTCAAACGATCAATGATGACCCAAATGACTTGCTTCCCATTCGAACTAGGCAATCCCTCTACAAAATCCATTGATATTTGGGCCCAAGGTTTCTCCGGAATGTCCAGGGGTTGTAATAATCCGGGATAAGCTACAGCTTCATCCTTACACCTCTTACAAATATCACAGCTCAGTACATAATTCTCCACATCTTGTTTCATTCCCTTCCAATAAAACAAGGATTTGGCCCTTAAATACGAAGTGTGTACTCCAGAGTGGCCACCGATGGTGGAACCATGAATAGCCTGTAATACTTTAATTCTGACATCATTAGAATCTCCTACAACAATCTTCCCTTTGAACCTTAAGATGCCATCAACTATACTGTAGTGGTCCTGGGTTTCTGGAGATAAAACAAGGGCTGCCATGATGTCTCTAACTACTTTATCTTTCTCATAGCTGGCAGCTATGTCTTCCACCCATTGTGGTTTCACTTGTGTAATTAAAGCACACTCAGCATCCTCTTCTGCTTCTTCTTCTGGAGCAGCTCCATATTCGTACTTTCTGGACATTGCATCAGCTACTAAATTACTCTTCCCTTGTTTATATTCGATGGTGAAATCATATCCCAACAACTTGTACAACCACTTTTGCTGTAGAGAATTCACAATTTTTTGCTCCCTCAAGTATTTAAGGCTAGCATGATCCGTTTTAATAATAAAACGGGCTCCCACTAAATATCCACTCCATTTGCTAACAGCCGACATTATAGCCAGAAGCTCTTTTTCGTAAGTTGACAGTGCTTGGTTTTTCGGACAGAGAGCTTGACTAAAATATGCGATAGGTCTCCCAAGTTGCATCAACACTGCCCCGATACCCGTTTGACTGGCATCCGTCTCAATGACAAATGGTATAGAAAAATCAGGAAGTGCAAGAACAGGTGCCTCCATAAGTTGTTTCTTGAGTTTATCAAATGCTTCTTCTGCTTTTGAAGACCAATTGAAGCTTCCCCTTTTGGTTAACTCTGTAAGCGGCTTGGCAATAGTGCCATAACCAGGTGTGAACCGCCTGTAGTACCCCGTAAGCCCCAGAAAACCTCTCAACGCCTTCAAAGTTTTAGGAAACGGGCCAGTCAACCATAGCACGAACCTTTTCCGGATCAGTTGAGACTCCCTCACCACTGATGATAAAGCCCAAGTAGTCTACCTGTTGCAGTCCAAAACCACACTTGGACCTTTTTGCATACAACTTGTGTGATCTCAGAATCTGCAATACTTGAACAAGATGATCACAATGCTCCTCAAGTGTCTTGCTATACACAAGTATATCGTCAAAAAATACCAGCACACTTCTCCTTAACAGTTTCTCAAAAATTTCATTCATTAATTTCTGAAAAGTTGCCGGGGCGTTGGTTAGCCCAAATGGCATTACCTTGAATTCGTATTGACCATGGTGCGTTACAAATGCTGATTTGTACCTGTCTTCTTCTTTCAATCTGATTTGAAAATATCCTTGCCTTAAATCCATCTTCGAGAACACTTGCGCACCATGCAATTCAGACAGAAGATCTTCTATTACCGGCATAGGGAATTTGTCCTTAACAGTTATATCATTCAGTCGCCTATAATCAATGCACATTCTCCATGTACCATCCTTCTTCTTAACTAACAATACCGGAGAAGCAAAAGGACTTGAACTAGGACTAATTAACCCTTGTTCTAACATATCAGCCACTAATTTTTCAACTTCATCTTTAAGGTTATGGGAATACCTGTAAGGTTTTTGGTGTATGGGATCAGCTCCAGCCTTGAGTGTAATTTGATGATCCACATGCCGTGTAGGAGGCAAGCCTTTTTTCTCCTCAAAAACGTCACTAAACTCTGCTAAGATTCTGGAAATCGATTCTGGTGGATTTTTTTGTTGTGGAGTGGCTTCTATATGGAACAGCTGCCCCATAATCCCATGAGAAGATTTTTGTAAAAATTTCTTAAACCCCTTTCCACTGATCATGTTCAAGGCTGCCTCATCACCCTCTCCCTTTAACTGCAGTTTTCTATTTCCTTTTGTTACTACTAAATAGTTCTTCTTCAAGCAAAATGTTACTGGGTCGTACTTCCACATCCAATCATGACCAAGAATCACATCGCATCCTCCTAAAGGAATAAGCGGGAGATCAGCTTCAAACGTATGTCCCTGAGCTTTCCAATGAAAAACTTTACACCGTTCCTTGCTAACGGTCCTCTCCCCATTAGCTACGGTAATAATCCATGGTGGAGTAGTTTCCACCGGACATTTCAACTCTTGTGCCGTAGAGGTGTTGAGGTAACTATGTGTACTCCCACTATCAATCAAAATTGATAACCTTCTCTTGTTGCTTACTCCACTTATTTTGAGTGAATTGTTGGTTCTGCTTCCATGTAGAGCGTGCAAGCTTATCTCACTATCCACATGTCCCGCCTCTATCTCATCCTTCTCATCTTCATCCTCCAACTGTAATTCAACCTCTTCTTCCATTGACAGTACAACTTGAAATAGTTTAGCACACTTGTGCCCAAACACGTACTTCTCGTTGCAATTAAAGCACAATCCCTTCTCTCTACGCGCATCATATTCTGCTTTCGATAACCGTTTAAAAGGCAACTGGTTGTTGCTTTTAGCAGGTCCTTGTTGACCTGCAGAAGAGCTTCCCCCAAAGTTTCCTTGTTTCGAACTGGAAACCGGCTGAGCAGTAACCTTAGGTGTTATTTTACCCTTCTTATTCCAAACATCCAGAGTTCCTTCCCAAAGCTTCGCTTGATTAATGGCTGTAATCAGATTCCTGGGCCTGAATGATTGAACTGGTGCCCTTACTTCCTCTTTAAGCCCTTTAAGAAAACAGGACACAAAAAAGTCCTCTGTGATGGCAGGATGTTTAGCTCGTACCAGAGATTTAATTTCTTCGAATTGCTCCACATAACTATTAACATCAGACCTCGGTACTAGCTGAGTGAATTCAACAACAATATCCTCTTGCCCAGGTATTAAAAATTTTTCAAGCAACATATGACAAAATATTTCCCAATGAATACTACGCCCTTCAACATATTCAAAGTACCATAAGTCTGCAGCATCATTCAGATAATAGGAAGCATGTAAAACCTTTTCAAACTCATCCATCTGGTTCACAGTGAAATACCTGTTTGCTTTCCTAATCCACATACGTGGGTTATCTCCTGAGAATTCGGGAAACTCAAGACGGTATGTGGGATGAGTCACCGGCGAACGGGTTCTTCTCTGTCAAACCTTGGTGTGCGGTACTGCTGATCTTCATCAGAGTGCGTCTCCTTGCGGTGTTGAGGGATTTTGTACAGCTTTGGCCCAGCCCCGTTGTTGAGGTCCTCTGTGTCCTTACCCTTTTCTTTTTTCTTCTCCTCAATCATACTCTCCAAATACGGCTTGATTTCTGTGAGAGAAAGATCGGCCGATGAAACCTTCTCCGTGATTGTGTCAACTTTCTGGTTCAGGCTGAGAATATCTGAATCGTGTGAGAGGAGTTTCTCCATCATATCCTTCATTCGAGTTTCCATCACCATGGGTATTCAATCAACTCAATCACAGCTGATAAACCTCGCTCTGATACCAAAATGTTGTGACCCAAATAATGAAAATAGATAGGAAGCTCAATACGAGTTTGTATTACACAGATTCAATGAAAACTTGATCAACAAGATAGAACTAGAATCATAGAAAAAAGACAAGTTGAACTAGAAAGTCGTCGTCGATCTCAGCCCCTGTAACACGCCTGAAAAATAAGATGAATTAATATTGATAGTGTTTGTATGAAGATAAAGATCAGTCGAGTGTTATTGAGAATTACCTCAATACACCCATATCCTTTTCTCCAACTCCTCTCCCATCATATAAAGAAGATATGTTTGTTGCAAAAGTTGTTGCTGTGTGTGGTCCAGATTGGGGATAAGAAAGACATCTCTAACTGCCAAATTACTCTAACAGTAAAAGACAAAAGAAAGTAAAACTGTAACTGTAAAATACGACTTAATGTAAAAGACTAGTTCGCGCTAAGTCTTGATAATAATTCGGGATATCACAGGAACGTTTGCTGAAGACTTTGTTAGGTGCTAGATAGGTTGGTTTTAAAGCTTATGATGTATCTTGTTTTCTGAAAAGAAATACAACCTATTGAAGCATTTGCTGATGATGTACTTTGTTTTTACAAACAAACTATTGAAGCATTTAGAACCGCTCAGAATCTTGAAGATTTTGAAGATCTGAAGACTTGAAGATTTCGAAGATCTGAAGACTAGAAGATTTCTGAAGACTGGTATCTACAAAGGCACATGTTGCTCAGAAAGTGGAAACTTCAGCAACAACATTGCATAAGTGAAAATCTGAAAGACAGAGTAGGTTGTGCTTGCTGAAACTGAGACTGACCACTTGCTGATGGAACAATGTGACCTCTTGCTGAAAGTACTTGTATATTTTGCGCTCCAATGTTACTGTTTGAATTCTATTCAAAAGAGCATTAAATGCAAAGCATGCACGCGAAGGACATGAAGACTAGAAGACAAACAAGGACGCTGCTGAAAGTACAAAATCAAGATAGTGAAATTTTAAGGAACAAAAGCCTTAGAATTTGAAATTCAAACGGCTCCTTATTTTCACTATAAATAGAGGTCATCCGGCAAAGAGTTGAAGTGTGTCAACAACGTGATCATAATCTCACTTGTGCTTACTGCAAAGTATTCAAAGCTTTGTTTCTTAGATTACTTGTTGTAACTGAATAAGTTATAATTAAG
>CM051455.1:96517276-96706579 GCA_028274465.1 Plantago ovata | reverse complement strand
CACTTGTCAAGAGTTGCTAAGTCCGTCAGCAACTGGCAAAGATACAGGCGAATGGATTTCTCTGATCTCCATCTTCATTATCTATGAGAAAAAGAGATCTTCTCTACTAAAGCTCGAGACATTCGTTCATTCCATACTTCCTGAAGAAATGTCATATTCTCAGCAATGAGTTCAAATCTGATTGCTCAAATCAGAGAGAATATGAAGGCAAATTCAAGAGTGCCTCTCCAGCTGAACAAGCTGTGATGCTCAAGGGTTCATTTGTACCCTGGTGGCTGATCCCCACAAAATAAATGAGGAAAGGAAGTAACGAGTGTTGCTTGTACAAGCATCTCGAGCTAGTAATTCTGACCGATGAGATGAAGAGGAAGAAGATGAAAACATTCCGACTGATCCCAGTGATGATGAAGGGAAAGATTCAAAGGACAAGAAAGACGATGATGATGACAATCAAGGTCCAAGTCCTGATGCTGGTGGTTTAAATTGACAGTTGCTGAAATACTCAAAAACAATCAGCAAGCTGAACAACCACAACCTCAGCATGAATCTCACCTGCTCCTGCTGCTGCTGAAAATCAAGCACCTGTACAAGGTGCTGATACTGAAGAAGAATATGCCAGAAAAAAGGGCTGCCTGAAAAATGGCAAGAGCCAAATTTCTGATGCCAAGGTCACTGATGCAAACCTTGATGATGATGATGAATTGGATGAAGATTACCAACGCGCTCTACAGAACAGTCTTTTGATCCATGCAAGGCATACGCAGGATCTAGAAATTGGTGAATCTTCAGGAGTAAGACCAAAGGAAGTCCCCTCCCTTCCATTTACTACTGGCGAAACTCCAGTAATGAGTCTCAAACTCAATTACAACTAACTACTGGCGAAACTCAGTAATTGATCTCAAACTCAATTAAAACTACTACTGCGAAACTCCAGTAATTGAGTCAAGCTCAATAAAACTAACTACTGGTGAAACTCCAGTTGTTGAGTCTGAAGTGTTGCCATCAGCAACCACTCAACCAAAGGAATGAAGCTGCTGACTTAGGTTCCAAGGTTGCTGACCTTGATGAATCTGAGGATGACGACGACTTATCACAAATGAGGATGAACAATCCAAAAGAGACCCAAAAGTGGTTCAAATTCCTCCTCCTGATTACATAAATGATATAGACGATGGTCTAAGAGGAGAATTGCTGATAAAGGATGATCAGTTTGCTTCAGAACTGAAAGTTCATTCCTTGACCCCAAATCTAGTGCCGTTCCCAAGAGTTGAGGAGTTTACTCCTAGAATTTTGGCACTGAAGAAAGTCCATGATGCCTGCAAAGCAGAAGATGAGGCATTGCTTGCTGAGAGCCCGCTTGATATTGGAAAAATATTGGCTACAGTGCTGAGACGCACTACTACTCTTACAATAGCTCAGAAAGACATCAGTCTTTATCACAAGAGCTATGAAGAAGATGTAAGTCAAGCACTCAGACTAGCAAAGACCGCTCTAGTGAAGGCTCAGACTTTCATGGATGATAAGGCCGCAACAGAAAAACAACATGAAGAGAACATGGTGAGTATTCAAAAGGAGTTGTCAAAAATGACTTCTGATCAGCAACAAATCATCATGAAGTATAACATCTTAAGTACTCTTGCTGAAAATTGCAATGAGTTCTATTCTCTGCACATCACTCCGATGTTGCAATCCATGTCTAAGGGGGAAAGAAAAATACAGAAAGAGAAACCAAACCCCTCCTACTGTTGATGAGCCACTGCCCATAGAACCGCTTGCTGAAAAAGAGCAAAGTTCTAAAAGGCAAGCAGAATCTGAGTTAAATTCAGCAAGTACCAAAAAGAGAAAAGCTGCTGCTGAAACTCAAGATTTTGCCATACTGAAAGTCATCAAGATCTGAATGAAGATGATGAAGATGATGACAATCAGACAATAGCTCAAGCCATAAGAGCTTGACCTTTAACAGCCTTGACTCCGTCTGGCCATTCAAAGCATTTCTCGTCTGACTCTTCAGCAAGAGATCAAGACAATGCTAAATCAAGAAGAAGAAGGCAAAGACAGGAAGAAAAGAGGCTGGCCAGCATTGCTATTGGCTCCGTCATCGAGTATACAAAGACCAGCAATGATGAAACCACTCAGAATGTAATCAGAAACATTCATGGTTGCTGGATCTTAAGCTGGAAGATTTGCTGGTGAATGAGTTCTTTCCTACATCCATATTGAACCAAATGTTCACATGGATTGAACTCAAGGTACAAAGAAAACAAAGGGAAGAATCCCTCCCAAGAAACGTTGCTGGGAAATGGTTGAATCTTTTCAGTAAGAAGAACTGCCATTGGTAAGACTTATAGACAAGAACCAAATTTGATAAAACCACCTGGCGTTGCTTATTACTCTGACCCAATAAACAAGAAAACAAAGAAGAGACTTGGATTGATTCCTTATGAGTATTTCTATCTCACTGCTAAGGATCAAGAAGAAGACCTTCTCTGGCTAAGAAAGATTTATCCTAAAAGCATTTCAGATACACAGCTTCTCCATGCCAGCAATTGGGGCATGCATTTGTGGGTAACTCACTACATGGAAATGAATGCTGAAAAGCATCATCATACTGCCTGCAAACATGCAAGAATTCTTCAACTACAAGTCCGTAGGCTTCTGGAAACTACGAAAAGGACTGTGTTGAATTTACTGCACTTGCTGAGAAGAGTGTAAGAGAGATTTTGAGAAAATCTTCTGGAAGAGCTTAATTCTCTGTAATAGTTTTTGTTAAAGTTTTGTTTGCTGATTCTGTTTAAGTTATCTCTGCTACTTCTTGTAAACTTCTGAAAGATAACTATCAGCAATGAAGCTTTTGACTCTTATTGGTTTTTGATTATGCAATTTACTTATGCTTACTGTTTAATTATTCAAAGTATGCTTGCATTAATCAACTGATTTATTCAACATCAGAAACCTCTAAAAGGGTAACAATTAATTTAACCATGGATTGCTAACATCAAAAAGGGGGAAATTTGTTAGGAAACTTGTAATTTTGATGAGCAATTAACCATGCTAAATTAAGGAAAGTCCAGTAACTAGTACTCTTAAGGTCCATAGGAATTTAGAATTTTAAGGACATTGTAAAAGAGGAACGTTTGCTGAAGACTTAGTTAGGTGCTAGATAGGTTGGTTTTAAAGCTTATGATGTATCTTGTTTTCTGAAAAGAAATACAACCTATTGAAGCATTTGCTGATGATGTACTTTGTTTTTACAAACAAACTATTGAAGCATTTAGAACAGCTCAGAATCTTGAATATTTTGAAGATCTGAAGACTTGAAGATTTTGAAGATCTGAAGACTAGAAGATTTCTGAAGACTGGTATCTACAAAGACACATGTTGCTCAGAAAGTGGAAACTTCAGCAACAGCATTGCATAAGTGAAAATCTGAAAGACAGAGTAGGTTGTGCTTGCTGAAACTGAGACTGACCACTTGCTGATGGAACAATGTGACCTCTTGCTGAAAGTACTTGTATTTTGCGCTCCAATATTACTGTTTGAATTCTATTCAAAAGAGCATTAAATGCAAAGCATGCACGCGAAGGACATGAAGACTAGAAGACAAACAAGGACGCTGCTGAAAGTACAAAATCAAGATAGTGAAATTTTAAGGAACAAAAGCCTTAGAATTTGAAATTCAAACGGCTCCTTATTTTCACTATAAATAGAGGTCATCCGGCAAAGAGTTGAAGTGTGTCAACAACGTGGTCATAATCTCACTTGTGCTTAAAACTCACAAACCCTTCAATACTCTCTACTGCCATTGATCCGTTCCAAGACTTAAAGCTTGAAAAAGCTACTTGTGAAGAAGTAGAATTGCACGACTAAGAAATTAGTTAAGTGTTCTTTCTTTCTTTCGAACAAGAACAAGTCTTGACACCAGAAACAATCAAACTTGCTTACTGCAAAGTATTCAAAGTTTTGTTTCTTAGATTACTTGTTGTAACTGAATAAGTTATAATTAAGTTTTCTCATCCCAAACCTCTCTAACTGAAAATACACCCTTTCAGGCGTGATATTCAGGGGGAACTTAATCGAGCATAGTTTTGCTGATTAAAAGTACCAAGTTTGGTGGAGAACAAGGTTGCGTTCTCTAGTTTAGGTTGGAGACGAAGCAAGTGTGCTTTGGTTTCTGTTTGAATCGCTCTAGATAGGTGTTTAAGGAGCCTCAATCTTATCTTAGTGGATTCAGTCCTAGAAAGGACAAAGTGGATTAGTTGAGAGATTACGCCACTCTCAGATACCACTATAAAAGTGTTTGTGTGATTTACTTACTGTATTTGGTTTTTCAGCAAATCATATCTATCTATACACAGTCACTCACATCACTTGCTGAAACCTTCATTTACTGAAAGAAGCACTTATTGTATCAAAGACTTCCGCTCTCTGATTTTAAGTATCAGCAAACCTAGTTACTAAAAAGTAATTTACGCTTGCTGAGAAAGTTCAGTATCAGCAAACTCATTACTGAAAAGTAATAAGTACTTGCTGAGAAATTTTTTAAACGACGAAAGTTTGAAAAGACTATTCACCTCCCCCCCTCTAGTCTTTTCTTGTTGTTTAAAGGGACAAACACAGATACTACTGAGGATGCACGCGAATAGGATGCCAGCGACTGAGAGAAGGGTCTGGGGTGTCTTTGGGAATTTGTTTCAAAATAAGAAGACGAAACTTTTCTCTGTCTTCAATAATTGTTATTCATTTGATTTCTGATGAACGGAGATTTGTCAGGTCTCGATTCAGCAAATAATATTTGTTATTTAGCCAAAGGCAATCCACAACTACAACGAAAACCGTAGTGTAGTAGTAGAATGACTCGAGTGTCGTTCTCTCAGGACTATACTAGCTTTATCAAATCTAATTAAGAATATAACACAGCAGATAGAAAGCAATAGGGGTTTTCAAGCAGATAATGGAGATTGGTGATAGTTTGGTCCTTCTTAACATAATGGGTCGATAATCATGCATAAATTCCTCGGTGTTGCATAGAGATCTTTGAATCAATCTTGTGTCCTGTTGCAAGTATTAAGCACTACGAAGATAATATGGGTCTGACGCGTCAACAACTAACGTCCTAATGTGTTCCGTAATTATTCAACACTACGAAGATAATTGGTCTGATTGGTCGACAAGTGTCCATGCGTGCATAATAATCAATACAACATACGAGAATTTTGGTTGCAACTGATCAACGAAATAAAGCAATGACACGGAGTATAATGCGCGATATAGCCATTAGCATGATTATCTTCCCTCGCTAAGAATTCACATACTACCACCAATAATAAGTTTAGCAACTCATAATAGGCATGCAATCAATAGCAATCATAGAAGAAAACATATTGAAAGAAGAATAAAATAAGTAGATAAAAACTGTAAGATACAAAGTTACCGAAGGTTGTCAATCTCCGGATGATTGCGATCCTACGCGCTCCAATCTGCTATGAAAAAGTATCCCCTAAGCTATGGAACTCCCAGGACAGGCCCCGGGAAGTTCCTACCTAAAACTATAGAGAGAGGTGAGAAAGTAGGCTTGGAAAGATATGATTTTCGGAGAAAAACTTGAGCTCTATATATAGGCCCCGAAATTCTTCTGGGGCGGTTCGCCCGGTGCTGGGGCGGTTCGCCCCCCAGTATTTCGCGGAATTTCCGCGTTTTTCGACGCGGATTTAGATTTCTTCACCTTTTCGGACTCGGTTTATGACTTCTAGTAGCCTTCTAACCTCCAGATTCGGCCCCTAGACTCCAAATCCTATCCGGAAACCTTCAGATACTCCAAATAGGCTTCTGGAACACCAATTCCTTGTAGACTTCAATATAATTGCCCCGAAATCTCCGAATTTCAACCAAAACCTGTAAAATAAAATCTAAAGGGAAACGTGACACTATTCTAATAAAATGTACTAAAATATAGCTAAATTAACATAGAGGATAACTAAATTAGGTAAAAAAAGACTCGAATGAAAGTGTAAAAGACACATTCATCAATTTCTAAGTTACTGTTGGATATTTACTTGATTCTGTTAGCGCTGCGCGCATCAAATATTATTTTGGCATTTATTGCCGACCGTTGCTTTTAAAATTATTTTGGATTTTCTCTTTTCAATAAATTATTTTGTTTTAAAAACCGATACCGTTACAGTTGGTATCAGAGCTTGAGTTCAAACTCGAGCTTGCTAGGATAGGATCTTTTGACCTTTGGGGTGTGTGTGAGGGTCCGAGTCGCTGGTTAGGTCTTGCATTTCCTTCTACTTTTTTGATCCGAGTCTTACGTACTAACCTTAAACTGTTTCTTCATCTTCTCTGTTCTGATTCTGACGACTTTCTGATCCGTTTCTGAAACTGTTGACCTGCCGGGGTTGTTTTTGATTTTGACGTAGTAATTAACTAGATAATTACGCTTGTGCTTACAGATAGGTATGAGTACCGAAAAGCAAGTCATCCGTTACCGCCTAGTCGAAGGGGAGTTTAACCCTTATACCTCCGTTCCCGTCATTGGCATTTACCCTGGAAGCGTGATGGACAGGGTCGTTCATGAACGAGACCACTACTGGCTGGAAAACATGAAGCTTCAAGACGAAATGGCAACGAAGGATGCTGAAATCCGATTCCTTAAGATGGATTTACGCGCCGCAAAGGAGCACTCTGGCTTTGTCTCGTTAACCACATCCAACCTAGGCACCAAGATTCGTAAGAGGAAGGCTCGGAGGACGTTCCCCGAGGGTTGCGGACCATCACGTAGAGTGGAGGATGAGGAAGAACCCAAAGAAGAACCCGAGGAGGACCCCTCTGAGGAAGAAGGAGAAGATGCACACGTGCCCGAACGACATTTCGAAGACGATATCGAGGACGTTTATTAGGATAGATGCCTTTTCGAGCTCGTACCGAATTTCCTTTTTGGCAAGCAAGTTTTTTTTAGTTCAGCCCGACTGAGACTGTTTATGCTTTTCCGTTTACTTGACTCCGTGGTTTTCTGTTTCCTCGCTAAGACGAGTAGAGACTGGTTTTCCTTTGAATAATTGCATGCTTGGCTGTTTTGGGACTACGTTGATTTCTTGTTTTTGCGTTTTGTTTTTAAAGTTCAAGGCATGTTTTCTTCACTGCTCAGTTTCATACCTGTTGTAGAAGATTAAGTACTGGCCTTAGTTCTTTTTCTTCCGTTCTTTTCTAAGTTAGAGATTCGAGGTTGTTAAATCAACTGCTAAGTAGTGCCCCTTTGTTATAATGAATCGCAGAAACACTCGTGGTGCCAGCAGCAATGGAAGTGGAGATGATCAACATGCTGAAAATGGAGACCAAGTGGACCGCATCATCGCTGCTTTGGGAAATTTCAGCGAAACCATTGGCCACGCTAGAGCACCACCTGTTCAGCCAGCTCCTCCGCCACCACCACCGATTCAGACCATCGATCAAGCTGCGGAATGTTTCACTCGTTTCCATCCTCAAAGGTTCGAGGGAACGCCTGATGCCCGTAAGGCTGAGCTCTGGATAGAGAGTATGGAGAACTTATTCTCGATCCTGCACTATCCAGACGAGAGGAAAATTGAGCTTGCTGCTTTCCAGTTCGTGGGAGCCGCCAGGAACTGGTGGAGGACCGTGAATGCAAGATGGAGGCAAGAGGGAGTTGCTCGCACCTGGGAGAACTTCGCCAAGGATTTCATGGACAAGTACGTACCTCGCCTGGTTCGTGAGAACAGGAGAGATGAATTACAGGCTTTGGTGCAAGGGAACATGGATGTTGCCGACTACGACTCAGAATTTACCCGGCTACTGAAGTATGTGCCACATTTCCAGGATGATGAACGGGATAAGGTACGCCACTTTGTGAAGGGCCTGAACTCTGAGATCCGGTACAATTTGTTTGGGACCAACATGCCTACCTACCTCATGGTTGTCGAACTCGCCTCCGAGGTAGAAAGTGGTCTCAAAGAGATCAAGATGGCTGATAAGCCGTACTCTATCAAGAGGAGCTACTCTAGTTCTTCTGGGAGCCATGGAGGAGGAAGCCAATCTGGATACAAGAGGGAGAGTCGAGGTGGGTATCAATCTGGATATCAAGCACCACCGGCGAAGTATCCCCGTAATCAGCAGGACAACCGTTCCCGCAACACCACTGGAGGGTCTGGGCAGTCATCCCACGCAAGGAAGAACTGCAACTACTGTGGAGGAGTCAACCACGATGAGAACAACTGCTGCAAGAGACAAGGCTTGTGTTTGGCTTGTGGGAGCAAGGATCACAAGATCAGCCACTGTCCAAACCGTCATGCCATTGTCAAAGGAGGAAGACCAGGAGGCTATGCTCCGAGAAATGACGGAAAGGGTACTATGGCTAAGCCCCGAGTTTACAGCATAGGTGGTCATGAAGTCCTGACGCCGCGAATGTGGTTGAAGGTACGCTACTGATCGCTCAAACTTCTTCTAAAGCTTTATTTGATCCTGGTGCTACGCATTCATTTATTGCTGAAGTATTTGCTGAGTCACTCGTTTTACCGTACAAAGTTTTACCCCACGCTTTAGAAGTATGTACGCCTTTGGGGACTAGTTTAATCACTAAGAAGTTCATCGAGCGTTGTGAGATTTCCATCCTAGGAAGAACTTTCCCTGCTGACCTCATCTTCCTACCTCTTTCAACCTACGATGTCATTCTGGGTATGGATTGGCTGTCCGAGCACTACGCACAACTGGATTGTCGAACCAAGGCTATATCCCTGGGAAAACCTGGAGAGGAGAAAGTCGTGTGGAAAGGAGATAAGAGAAAGGATGAGAAGTTTCTGCTGTCTGCTATGGAAGCTAGAAGGCTGTACGTGAAGGGTGCTACCTGCTTTTTGGCGTATCTGATCAATAAACCTAAAGATCAACCAAAAATCGAGGAAGTTAGGGTGGTTAAGGAATTCAAGGGTGTTTTCCCTGAGAAGCTGGATTCCGTACCCCCTGAACGTGAAGTGGAGTTTAGTATTGATCTGGTACCTGGCACCGCACCCATTTCGAAGTCACCCTATAGGATGACACCTGCTGAGCTTAAAGAACTTAAGACTCAACTGCAAGATCTGGTGGATAACGGTTTTGTGAGACCTAGTTCTTCGCCTTGGGGATCACCGGTTCTGTTCGTAAAGAAGAAGGATGGTAGTATGAGGATGTGCATTGACTATCGATGCCTGAACCAAGTCACTGTCAAGAACAAGTACCCCCTACCCCGTATTGAGGAACTCTTTGATCAATTGGAAGGTTCGAAGGTTTACTCGAAGCTTGATCTGCGACAAGGCTATTATCAAGTTAGGGTAAGGGAAGAAGACATACCTAAGACTGCTTTGAACTCGAGGTATGGTCATTATGAGTTTGTGGTGATGCCGTTTGGCCTTACGAATGCCCCAGCTGTGTTCATGGATTTGATGCATCGGGTTATTCAGCCGTATTTGGATCAGTTTGTTGTTGTTTTCATCGATGACATTCTCGTTTACTCGAAATCCGAAGAGGATCATGAGAAACATCTTCGAATTGTCTTGGAAACTCTTCAGAACAACAAGTTGTATGCCAAATTCAGCAACTGTGAATTTTGGCTAGATAAAGTAGCCTTTCTAGGGCACATTATCTCTGGAGAAGGTTTGGAGGTCGACCCATCGAAGATTGAGTCGATAGTTAATTGGAAGAGACCTGAATCTGTCACTGAGGTGAGGAGTTTTCTCGGTTTGGCTGGTTACTATCACCGTTTTGTGAAGGATTATTCGAAGATAGCTGGACCGTTGTCCTCTCTAACAGGGAAAAATCCTAAGTTTGTATGGAGTGACAAGTGTGAGGAAAGCTTCGAGGAGCTGAAGAAGAGACTGACCACTACCCCTATACTAGCTCTTCCCGAGGGGACCAACGACTTTGTGGTCTACACTGATGCTTCAAAGGAAGGTTTGGGTTGTGTACTGATGCAACGGGAAAAGGTGATCGCATATGCTTCGAGAAAGTTGAAGCCATATGAAAGAAATTACCCAACCCATGATCTTGAGATAGCTGCTATAGTCTTTGCCTTGGGAAAGTGGAGACACTACCTATATGGTCTTGAGTTCACCATTCTCACTGATCATAAGAGCTTGAAGTATGTGTTGACACAAAAGGAGTTGAACATGAGACAACGACGATGGATGGAATTTCTGGGCGATTACACTTGTACCATTCGATATCATCCTGGTAAGGCCAATGTGGTCGCTGATGCCTTAAGTCGTACGGTACACGTGTCAAATCTCGAAGTATCTAAATTGTCTTGTATGTTCGCCAATATCACTTTGAGGTATGAGCTGGCAGGTAGAATTCTTGAAGCCCAAGAGCATGATGAAGAGCTTCAAGACATCAAAGCACATATCACTGAACCTCGCAATGCGAAATTCTCTGTTGATGAGAATGGAGCCCTAAGGTTTCAAGGTAGATTGTGCGTGCCTTCTGATGAAGAGCTTAGGCGTCTAATTTAGATGAAGCTCATAAATCTAAGTACTTGATGCATCATGGAGGAAACAAAATGTATGAAGATTTGAAGAAGGTTTACTGGTGGACCCATATGAAGCGAGATATTGCACAGTTTGTGCAAAGTTTTTTGGTCTGCCAGCAAGTGAAGGCTGAGCACCAGAAACCGGGAGGTTTACTACAACCACTCGAGATTCCACAGTGGAAATGGGAGATGATCACTATGGATTTTGTGACTGGTCTACCGGTAGCTAGGGGTGGTTTTGATAGTGTTTGGGTTATTGTCGATAGGTTGACAAAATCGGCACACTTTCTGCCTGTGAAAACCACCTACACATCCGAGAAGTTAGCCGAGGTTTATCGTGATGAGATAATTAAGCTACATGGCACTCCGGTGAGTATTGTGTCTGATAGAGATCCGAAGTTTGTTTCGAGGTTTTGGAAGCAAGTACACGAAGGCTTGGGTACCAAGTTGAACTTTAGCACCGCAGCACATCCGCAGACGGATGGTCAATCCGAAAGGACCATTCAAACTCTAGAGGATCTACTGAGATTGTGTGTGCTGGATCACCAAGGAAGTTGGGCACAACATTTGCCATTGGTTGAGTATGCTTATAATAACAGTTATCAAGCATCGATTGGTATGGCACCGTTTGAAGTGTTGTATGGTCGGAAATGCAGATCACCGCTGTACTGGGATTTGGAGGACCGAATTTCTACACCGATAGCTGGAGAGAGGACTCTCAATGAGATGATACAAGAAACCTTGGAAAAGGTTAGGCTTATCCGAGACCGATTGAGAACTGCCCAAAGTCGACAAAAGAGTTACGCCGATAATCGTAGGCGAGATTTGGAGTTCGAAGTTGGTGATTTTGTCTTTCTCAAGCTATCTCCGAGAAAGGGAATTGTTCGTATGGGTCGAAGAGCTAAACTGAACCCTCGATATGTAGGACCATACGAGATCATTGAGAGAGTTGGCATTGTGGCTTATCGGTTGCAACTACCCACTACTATTACTGGGATTCACAATGTCTTCCATGTATCTCAACTGAAGAAGTACTATCCTGACCCGTCGCACGTGATTCAACCCGAGGAGGTGACTATTGAGGAGGATTTTTCTTATGTGGAGCAACCGGTTCGTATCCTAGACCAAAAGGTGCAACAACTCCGTAATAGGCAAATCAAGCAAGTAAAGGTTCTGTGACGAAACCATCAGTATGAGGAGGCAACCTAGGAAAGCGAGGATGACATGCGCCGGCAGTATCCCGAGCTCTTCAACTTTTCAGGTGCGAACTTGGGGACCAAATTCCTTTAAGGGGGGAAGAGTGTAACACCCCGTCTCTTTTTTAATTATTTATTTATTATTTTATTATTTAATTATTTAATTTAATTCATTAATTATCGGAGTAAATTATTTATTCGGTAATTATTTAATTCTTTTCGCATAAAACTAATTCGTCTGGTTACGTTTGGACCGAACTGGAAAGACTGGACATTCTGACTCCTTTGGCCCATTCTAGTGGCCCGGTCAACTTGGCCCTTGACCGGCCCATCAGCCTATTAACCCTAACCCTAACCGTGTGCCCTCAATCTCATTCTTCATCCTTACGCCACCATCTGGAAAAAGAGAGAAAAAGAGAAAGAAAGAAAGAAAAGAGGAAAAAGAGAGAGAGAAGAAGAGAAAGAGGTTCGCTGCTGCTGCTTCTTCTTTCCGTTTCGGTCCGTCTAGCCCTGCCGTCGTGCTCCGATTCTGTCGCCGGTCAGCCGCGCGCCATTCTGTCTCCGTTCGCGCGCCGCCGTCACCCGTGATTCGCCGCGCCGCCGCCGCATCGTTCCGTGCCCGTGCCGTTCCAATTCGCCCCCGTGCTGTCCAGATCGATCGATCCGTCCCGTCGCCTGTCTTGATCGAGCCGTCCCGATCCGCCTGCCGATTTGCTTGCCACCGTTTCGCCCGTTCAAGCTGCTTTCTGAACCGTTCTGCTCCGCCCGATTCCGGTCTGTCCTGTTTCCGTTCCCGCCGGTCCGTCTCTGCTCCGATTGGGTTTCGGTAAATGGTAATCCTTGACCGGTTTGAATTCAATCTCGATTGCGATCTCGATTTGAATCTCGTTTAATTCCTTTCTGTTTTTGGTTTTCCAGCTCACTTGATTCCTTTTCCGTTCGAAGGTAATCTCGATTCCCTTTCTGTTTCTTTTCGACTTACTGTTCGTATTCTGTTTGGACTTTTTGCCCCTGGACCGTTTTGCCCTTGTACATTCTGGCCATGTTATTTTGATTCGAACTGAGAACCGGGACTTAGGATTTGTTAGATTGTTGTTGCTGTTGTTGGACTTGTATTGTTGTTGACCTCGTATGTTGACCGTATTGATTTTTTGTTGACTTCGAAAAGGACTAACTGGACTTTAGGGAATTAATCTGAACCTTGTGGACTGTTTTGGAACGTTTGAAAACTTAAAGGACCCTTTTGCAATTAAACTTTGACCGTAGTTGACTAACAGAGGTTTTTTTTGTAAACCTTTTTATATTGTGGGGACTGATATGTATGTTTGGAAATCTACTGGACTTGTTTGTACTTTCTGATTTCAAAAGGGGTCTTTTTGCAATTTACCACTGAGGGTATTTTAGTAATTTCCAAAGACTGAAAACTGAAAGAGTATTTTCTAAAAACATTTCAACTTAGTTTCTGCTTTTGTACTTTAGTAGTGACTTGACTTGCTAGCCTAGTTGATTAGGTTCTTGCTTGACTAACTTAGAGGTCCCGAGTTCGAACCCCTTCTTTACCACTTCTTTATCGACCTTTTTCTTTCCGTTTGTTCGACTTCTAGAGTGTAACTAGTTACTTTCTTTTAGGTTCTCCGTCGTTCGTTAACTCTTAAGCTCACTGCTCGTTGGAGATCTTTTGCTTGCAAGTTAAGGTGAGTGTTCACCCCTAAACTTATCTATTTGCGAAAAACTGGAAGGCTATGTGACTATCTGTATCTATTACTACATATTCTGTTATACTGTTTGCCTCCGCGTAAAAGTAACTAAGTCCTAAGTATGACTATTTACTTTCTTTGTTTATTGCTACTCTGTTCTGGATTAACTTTTCTGCAGGAACACTTCTCGGTGTTTGATTATTCGTATCTGTTTGTTCTGTATCTGTTCTGTCTGTTTCTGTGTGACCGGTCGATTAGGTCGTAATTAGGTAGGCTTGGGTAGTAGAGGACTATCGGGTTTTCTTGATTATTGCCTAGTCTAATCCCTTTTAGGCGCGAGGCAGAAGTCGCTGAGGTCTATTAGGGTCGTAGGTTCTGTTTCCCCAAAGTACACGGGTTTTCTGTTTCTGTCCGGAGTTGTGCACCCTCTGGAGGGAGCTATAAGGGCAATCTGGGAGTAGGAGTAACAAGGCGGGCTGCACCAACGGTCTTCAACTTATCTGTTCTGTCTTTCTGTTTGTTATCTGTTCTGTTTGTTATACTGTTTGCTGAAAAGGATTTTGATTTCAAAACTGGTTACTTTATGTTTGTTAACTTAGAACCTCACTGAGATCCTTTATCTCACACTCTCTTTGTTTTCAAAATTCCTTCCTTCCAGATACTGCTGAGGATGCACGCGAATAGGATGCCAGCGACTGAGAGAAGGGTCTGGGGTGTCTTTGGGAATTTGATTCAAAATAAGAAGACGAAACTTTTCTCTGTCTTCAATAGTTGTTATTCATTTGATTTCTAAGTTACCGTTGGATATTTACTTGATTCTGTTAGCGCTGCGCGCGTCAAATATTATTTTGGCATTTATTGTCAACCGTTGCTTTTAAAATTATTTTGGATTTTCTCTTTTCAAGAAATTATTTTGTTTTAAAAACCGATACCGTTACAAGTATTGGTTCGAACTCTTTGAGGAAGAGTCTTAACTTGGTGAACAGTAGTAAGTCCTCAGTTTCATAGGCACGGAACAACCATTCGTATTTTAACATGTTTCATTACGTCGTCACTGACTAGGTTCAGGTAGAGAATGTTACAAGAGACTATCTTGTTTTAGCATATTGCATATGTGAATGCGTATGAGTCAATCGAGGCATTCTTCAACCAATATCCATGTTATGATTTGTATGGTCATTGTTCATAAGTTTTTGATAGACTCAATAGATTAGTTCATTTCATTTGGCATGAGACTCCATTTTGTGTGTTGCATTGATTTTTTGCATTAGAGTCTAGCTTAGTTGTTTGAGGATAAGCAAAAGTTCGGTTTGGGGAGTTTGATGAACGTGTATTTTACACTTTCATTCGAGTCTTTTTCACCAATTTAGCTATCCTCTAGGTTAATTTAGCTTATATTTTAGTGCATTTTATTAGAATAGTGTCACGTTTCCCTTTTCTTTGCATTTTTCAGGTTTTAGGTAAAAAAACGTATTTTTATGGGCAATATTGATGAAGAGGACGAAGTTTTGGTGTTTCGAGGATATTCGTGGTGTATCTAGAAGGTTCCGGATGAGATTTGAGGCCTAGGGGACGAGTTTCAAGGCTTAAAGGTCACTAGAAGGCAAATCCGAGTCCGGAAAGGAAAAGAAGACTAAAATCTAGTTCTCGCCGATCTGGACGTCCCAGGCGAACCGCCTGGGACGTGGGGCGATTCGCCCCACACCAGGCTAATCGCGCGACACCTGGGGCGGTTCGCCCGGGAAGTTTCCGCAGCTATATATAGTTTGCCTATTTTTCTACGTTTTTCAGACCTTTTCACATTATTTTGAGAGACAAATTCTCCAGAGCCTGTTCTGGGAATTATTAGCATAGAAGACTCTTTTTCTTATTGATTTGGAAGCTTTAGCATAGAGATTGGACATCTTTGATTTTCGATTCTTGCTTGTGAGTTAGCAATTCATTGGAGATTGACAACCTTCGTTGGTAACTTGTATCTCACAATTTTTCTGCTTTTATTTATTTCATTCAACATGTTTTCATTCAATCTTGCTTTGATTCTTGTTGATTGCAATTTATCTATGAGTAGCTAAATCTATCGTTGGTGATAGTATGTGATTTCTTAGCTAGGGTTCTTGATTATGCATGAGCTGCTTCGCGCGTTTAAGACTTGATTTATTATTTTATTTCTTTGATCTATCTAAGCCATCTATCTTCGTAGTGTTGAATTGAAAGAAACACATAGGACAATTCATGATCATAGATCTCTATACAAACTTCAAGTACTTCATGCATGATTATTACCCGTTGCTTTGATTGATCATACTATCACTAACTTCCATCATATTGATAAGAAAAATCTGTGTTTTGCTTGATTACTGATTTATAGTTTAAGTTAAATTAGATAAAGCTAGTTATAGTCCTTAGAGATCGACACTCGAGGTTATTTTACTTCTACACTACGTGCCTTGGTTTTCGTTGTAGTTGTGAATTGTCTTTGGCTAAAAATAAATTTATTTGATTTCGAGTCTGACAATCTCGTTCATCAGTAGCCAACTCCGTATCTTCGAATTACAAGTTAGTGACAGACCTTGTGGTCGCCTAATACTTCTAGATCCGTACAATTGGGAGTAGCCAACTCCGTATATTCGAATGCAAAGCATGTGACAGTTTTGTGGTCAAATAATACTCCTACTTTGTATGTTTAACGTTCATAGCATGCTTGCAAGTTGTAACCCATGGTTTGTCGATTCTACTAAGCTACCACCAACATCTTCTTCTATTTGATTTATCTTGCTCTCGATAGTTTCTGATTTGCATGAGTGTATGGTTATTTCGCACAATCTTCTTGCTTGTTGACTGAATACATTGGTTTCACACTAAACAAAGCCACGTTAGGTCCTTAGAGAACGACACTTGGGAACATCTTGTCATTGCACTAAACCATTTTGTGTAGTGATAAGTGTTCTTTGGCTTTTTTACAGATATTAATTTTGATTCTAACGACAAGATGATAAGCTTGCTATTGGAATTTAAATTTCAAATTGTTGCTCAAGTAATAGTACATTTCTTGTAAGTATAAATTAGACATAGGTTTAGGGTTCTTGTATCCAATTCTTTTCAATCAATAAAAACAGAGAAAATCCTCAACCATACACATGTTTTCTTAGTTTCTAACAGTGGCGATTTGTTAGTCCACAATGCTAGTTATTGTTGAACATAATGAATCAAAAATACATATAATTAGCTTGTACAAAATAGGAAATGCAAAGAAATAACGAAATAAAAAGAACTCTCTTCCTGTTTCACAAAACACATTTGCATGAAGATTGAATTCGAGGCCTGCACGGACGCAGTCTCCTTAAAGCAAAATACGCCCTCTCACTACGGTGCTTGAGACGTTGAGCGGCTGCTTCCCAAGATACAACGAATTCCGAGATCACTTAGCCGCACAAGCTAGCAATCTCCAGCGAACGAAAACTAATGCCTGGATTATGCACAAGGGGAGAAGAAGAGAATAGAATAGGGAGGGTTTTTCTCTTCTTCTATTTCTTTGGATATCTTTCTTACATGTCTTACATCTCATATATCTTGTATATGTTCTATATCTTTACATGTAAGTGAGACCTCTTTATATATGTGAGCATGGAGTATGTAACTCCCAAGTCCTTAAGTGCCTTTCATGTCATTTCATAAGTGTCCATCAATATAAAATATTTGGAGCATTATGGATGACAACAAATGTCATGTAAATGACAACAAATGTCATGTTAAATATTTGTAACTCCCATGAGTTACAAAAGCTAACATGGGTCAACATCCTTCTAGAAGGTCTTGAGAGGTTGAACCAGCAAAAACTCAGTTTGGTTCACATTCCATGTTCGAGGGTCGCGATCCACTCGTACACAAGTCCTCTAGTTTCGTGTACCAATCTGATCAGGATTGTACTCAACTCATCTAGCTACACCACTTGGACACCAAGTAGTAACTAGTAGATTATAAACTATAGACTTCACTTTATCTCAAGCAATGTGGGACACACCCACACAACCTTCTTACTTTAAGCACTTATTTCTCACTAACCCAAAGTCCATTATGGGTATCTAATATATCCATTCGAAACTCATACGAAGTAGCTTTCGGATATATATTACTTTATCTTAATTACTCAATAATTAAGAAATGGTCTCCAAATAAATAAACCACAAAAGGTATTATTTATTTATCATTTTTCTTCATATTTTCCAACAATCCCCCACATGAAGAAAACTTCATGGCACAATCCAACGATTGATACCTGCATAGGATAGGTAGGTGTCGCTACCTTTGAACCTTCCCTTTTAAAATATACACCTTCTTTACTGGCTAACAGTAGACAGCGATGTCCTTGAACTGATCTGCCGTTTGTGTAAATGATAGTGCATACTACACAAATACTTCTCTAGCATCATTCTGTTCTCATGGTTGTGTTCATTTTGGCCGTGAAACACCGTTTTGGTTCTGCGAGAGTTTACAAGAATTTGGGATCTAATTCTTGTTGAAGCGGCCCTCACTTCACTCTAACATAGGTGATTCTCTTTTCCATGTAACTATATTACCAATAGGAATCATTAAAACCCTTGCGGTTAACCTCTTTACCTTGAGTCTCTATATAGGTGAAACCCACACAGTGAACTCCTTCCTTGATGCAATTAGGTTGTCCCTTTTGAACCTAAATCTTGGGATCTCCAGTCAACTAGGTTGGGTTTTTCCTTCGCATCAACAGTTGGTCAACGTCTTCAATCCCATTCCAAGAAGACTTTGCCACCATCTCATGACATAAAACTATAGTTAGTGTACGGATCCGCTTTATTATCTTTAGACCTCACAAGCCTAGCAAGATAATTTCAGTCATGAGAATTTGTGTAACGGGCTTATGTCTAGACTTACCGTTATACAAATTACTTTGATCTCTACCAATTACAAAATTGGTTGTACAATGCAAACTTGTTGCTTGGCACAAGTTTAGGCCAACATGGAAGACTCATATAAATAGCAACTCGGCTTTCTTTGCACCTAAGTCCAACACAATGGACTTTACTTCCATCATGGATCTTCTATAACATCTTGTTCATAGAATTTTCAAGAAATTTCTCACCCCCACAGGTGAAGACATTGTCCATTAGTGGATTTACAATTCTTGGAACTCGTGATCCAGTTTGCATCTACATATCTTTATCGCACAACTTGCTATTTTGAACACTTTAGCCCACAAGCCCTATAAAATCTCAAGTACTTTGGTACTTCTCGTTATAGTCTTTCGCAACTCACTTCGGGATTTTTCATGTGACGGCTTAGTTCACTCACAACAAAGGCCAAACCATGTCTTGTGCAATTTTATCAAGTCCAACAAGCTTTCACCTTTTCTAGAGTATTCAACACATGAGATACTCCTTGTCCAATGTTCTTAGCAAGATATACATTTTAACCAAAAATGTTCTAGTCACTTCATGACTATCCTTGTTAAAATTCTCCATAACCTCAACCACATGGTGAGATTAGCTCAACAACACCCATCGGTTGTTTATAGAATATCAATCCCCAAGGATTGCTTCAACTAGACCGAAGTCCTACATATGAAATCTATATATCAACGTATCCTTCGTAGATTTGATCATCATGTCATTACTAATGATAGTCAAATCGTTTACATAAAGGTATAAAATGGGATAGCCACTTTTCAACTCTTTCATGTAAAATTACTTATCATTTTCATAAATGACAAACTCCTTTCCATCATGGCATTAGGATTTCATATGCCACTAATTTTGTTTCAAGCCACATAAAGACTTGACCAATTTACAAATCTTCTTTTCAAGTTCACGTACAAGAAGGTCTATGGTCTTGCCATACAAATCTCTTCTTCTAAATTATCATTTAGAGAAACCATCTATACATCCAATTCAATTGCCCAAAGTAGCAATTATCTTTCATATGGGTGTTACTCTTGACACAATCAAATTGAGTCACTATGGTCTCAACCATCTTTAGCAGTAAACTAGTATCGCTTTATGTTTATCAATAGTTCAACTTGTTTCAATTTCCCTTGAAAGACATACTTGGAAACTAGTAGTTTTCTTCCTTGAGGAAGATCCAATAGCCTTCGAGTATGAATTTCTCAAAATTGAATTACTTCCACTATTGATAGTTTTTTTTTATTTTTTTTATTTTATTTTTTTTTTTTTTATTTTTTACAACAAAGTTTTTCAACCAAGGTCTCAACCTTTTTCGCAACTTTGAGGTTCACTCTCTAGCATGTAAGTCAAGAACTTAGGATCAAACCACTGTTTCAATTCTTGCTTATTTTCTATGTTTCATTCTAACCATGTATGTCACACCATGTGACCATTTAGAAAAATATTTTGTAACATCTTCTAAATTCATGTGGAACCACATCCACCAAGAATGAAACTTTATTCATTATCATATTCTTGTGCACATCTATAACCATAGATTTCACCACCAAGAACTGATAAACAATATTTCTATATGCATATCCAAGTAAAATGCACTCAACAATTTCAAGTCCTTACTTAACCTTTAAAGGTAAAGGAACCACACATCCCTACACTCACAAGTGTATCTCAAAGTGATTTTATCTTTTCATGCCTTGGCATGTAACTTACCCCCACATTTCTCGAATCATGGGAGAAGTATGGCATTTCATAATTCTTTCAAGACATTATTTCTTTCAAATGCCATTTTGGTTGAAGGGGCTAAGGAGCATTAGTCTCATATTTTATGCAACTAAGTGCATAAATATAATCAAATGGCGAATCAACTTCCAAACCACGATTACTCCTATCACTTAACCTTCTTGTTAAGTTTCTCAACATCCTTTTTATAGAGAACAACTTCTCCATAATTTCATTTTTACTCTTTAGAAGATGACCGTAGTGTCATCATCTACAAACGTAATAACATTTTTTTTTACTACCACACATATTAAACCACACACACATGTATGATTTAAACCAAAGTGTTTTATTTTCTTTCCAACACAATGAAAAGAATAATTATTCAACAACATACATTCACATGTGTGAATCAAATCAAGTTGTTCCACTTCTCCTTTCAACACATTAAAAGGAACTTGACAACTTTCCTTTGCCACATTTTTCACACTTGGATGTGATCTCTATGTGCAATGATATTGAACATTTCAAGTTAATCATTATACTCAAAATATTTAACATGTCCAAATCTTCCATTTCCAAAAGCATAAAGCAATTAGAAATTCATAGCTTTTACATTAGCTTTGTTGCTAACATCATCACATTGATTTTGAACATGCCTTTAGCAAAATAATCTTGGCCAACATAGTTATCATTAATGGTCAAAGTGATCTTTAAGAGACTCAAACAAAATACATATGTCATACTTGATTAGGAGAGAATAAATTCTTCATAATCTTATAGACACACAATACTTTGTAAAAACCAACTTTAGCCAAGATGTCATTTCAAAATCTTGATGCCATAAAAATCTCAATTCTCTATGCACAAAGTTTTTCCAACAACCTCAATTTCGTCCAATTGAGAAAACATAGTTTTGTCAAAATACAAATGTCTAGTAGCACTAGTTCCAATGAACCACCTCTTGGTGTTCAACATCAAAAGGTTCACCTTATGTAAAACAATACATAGGTTTCACAATCTCATGGCCTTTGCCAATCCAATGTTAAACTCACACTCAAGAACTACACAAGCATCTATGGTGAGATAACACATGAGACCCAACATGGTCAAATGTTCATCATTTGTTAAACTCATCCACAAGAGCTACAAAAGCTTCTATGATGAGATAACTCACAAGATCCAACATGATCAAGTGCCCATAATTGTTTTTTGAATTCACAAGTCATCTTGATGTATGAAACACATTCTCACATGGTATAATAATCAACATAACCATATTGTCACTTCTCATTTGGAACTCACAAGAATACTTTAACAAGAATTCCACAACATGAACAAAAGTTCAACAAAACTTTTCCAAATAGTGACAACAACAAAAGCTAAAATGTAATCTCATGCCTTGTAATTCCAAAAGAATTTTGCAACAACAAACAACAATCAACAAAACAATACCAAAATCCATTTACATGGCAATTACAACATGCATACTAGTTAATCTAAGTTTCACAAGAAACTTCATCTACTAGATTACATTTTATAAAAACTTTTAAACGCATTATACCAAATGAATCATGCTAAGCACCAATCAAAACATACCATCAAGACTTGTAAATAAAACTCAAACAAATAACCAAAACAAGAAATACTTACTTGACATCCATTCAAGATTTTTTTCCCCAACCTTTGTGTTTGCCTATTGAGATTAGAGTATTCATGACAATGATCCTTGCACCATGGATCAAACGAACCTTCTCAATCTCCATATTGATCCTCGCACTATGGATCAAATCAATCTTCCATAAATCATTCCGAGAATACTCCAAGTGTATATCGACAATGATTCTTTCGTCATCTCCTATCAAAGAAAACAAGCAAGTTAGTATTTTCGAATCAACAGGGATTAATCCACTCAAATCCAAGGATAAGAGAAGATTAACATTATTTTGCTTTAAGATTGTTGAACATAATGAATCAAAAATACATATAATTAGCTTGTACAAAATAGGAAATGCAAAGAAATAACGAAATAAAAAGAACTCTCTTCCTGTTTCACAAAACACATTTGCATGAAGATTGAATTCGAGGCCTGCACGGACGCAGTCTCCTTAAAGCAAAATACGCCCTCTCACTACGGTGCTTGAGACGTTGAGCGGCTGCTTCCCAAGATACAACGAATTCCGAGATCACTTAGCCGCACAAGCTAGCAATCTCCAGCGAACGAAAACTAATGCCTGGATTATGCACAAGGGGAGAAGAAGAGAATAGAATAGGGAGGGTTTTTCTCTTCTTCTATTTCTTTGGATATCTTTCTTACATGTCTTACATCTCATATATCTTGTATATGTTCTATATCTTTACATGTAAGTGAGACCTCTTTATATATGTGAGCATGGAGTATGTAACTCCCAAGTCCTTAAGTGCCTTTCATGTCATTTCATAAGTGTCCATCAATATAAAATATTTGGAGCATTATGGATGACAACAAATGTCATGTAAATGACAACAAATGTCATGTTAAATATTTGTAACTCCCATGAGTTACAAAAGCTAACATGGGTCAACATCCTTCTAGAAGGTCTTGAGAGGTTGAACCAGCAAAAACTCAGTTTGGTTCACATTCCATGTTCGAGGGTCGCGATCCACTCGTACACAAGTCCTCTAGTTTCGTGTACCAATCTGATCAGGATTGTACTCAACTCATCTAGCTACACCACTTGGACACCAAGTAGTAACTAGTAGATTATAAACTATAGACTTCACTTTATCTCAAGCAATGTGGGACACACCCACACAACCTTCTTACTTTAAGCACTTATTTCTCACTAACCCAAAGTCCATTATGGGTATCTAATATATCCATTCGAAACTCATACGAAGTAGCTTTCGGATATATATTACTTTATCTTAATTACTCAATAATTAAGAAATGGTCTCCAAATAAATAAACCACAAAAGGTATTATTTATTTATCATTTTTCTTCATATTTTCCAACAGTTATGACACTGGCGGAGCTGATTGTCTACTCGTACTAATCCGGATGTAATTTCTTGATCTAGTCATATATGAAACGTTGTTTTCTGCTAAAAAAATTGAAATCAAAAGACAATAGCATGTTTTGCGTTTTTTTTTTCTTTAATCTAATATTTTCTATTTTTAGGTACAAAATCTGTCGCCAATCTTGCCCGTTTCATGGGGAGAAAATAATGGATATAGTCAAATAAGTAATAAAGAAAAAAAAATCATGATTGAAATAAATAATGAATGTTGTTGTTAGTTTGAATGAATTAATGGCAGGCAAAATGGTTGGTTATAAAGTTATATATTAGTAGTAATAACTAAAAATAGAGAGTAAAGAAAATGAATGGAAGTGAAAAATCCATTGGTGAATGCGAGAAAGATGGAAATATGAAAGAATAAGATTGAATACAGAAGCAGCAGGTAATTAAGCTCAAACAACCAACCATCAGATGAAGGAGGCCAGTCCAGTAATATGAATGAAAAGAAAACTAAGAAAAGAAAAAAAAAATAATTGTTGATCTCCCCCACCCCACCCCACTCCAGGAGGGCAGGCAACTGGAGCAATGGAAAACTACTCTCCTATCCTCCTGGTCATCTCTACCCTCGTCTTGTTCTTCTCCTCCTCCTCCTTCCATGTCTTTGCGAATGCGCCTGCCAAATCCGACCACTTCACCCCGCCTGACAACGTCCTCCTGGACTGCGGTTCAGCCAACTCCACAAACCTCGGTAGCAACCGTGTCTTTCTCCCGGACCAGGAAACCAACAGTTTCTTATCCTACAACGGCCGTGATATTCAAGTATCCGTCCCACAAGACCAATTGAACGTCCCTTCTCCCATCTACCTATCTGCTAAAGTATTCGAATCCTTAGCCACTTACACGTTCCACGTCACCCGCCCGGGTTGGCATTGGATTCGACTTCACTTTGCGCCCATCCCCAACGCTCAACCGGATCTCAACAGCGCACGCTTCAGAGTCAATACCAGCAACGACATTGTCCTCGTTCACGACTTTGTCATGGAACCCAATACTACCTACACGCTCCGGGAGTACCTCGTGAATGTCACCACTGAGCGTTACTCCCTCACTTTCAACCCTAACGAAGGGAGCCGTGCCTTTATCAATGGTATCGAGTTTGTCTCTGCACCTGATTTGCTCCTCACTGGCTCCGCTACCGCTGTTTCTCCTAAGTCTGAGTTCTCTGGCCTTGGCAGCATGGCATACCAAACCGTTTACAGGCTAAATGTTGGTGGACCATCCATCACACCACAGAACGATACCCTGGCCAGAAGTTGGGACAGCGCTAAGCCCTACCTTGATCCTACAGTTACAGGCTATGACGTATCCGTCCAATCCAATGTCATCACCTACCCTGACGGAGAGTCTCCGCTTATTGCTCCCCCCAGTGTATATGCAACCGCTACACAGATGGCTGACGCCAATGTTATGGTAATCAATTCTCAATCGATATATTACTCATCTGTCCTAGTCATTTCTTTACGTTTGTTTTTGTTGACTTCTTTGTGCCCCATAAAGTCAACAAAACAATCGTAAAGAAATGAGTATATAGTTAGTGTATTCTCACAAGGCCAGCTAAGCTAGCATTCATGATTTAATGATCTGTGATTGATGCAGGTACCAAATTTCAACATCACATGGAAAATGAAGATAGTTAACTCCTTCACCTACCTTGTGCGTTTGCATTTTGCAGATATAGTTAGCAAAACTGAGAATGATCTCTACTTCAATGTGTACATTAACGGGATGCCAGCTATTACGGGGCTAGATTTAACCACGGCAGCTGGGGGGTTATCGGCAGCTTATTACGCGGATTTCGTGGTGAACTCAAGCATGGTTTCAACAATGGACCCCATGACCATTCAAATTGGGCCAATGAAAGAAAATGTCGGAACCAAGAATGCGCTGTTGAATGGCATTGAGATTCTCAAGATGAACAACTCTGTGGGAAGCCTTGATGGAGAGTTTGGTGTTAATGGTCAGAGAGCTGATAGTGGTACTACTACTAGAGGCACGGTTGCAGCAGTTGGATTCGCTATGATGTTCGGAGCATTTGTTGGGTTGGGTGCAATAGCTGTCAAGTGGAGAAAAAGGCCTGAGGATTGGCAGAAGAGCAAGAGTTTCTCTTCTTGGTTGCTTCCACTTCACTCGGGAGACACTAGCTTCATGTCCAACAGCAAGACTTCTTTAGGATCCCGAAAGAGCCAATTCTTCTCGTCAACAAATGGGTTAGGTCGATATTTCTCCTTCGACGAGCTCCAAGAAGCTACCAAGAACTGGGACCCCAAGGAAATCATTGGTGTTGGAGGGTTTGGTAACGTGTATATAGCTGAGATCGATGATGGGGTTAAAGTAGCCGTTAAACGAGGAAACCCCCAATCCGAGCAGGGGATCAATGAGTTCAATACAGAGATTCAGATGCTTTCCAAGCTGCGACATCGCCATCTTGTTTCTTTGATAGGTTACTGTGACGAGAACTCAGAAATGATCCTGGTTTACGAGTTCATGGCCAACGGACCTTTTAGGGACCATCTATATGGGAAGGATCAGCCCCACCTAACTTGGAAACAAAGGCTCGAGGTCTGCATCGGTGCTGCTCGTGGGTTACACTACCTCCACACGGGGACTGCTCAAGGTATTATCCACCGCGATGTGAAAACCACCAACATTCTGCTTGACGAGAACTTAATCGCCAAGATGGCAGATTTCGGGCTATCAAAAGATGGGGCACCTAGCGGATCGGACCAAACTCATGTCAGCACAGCCGTGAAGGGTAGCTTCGGGTACTTGGACCCCGAGTACTTCCGAAAGCAACAGCTCACAGATAAATCGGATGTGTACTCGTTTGGAGTGGTCCTTTTAGAGGCTCTATGTGCACGCCCAGCTATTAATCCGGCATTGCCTAGAGAACAAGTGAACTTGGCCGAGTGGGCAATGCAGTGGAAGAGAAAGGGACTACTCGATAAGATTATCGATCCCACACTTGTTGGACATATAAACCCTGAATCGATGAAGAAGTTTGCTGAGGCAGCCGAGAAGTGTTTGGCGGAATATGGAGTTGACAGGCCTACCATGGGAGATGTGTTATGGAACTTGGAATATGCTCTGCAGTTACAAGAACAAGGAAAGGCGGCCGACGAAGACGAAAACAATGCAGCTGCAAACTCACCTTCTCAGGTTGCTGCGAACTCTGCTCCGGTAACTGAAGAAGCAGCTGTTACAAGCGCTCCTACTCAACAAGTAACCGCAGTCGATGACCACTCCGGAACCGCCATGTTTGCGCAATTTGCTACTCTTAGTGGCCGGTAGCTGCATCAATAACCATTCTTGAATTGTGTCGTGTAGTATTAAAGTTTCAAAGAACCCAGATTCTTTCTTGGCCTTGTATTTGTTCCTGTTCACTCGGAAAGTTTGCCTGATCCTCACTTGTAATTCTCTCAGCATCTTAGTTATGTGTTGTAATAATATGTGATACTAGTAAATTACTACTCCCCTATTTAGTTTAGTTAAAAGTAGCTACTACTTCACCATATAGAAAGACATAGTGCAGAAACAATTATTACTACCTCCTCCATTGGCAAAGTTATTATTTATTAAATATTTTTAGGTTAAATTTCACCTAATATTATTTCTAAATTATAACGGAAAAAATAATTAAAAAATTTATATTATGAAATTATAATTTTACACATTCATAATATAATTTCAATAATTCTTTTTCTGATATGATGAGAAATAATATAAGGTCAAACATAACCTAAAACAAATCAACAAAATAGAAACAGAGATGGAGAAAGTAATTGGTTGCAGGGTTATAGAATATGCTGTTACTGTAAATTAGAAAATGGAAACAATCAGATGCTGCAGCAAAAAGCATTCATTCCTCCCCCTAACTACTCTAGACATGGGCACATAGAAATTCATTACCAAGTTAAGATGCATCTAGTCACACTAGTCAGACAAATCATGATGAAAAACAAGCAGATCACTCTCACAAGGCGAGACACTGACACTCCGTGTCAAAAATTGCAGGTCCTAAAATCTGATTTGTTTAACTCACAAGTTGCAAGCACCAAAAGAATCACCGTTTCTCGGTTGGTTTGGTTTCCTACAGTGTTAGGCGAAAAGTGAACCAACAGAACTAAGTTACTCATCCCTTTTCTTCTTGATATTGCCGGAAACCCCATCATCCAGCATAACAAAATCACTATCTCCTTCTGGCTTTCTCTTCATTTTAACATCATCGCTAGTGTCAGGTAGCTTCCGTTTCTTCCCAGTCTGAGCCGGAAGAATTTGCAGTTCATCATCGTCCTCAGTCTCCTCAGGAGGCGCACTAGACGTGCTTGCACCATTAGTAGCTTTTTCATTCTTTGGTGGGGCAGGTGCTTGCGTCCAGCCAATGAGGACCATTCCATCAGGTTCCTTTTCCTCGTCAAATTCGTCCCTACAAAAGGAGGACAAGTAAGATGTATGATCCCCTCCTCTAACAAAGGACAGTAGAGGAAATGAGAAAGATCGTCCGTGAAGAACAATTGGTTTATGTGAAACATCCAGAAGCTAATGCAGTAGATAAATGGAAATTTTGTCAGCTCCATAATAGGTTTGTGACAACCCACTGTAGTTGGATCAGACTAGCAACTACAACTAGAACTGCCAGGAAATTGGAGGAACATGTATAAACCACCCATGCCAAGGAGGATGAGGCGGGTGTATAATAAGGCAGGGTTCAAACATAGGAAAGTGACGTAAGGGAATGGCATGATGAAACAGACCTATGCTTGATACTAATAGAACATTTAAGCTCTTGCTGAAGATCCTCAACGGTAAGAATAGATCCACTGGTGATCGGAGAAGGAAGCTCACACAGTGCCTGACAGAAAAACCACAAGTTAGACCAATCTCTGAAAACAGTCTAAACAAGGAATACAAAAGAACGAAAGGATTAAGGACAACTAACCTTTTCGAGATTCGCAGCATAATTAGCAACCTCATCTTCCTCAAGATCATCACCAACCTCATACAGAAGCGCAGACCCGTGCATGATCAAAGGCAAATTCATGCCAAGTTTTGCTTTCAGAATCTTCTCAACAAGGTCTCTCAACTTGGAACGATGAGTATTTATCTCCAGGTTCAACGTTGTCTAGTTTCAAACAGATGACAATATGCACACACAAGTTTTCTCATTCAAAAAGACAGCCATGAAACAGAGTAAAGCGAAAAGACCAACATAAATATATTTTGTCAGCACTTGACAACTTAGAAAAGACAAGATGCCAATTTACCTCAGAGCAGACATAGCATGATTTGTTTGGCTCGAATGGCTCTACAGGCATAAGAAGCATCTTTTTTGAAGGATGCTGAAGGCAATATGTCATCCTACAGGCCAAATACCATGTTCGGTTATAAAGATGTTACACTTCTTTTGATAATACTTATACAGACAGATTTGTAGATGCATAATTATTTTACCAACACACCAGAAGAAGAACAGAAAAGGGGGACAGAAGTAAAAAATAAAAGGTCCAAATAACATAATTCAATCTTCTATACCAAAACATCAAAAATATTGAAACACAGAGCAGGGAAAACATACAGAAGGATGCACCTACCTGTAGCTTTTAACATCATCTTGCAGCACCTTCATAGCCTCGATGACAATTAACCCAGCAATGGTGGCATTTGTTGTGGCAACAGCATGCACAATATTGCCTGCAATACCTTTGGCCTCGAAAAGGCTATGCAATGGGATGCCAAACGAAGAAGCTCTAATATTTGCAGCAGCAGTGACAAATTCTACCGCTAATTGATCGTCTTTGTCAAAACTCAAGCTACCAATTTCCTAAAAAAAGAAGATTGAGCTTCATATGATAAAGATGTACCAAGAACAGAAGTACTTGTATCTTCAGGACATAAAGCAAAACCTGTTCTCGTTTTGAGAAGAACAATTTCAGAGCCTCCAGAAACACTTTCGAGTTCTCCTTCAAGCTCCAAAGATCCTGAGGGTTTTTCATACCAAGAGACGCCATTGCAGACACTGATGAAGCATCACCAGCTTCAGGAATCTTATCCAGATTTCCGTTCTGGTTGATTTCTTCTGTGAGAATTACATCTTTAACATAAACAGGTCTGGGCCTGTTGCGGTGTTTCCATGTTTCTTCATTTGACAGAGCTAACTCGATGTTATATCCAAAAACATGGTCGTATATTCTCTTTCCATACTGGTCCACATCTTCATCTATTTTGCGTTCAAAAACATCATCTATTTTTGAGGATGAGCTGGAGGCATCACCAGAACGCACATTTAAATCATTTTCCTGGTTCTTGTCACCAAATAATTTCGCAAACAGAAGGTCCTTTGCCCATACAATACAGTGAACAAACTGCAGCATCAAGAAAACAGATAAAGATTAGTGGTTCTATATTTGAATAAACACAATTAATCAGTAATTAATCTGAATGAAATGATGAGCAATAATTGCTGATCCTGAAAATTTAATGTTGCCAATAAGTATCTAACAGTAAAAAGGCACTACAGCCCCAAGAAGTTATACTTTGTATATCAAACCAACAAAAACTTATAAGGGCCAACCACCAACAAGTTGATAGAAATAACTCCATTGTCAAAAATAAATACTACTCACAAACACTGCATACT
This sequence comes from Plantago ovata, assembly GCA_028274465.1. Taxonomy (NCBI): domain Eukaryota; kingdom Viridiplantae; phylum Streptophyta; class Magnoliopsida; order Lamiales; family Plantaginaceae; genus Plantago; species Plantago ovata. The sequence continues at coordinate 96,676,829 of CM051455.1, read as the reverse complement.
TAAATGCGCCACTTTTAGTAGCAGAGAACAATTATTTTATCACTCAACATAAGAAATTATCATGGATGATGTCTATCCCAATATCAATTCAGTACAAAAAGAATTAGATGAGTTGAGACCTTCGATGGGGTACTTGTGATAGTACAGACAGGGTATGTCTTTGGAGCTGGCTTAGGTTGGCATTCATAACATTCAGTTTTGCCCTTCACATGAACAGTAACCTGCAATGCAACAAGAAAAACATATTGGGAAAAAATTATTTACAGAAGGATCCTCTATATCTTATAAACTCAAAAGTACAGAGAGATAACACGGTAACTATTCATCACTACCTGCCCCAGGAACCCAGTGGTCCCACTTTCAACCAAAGGTACCTCGGCTGCCAAGCACAGGCGGTTCACATGTCGTCTGGCATCTAGATTATCAAGCCCATTCAGAACAACATTGAATTGCTTGAAGAAATCAACATTGAAATCAGGATCCTTAACATTTGCATGGTATGGTGTAATGCTGATGTTTGGCCTGAATTTCAATACAGCATCACGGGCAACCTGGTTCATCATTAGGAAATAGTAAATTATTAATAACATGAATTATGAAGGAAATCAGGCTGCACCTAGAGCAGATAAGAAATTGTCCCAACTCACTTTGGCCTTGGACATTCCAACATGTGATTGACGGAACAGAAACTGTCTATTCAGATTGCTAACTTCAATTGTATCCAAATCGATCTGCAATTGAATGACAAAGTATTTACTTAATCATCCTTACAGTTAGCACAGAACACAAACCATAAGTAATGAGCTAAACAAACATTGACCTAACATCTCAAACAGTATTCCACTATCAATGAAAGAACCAATTTAATATCGGGGAAGAAAAAAAGAATCATCTGAATAATATGCACGAGGAAAAAGAAGCATGCAACTATCCTTCAAGACACTACTTAGGGGGTTTTGCAATAGCTTCAACTTAAAATAAGTGGCTTAATTTATGTAGAAGCTGGTAAAGTTGGCTTATTAGAGAATTTGATCTGTGTTTGCAAGGAGTAGTGTTTAGAAACCTAACTTTTTGGAAAAAAACAACTAAAATCCAGCTTAATTTAAATAGAAGCGGCTGAAGGAGGTACAACCCCAGCTTCTCCAACTTCAACTTATCCAGCTTAATTTAAGAGAATTAAGCAGCTTATAAGCTGTTGCAAACACTCAAAAAGCTGCTTCTGGTTAAAATAGGTTAAAATAAGTGATAAGCTGGATAAGTTAAGCTGTTGCAGACACCACTTACAGTTAAGATTTGCAAATGGCCTAGGATACGGCAATTAAGGCATATTAAGCAATGTTGAAAAGATGTATGCTACAAGAAAAAACATGGACCACGATTCATTCGTGAGATAAGTTGGTACATCTTCTAAGAAAGTGACCAAACTTCCATCTTGACTCTTCCCGGCACTCCAGCAACAACGCCTGATCACAAGAGTTGTAACTCCTTGCACCCGTCCACTCTCAGTGCCACGTCACCACCAGCACAGAAACACATTCATCAATCTCCACTTAACTCAAGTAGACAACTACCAAATCCTCACCACCACATCACCAAAGTTCCTCAATACCAATAAAGTCCATACATACTCCAGTAACAAATAAGTATCTCATTACATAGCTTTATATTGCCTAAAAATAATCCCCTTGCAACCTCATATGTACGACTACTAAGACCACATATTGAATATCATAAAGAACATGATTCAGGGTCCCCCAATTTTTCAGTACAGTACATATCATCTCCAAATTACAGTAAATATCTCTAAAATGTATCCATGTGTGTCCGCTTTTTAGAGTGCATAACTAAATTTGCAAAGGTATCTAGAGGAACCATATAGTAGATATTAACTAAACTTCCTCTATATGCTATGAATTGTAAGTTTAGGAGTGGACCAGTGTTTCAAAAGCAAGTAGCAATGGAAATAGAAATAATAAAGCAAATGTATTTCGAAAATCGACACTGATTGTATAACATATCATCTATGCCCCTACATATTTTTTTCTTCTAAAATTGGCCCTTACATGAGAGATAACTCAAAATTGGGGACAAAAGAAAACAGAAAAATGCAATCTTTGAAAACCCTAATAAAGGCCTAAAAACCTAAACAACCAGGGAAATATATATATAATAAGAATAAATCGGTTTAAGCAACTAAAAAGGAAGAGAAAATGAACTAACAATATGAATATCATTGAACCCAGAGAGCGCTAGGGTTTTGAGAAGCTCGCAGCCAATACCACCGGCACCGACCATAAGCACCTTGGCGCCCTGCAAATGAAGCAATACAAGTGAAAAAAGGAAGCAATTTTAGCAGAATTGAAGACAGCATGAACAGGTAGAAGTAGAGAAAGTACCTTAATCGCAGAGTCGGAAGCCATTGGAGATGTACAAGTAGAGAGGAAAAGTTGCAGGCGGTGAAAAGTGTGTTGAATTGAAGACTGAAAAAGGGTTAATTAGGTTTATTTATTTCTCAGCCAAGGGCGCGAAAGGAAAAAGGGGTTTGGGTTTTCTTTCTACTTCCCCTCTGTAAATACAAGAAAGACCAAGAAGAAGAAGAGGAAGAGTCGTTCGGGAAGGACAGTGGACACAGAGGTTGTCTTATTCTGTACGACTCTTCTTCTTCTTTTTTTTTTGCTTTATTTATTTATTAAAAATTGAAAATATTTCAACTCTTTATTTTATAAAAACTGAACTACGTAGGAAAATCTACCGAAAATAATAAATTCACAAATAATATTATAAAATTGTATTTAGTGCAAAAAAAATTAATTAATAGTCCCATAAATTTTTCATTATTTAACTAAAAAAATTGTAACCATTATATATTCTAAATTATCGTGAAATAAATGCGTCCAACAGAGTCCGGTTTCATTGTAGAATAGACGGATAAAACATTAATTGTCCTTGAGAAAGATACTAATGAGGTTGGATCCGTTCCTTCCTCCTTTGGGTTTCATTCTTTATTCGTCCTCTAAGTTACTCAATAGTTTAGATTGTTTCCTGCACTTACCTTTGCTCATTAGGAGTTGTAAGGAGGTCACCCTGGACGCCGATGAGGGTTCTACTCGGTCCTGCCTTTCGAGTGAGGTTTCTTCCCTCCGCAATAAATGGAGGCGCTTGGAGCATGAAATTAATCATGAAGACTTGATTCGTTTGGGAGCTTAAGACTTCATTGGAGGCGATTTCGAGTCTTTGGAAGAAGCTTGTTGGTACCGAGGGGTTAAGGGCGACTTTGCTTGAGCTTCGCCAAAGTCATGCAAATCAGAATGCAGAGCTTTCCGGCATAGGTGGACTGAGGTTTTGCTCTTCCTCTGGTAAAACCCAGATTTTCAACCATCCTTTGCTTGCTCAAAACCTATAAAGTTTTTTGTGTCTGTTCCCACCGACGACACCAGAAATGATGAGTTGTGATTTCCCTGGAGATAAAACGCAAAATATGGGCCTTCGAAAACCTTCACTGAACCTCGGGAGGTAAGTGATTTTATACTTGATATATTTATGTTTAAAAGCTATTTTTGTCCCATTTTACTTGTTTTATGTATATTTTGGCGTAGATGGTTCGAATTGGTGATTTTTGTAGATATGAGTTAAAAGGATTTGGAGCTAATTTAAAAAACAATACTCCATGGAAATGAAGGCTCAATGGTTGGGTACCGCCCCATGACCATGTTACGAAGTTTCCTACTCCAACTTGGACTTGAAAGCCCATGTTTTTAAGGCCTTTAGGCAGCCTACGAGAGATTGAGGCATAAATTGGTGAAAGATCATCATCTATTAATATTGCTAAGTGAAATCGTCTAGGAATTTCATGATTGACATAACATGGTGTTGTGCTTAATACATGAGATCCTATCATATGGGTCACACTTTGTTAAGAAACTTGTAATTTTGATGAGCAATTAACCATGCTAAATTAAGTAAAGTCCAGTAACTAGTACTCTTGAGGTCCATAGGAATTTAGAATTTTAAAGGACATTGTAAAAGAGGAACGTTTGATGATGACTTAGTGTAGGTAATAGTTAGGTTCTTATGTTTGCTGATGATGTACGTTGTATTTACAAATAATCTATTGAAGACCTAGAACCACTCAGAAAGTTGAAGATTCGAAGACTGAAGACTTAGAAGAATTCTGAGAAGGTATCTACAAAGGCACATGTTATCTCAGAAAGTGAGAAACTCAGCAAATCAGTACGCATAAGTGAAAATCTATATGACATAGTAGGTTGTGTATGCTGAAACTGTGACTAACCACTTGCTGATAACATTTGTGACCTACTTGCTGAAGTACTTTGCATTTTGGCTCTAACGTTCACATTTGAATTTTCAAAGAGCATTAAATGCTACAGCACGCTGAATACATGAAGACATGAGACAAAAGAAGCACGCTGCTAATAGTACTGTTCTGGCAAGCGATAGTGACATCTTAAGGTACAAGCCTTAGAATTTGAAATTCAAACGGCCACCTTTAGACACTATAAATAGAGGTCTTTAGGCTGAGTAGAAGGGTGTGTCAACAACGTGATCAAACTCTCACTTGTGCATTAATACACTCAAATCCTTTTCTACTCTCAAACTGCCTATTGATTCGTTCCAAGACTTAAGCTTGAAACAAAAGCTACTTGTGAAGAAGTGGAATACTAAAAGCTAAGAATTTAGTTAAGTGTTCTTTCCTCTAAACAAGAACAAGTCTTGACACCAGAAACAATAAACTTGCTTACTGCGAAGTATTACAAGTTGAGTTTCTTTAGATTACTTGTTATAACTGAAAAGTTATTTTCAAATCATCTCATCCCAAACTTCTCTAACTGATAAAAACCACCTTTCAGGCGTGTTTGTCGGGGGAACTAATCAAGCATAGTTTTGGTGATAAAGTGACCCAAGTTTGGTGAAGAACAAGATTACAGTTCTCTAGTTTAGTTTGGAAACAAGGCAGGTGTGCTTTGATTTCTGAGAATCATTAGTGATAGGATTTGTAAGGAACCTCATATCTTATCTTAGTGGATTCAGTCCTAGAAAGCACAAAGTGGATTAGTTGAGGGATTACGCCACTCTCAGATACCACTATAAAAGTGTGTGTGATTTACTTACTTGCAGTTATCTTTCAGCAAGTTACTTTGTTTTTTATCGATTTATCTTTTACTTGCTGAAATTGTCTTTCCGTTAAAAGCACTTATTGTACAAGTCTTCCGCACTCTGTATTTAAGTATCAACAACCTTGTCATTGGAAAGTAACGAGTACTTGCTGAGAAAGTTAAGTACCAGCAAACCCATTACTGAAAAGTAATAAGGCACTTGCTGAGAAAGTTATTAGACGACGAAAAAGTTTTTAAAGACTATTCACCACCCCTCTAGTCTTTACTTGTTGTCTAAAGGGACCAACAAGTGGTATCAGAGCTGGAGGTTCTTTAACCTTCAACACTGAACCTAGATCCCCTTAGGTGCTTTCCGTAAATCACTTATTTTATTTAAGAATTGTGAACACGAACCTTTACCAAGATCAATTGGGCTTGTTATATTTTCATCAGCCGAAGGGGAGAGGTTTTTTTGGGGCTGACCAATGTCTTCAGCCACCGCCTTGATAGGGACAGACTTCTCGTCCGGCTCGTTTAGCGGCAATTTCACCACAAAACATGTATCACGTGCCTTGGGAGGACGACCTCTTCCTCGCCCTGTAGATGTTTCAGACTTCCCCTTGTCGCTTTTCTTAGGAGGACGACCTTTTCCTCGTCCTGTAGATGTTGCAGATTTCCCCTCTCCACAAACATAATCCTTCTTCTTTGTTGGTGGTGGAGAAGTTTGATTCTCATCGGCCACATCATCGGTGTTGCGTGGCCTCTTGTCCGTGGCCTCTTGTTTGGTGAGGTTTTTGGATCTAGTTACCCGCATTCCAGGGCCATCTTTACTATTATATTTCACAGAATCAGTCCAAGTAAATTTCCTAACTCAGAAGTCAGTAGTAACAAAAAAATAATCAATCTTAGTACCCTCAAGAATGATTAGTTAACTGTCCTAGACTCCTAGTTATCTAAATTCAAACAGTACATCCTATTTCATCATTTCATATAGAGGCCGTTCACAAGTTAATAATATTAATTCATTAATTATAGTATCCAAGTAAATCATTAAATCTGACCAAGTGCAAAAGTAGTATCCTAGTTCAATACACAGTAAAAATAAGCACCAACTGTCCAAGGGATTTTCTAAACAGGCCAATTACCAAAGTTTCATTCTAGTTTGATACAGATAAAGAATAAATCATTAATAATGCAAGTAAATTTCATATATGAACTAGTAACAATGTCTTAGTAAAAATCGAAGTATTGTAATAAGAATTAACATAAAATAACTAACCCATGTTTGTTGTATGTCTGAACGTTCTCTCTATTTCTCTTACCAATGAATTTCACACTTTCTGAAAACCAATAGAGAAGAGAATCAGAAGTTAGAGTTTTCGATATACTGCATGTTTAAAACTAAATACAAAACACCATTTAAAAACCTGAATTTCCATCGCTGTCATTGTCCGGATCTGGAACTTCTACATTGTTTTTGCCGGGATTTGATTTTTTAACATTTCCATCGCCGGAATATGAAGCTCCATGAGCTGATTTTGAAGCAAGCTGCTGTGATCCAGACAGTGGAGGATCGGATTCCTTAAATTTATCAATTTCAAAAGGTTCGAGACTAGGGTTCGCCCACATTTTTCTCTCTGAATTTTTGAAGTGAATAGAATGGGTAGAGCGAAAAGAAAGCCAAAGACGAGAAAGGGAAAAAGTAGTAGGTGAATTAGGGTTTAAAGTAACAGTCCCGATTTAATTATTTGTTTGAAACGGATTTAATTATTAAATACAGTATTATAAAATTATTACTATAAATTATAATAATGATACTTCAGTAATAAATTTGTTGATTGATTAAGGGACTCATCTAAAGATTCTAAACGTCTAGTTAGACGGACCTAGCATTGAGTGGAGATGATAATGAGCTTGGGCCCATTGGACTTGGAGTATAATTTTGACAGTTTGGTCTTGAGCCAAGTTAATTTATGTCCATACGTTCTATAACCGTACTGTTCTATTTTATTATATAAATATATAATAATATAAATTGCTCTATAAATTATTTAATTTAGTAATTAGCTCATCAAAGGTCTAATTAATTAATCATACAATCAATATGATAGAAATGTCCCTTTGTGTCAGTTTATAAATAGGGCTGTTAACGAGCCAGTTAAGATAAGTATATATATATAATCAAATTAATAATAATAAAAAAACTAAAATTGAATTAATTATTGATCGCGAGCTGCCTGTGAAATTCGATCATTTCTTCAAGGTGATCGATTCATGATCGAAAATGAGTCGATCATGATCGTGATCAACCTTGTGTTGAGTGATGTCTAGCACGATCCAAGTTTTGATCGATCTTTTTTACGATTGCTCACGATCATCTCGATTCGTTAACAACCATATTTTATAAAATAAATTCAATGGCCCTTGGTGTTTGGGGTTTAGGGTTGGGTGTCCAGTGGAAAATTTTACTTTTTGGTATTTTCAAAGTAACATAGATCCAACTTAGATCCTCAATCAACATAGTCGGTAATTTATGATATAAATTTACTTTTCATTTCTTAATCTTCTTCGATTGAAGAGTTCATACAAATGCTATTGTATATATGTATGGGTAGCAGTAAAGAACACGTATTGTTCACTTATTCATTTTGTGACTTCTGAGATTAGTAATAACCATTACATATTTGAAGGGTTGTAATCTAAAGAATAAGATCCATGTTGATGTCCGAGCTTTTATTTTGTTACGTCTTCTAAACTTTTACAAAAAAAAAAAAAAAAAAAAAAAAAAAAAAAGCGTAAATAAATAAATAGAAAATACATTGCATAACACGAAAAAACAATTATCGCAAAACCATGATATAACATTATCTCCATTGTATGACCTTGGTGCTGAATGAAATGATAATGGGCCTGCCCAATGAATTTATTGTCCCCTTTTGTTCAAGATCGTGTGCATATCAATTAAGAATGTAATCCTGGATGGTATAGAGAGCAATTGACCTGTGAGGCTTATATAGTGGAACACAAGTGTTGGTGATACATAGTAATTAAGCACGTAAGTGTTGATGATACAGATCAAATGACTTGTGAGACTCATATAAATTGTGGAACTTAAGTATTTCATCTATCCAGGGCACTGATAGGGCGTGCAATGCAGTTTTCCACGTTTTTTGCCTCGATTTACCCCTACTACACTTGTATATCCAAGTGTTCTTTTAGTAGCTCATCAAACAGATTATTCCATTTTATATAAATTAGTTATAATAGTAATAAACTGATATCGGTTCGACTTGGATCCTCAATCGACTTTAGTAAGATTAAAATGGGCTTAGACCCATCTGCATTATTTCTCCCTTTTGTACTTTTAAATAAACTAATCATATAAATTACTATATTTTATGATCATGACACAATAAAGTGATATTCTAGAATTTGATATATACTGGCAAGTCTAACATTTATAATCCTTTTAATTTGGAGATGTAAAACGTTTTTTAATTTTGCTGTTACAATTTCGTATTATTACTATTATTATGAAGTCAAGCTTCGTGTAAAATTTACGAAAAAAAAAACAAACTCGCATTGTAGTTGTAAAATCGGAAAAATAGGGATATTTTACAAAGAAGTTGAGTGTTAGTAGTGGCCACATTAATATGGTAAAAAACGTGTTGCTAGACCTCATGTACTAAATACTGATTGTGTTCTATTACTACAAACATTCATATGTTAAGTAGTTCTATTCATAACAGGGCTACTATAATCATTAGAATACCGCTACATTTACAAGTTTACAACCACAAAAAAAAAATTTACCAAGAAATCGGCAACTATATATAGGGTGCGAGAAATTTGGTCAGTATATCAATCATTGAAGCAATTCACAAAATAAATAAATAAATAAAAATATTCATCGTTTAACAACTTTCCAATGAATTAAGTGACAATGTCATTAATTACCTTTGCTTTTATTTTTTGTTAAAATTAACTCAAATTATATTCCTTGATAATTTTATTATAACTGTTATTATTATCAATTTATTATCATTAATTTCTAACATTATTATTATTACTGTTACTATTAATAATAATATTATTATTGTTACTTAGTACTTTAGGATTTAGGGTTTAGGGTTTAGGGTTTAGGGTAAATAATGTTGGTTCAATATATAACATTGCACTTGACTGAGCAACATCAGCGTAGACACATATTGTTGTACGCACGTGCCTCCGGGCATTCGAGAAAAGAGGGAACAGGGTAGAGGATTCTAAAAAAAGCAAAGTATCAGTCGTAATGATGATACAAAGAAATTTATAATGTAAGTGTTCATGCTACTGGGACACTAATAACGTAAGTCTTGTCGATGCATATCAATTAAGAACGTAAGTATTCTTTATAATAACATAACAATACAAGAATGCAATCCTAGATGGTATAGAGAGCAATTGACCTGTGAGGCTTATATAGTGGAACACAGGTGTTGGTGATACATAGTAATTAAGCACGTAAGTGTTGATGATACAGATCAAATGACTTGTGAGACTCATATAAATTGTGAAACTTAAGTATTTCATCTATCCAGGGCACTGATAGGGCGTGCAACGCAATTTTCCACGTTTTTTGCCTCGATTTACCCCTACTACACTTGTATAAACCATTTCAATCTATAAAACCATTTCACCATTACACCTGTATAATCACGTCGCTTGTGAGCTGTTTTTAAATGGTCATTTTAATTTATTTTTATATTTCTTAATTATTATTATTATTATTATTATTTTTTTTTATTTTTTTTTAATTTTATTTTTGGTTCTGAATTATTATTTCTGAATTATTATGAAAGTGCAATACCTTATATTTTGAATTATTTGAATTTGGGAAGCTAAATTATTATTGTTTGAGTTTTAATTTGAGAATTTTCAGTGTTAGGACCAAAATTTAAATTTTATAAAGTACTGTGGGGGTAGTGTGGGATAATTTTGAACATCTAGGACTTTTTACAATTTTATCTTTTGTAATTTTGAATATTATAAAATATTGAGACAAATTGATAATGAATTAAAGTTATGGAACCAAACAATGCATATACGCTTTCGTATAATCTGATGTATTTCGCTTATAAAGGACCCAAAGTGAACAAATAAACACATTTGGGACCAAATCCATGAGGGACCACTAAATAAGGGACCAAAACTGCAATTCTCTCCACTCTTCCTCTACACGCATCACACTGTACACTAAAATTGAAAGAAAGAAAGCGGCCGATAGGTCTTCTTCTTCTTCATTCTTCATTCTCATCCTTACCTATATACCCGTTTTTAACGAACAAGCAAAGAACAATGGCTGACAATGGAGCATTTCTAAACAATGGCGCAGGTGCAGGGGCCGATGTGATGGGAGGAGGGCCGGTTGATGCTCGCCTTATTCGGGGTAAGGAAGAATTGAAGTGTGTTCTTGATATGAATTCGTCATATATAAATTAGTTCATCTTCACCTTATACATGCAATTGTTAGTTTCACCATGTTAATCAGTCTGGAGATTTGTTTATAATAACTTTTACGGGACGAATCATATGAATTTGTTGATTTCACATGTAATGTGAATGCTCACTGATGACCAATTTGACTTCAAACTTGATAACTAATTTGCGTAATTTAGAGAATACCATAGCCCTATGCTTTCTATTTTTTAACAAAGGTTAGAGGTCTGATTTTGGGGTGAATATTCGGTTGATTTATTAGAACCTGTACATTTGTTGTTGTTTAGGATATCTTGAATTCGTGTAGACAGTGTAGTTTACTGATTGGTTTTCTGTCATCTACACAATTGAACTCACGCACTGTATCATTATGTAGATTGATGTAATGCCTCATTGTAGTATTGTTGATTTTGTGCATGTTTGACTCCACACATTGTTTTTACAGGCCCCCCTCCTACTTTACACTCAATCATATGCCGTGCAGGAGGGCGATGGAGGACAATGCCCGGAGGATTGCGATACAGTGGAAGCGCTACCTGCCATTTGTTTAGCATGTCAGATCTTTTTATGGTTGTGTCCAAGATGAGAGTTCCAGGACCTCTACCAAAGAGATTCTGGTATCATGAACACGGGAGAGAATATCTTCAAGGGCTGGTTACCATCGAAGACGAGCCTGATCTTGAAGATATGTGGGTGAATGTCCTACTGTATGGTGCAGGAGCTGCGGTGATATTTATGCAAGACGTGGAACGTGAGTTGGTTGATGGTACAGATGAAGTTGCATATACTCTGCCAGCCCAGGTTCCAACTGTTCAAGAGGACTACAAGATAGCTGGCCACTATCGGCTTGCAAAACTGAGCCTGGCCAATGAGGAGATTCAGGATCCTTACACTTTGTGGAGGGAACGAAATACAGGGGTTGACTGGTACGTGTCTGGTGATGCTGTCCCTCGAGTTATGGGGGTGTGATGGAGTATTTTGAGTGATATTGCCCCGTGGCTTGTGCTTAACCGTAGAATTATTTGGCGCCTGTAGGCAGGTACTTTTGTAACTTGAATTTGTAAAATGTACGTGTTGCTGCTCTTGTAATTTTGAAGTTTCAATACTCTGTAGTTCTGTTAGGTTGATTTCTGATGTTAGTTCCCTGTAGTAACTTATGTTTGATACAATTATATATGTGGTCATTTTTCTATTTTTTTTTCCCTGATTTTCCTCTCAATTTTATATATTCTGATTTTGCAACTTGTTATCACCCAAACTTCATGAACATAAGCTTACAAAAGCAAATTGTAGGTCATTTTCGGGATTTATCCAATTGTTTCTCTCATTTTTTCCTATTTTATGATTTTGCTACTTTTTATCAATCACAAACATGATGCACATACGTCTATAATGCATAAAGGAACTTGGGGAAATGGCGAAATCGGCTAGCTAAGGAAGGAAGAAACAAGACTTTTGGACCTGCTAATGCCCTTACTTTTGTTCAAACAAACTTGCATATATGGGATGTTTTCCCTCGTTGGATTTTTCGATGTAATCAAGCTAGACGAGTAGTTTCTTGTAGACATGTAAAATCGCGTATTATCTAATGAACTTTGAATGTGTCGAAACAAAAAAAAACAATCATTTATCTGCACCATATGATCTCTACTTAATTAATGGACCATAAAACATAAATACTTAGCTTAAATTATTAGCAAATTGAAAATGCAACACTGAATACATAACAACTAAAGCAGATTCAAAGTTATAACTAAACATGCGCTTCACGTACAGTTAGGCGGTAAAGTTCATGCCTATACTGCAACTCCTGCCTCATAAACAGTCCCATGCTATACTCAGTCGCTTTCTTTTCCGCAACACCAGCATCAATCTCAACATCTGTGAACTCCGCATCCCCCCCATTGGAAATATCGCCTGATAGCATGTAGAAGTCCCCATCCCTCACCAAGCAGTCAGTATCCTGGAAGTAAATCTCCATCCAAGACTTGTTGTTCATAGAAGCATGATAAAACATCTCCTCCAGGTCCGTGGTAGTCTTCAGCGGGACTAGTCGTCTGGCCAGTGATTTGCGACGTACATCCCTTGGCATACCAGGGTAGACATACCAAGCCCTCTTGGGTGTACCATTGAGTAGATCCATTTTATTGCCAACATGGAACAAGTCCATTAGGGTGAACCGAGTGCAGTCGACATTGGTGACCTCTGCAATCTTCACCTGTCCGCCACGATAAGAAACCCTGCCATTGCTTCCCTTCGAGAAGCGGCCACCTCCATAGATGAACATGTTGTGCAGGTACTGTTCCATAGCTGAAAAAAAATAAAAGGTCTCCGAACAATTGAGAGCGAGAAATCAGAGAGGTAGGTGAAAAGGCAACAAGAAAAAATGAATGTGAGAAGGCTAGAAGTCACTTTTTATAAGTACAGTAGCAGTAAATTTCGCCTTGGTGAATGGTAGTTGAGGGGTAATTAGTGGATATTTTGGGTGATCAAAATCAAATATGATGCTTCTTTCTTTATTTAAAAAAAAAATCAAATATTTGGGTGTAGTAGTAGTATTAATCTAGGAAGCACCGAAATATTTTGGGTAATCAAAATCAAATGTGATGCTTCATTATTAATGCGCCTTTGATAAGTTTGGAAAATTGGTAGTCGTCAGAATTGCCTAGATAATTGTTTTGTTAAAAGTCCATCTCAACCAAATATTATGTACTTCGATCTCGTGTTCATCAATATCGAAGTACATCCTTTAGGATTTTTCAATTTAATTAGACTCCATAACATCATACGAGTAGTAGTATATATTTGGTTGAGACTAATCAGATATTTATTCCCGCCATGGTTTGGTCATGACAATAGATGAAATTTGCAAAGCTAAACTTTTATTGGACGTCCACAATTCTTGATCTAAAACCCTCAAAATTGACTCGCTAAATTGTTTTTTTTTAAGTGGTCAATCTAACCTACTCTACTTATAGTCCTAACGTAACCACCCGAAAGTCAAGTCGCTAATGACTGTGTTGGGGTCGAGAACCACCCAGGATACCTCCTTTAGAATGTATACAAGCACTTGAAATACAAACTCGGTTGGACTACTAGTCTACTATGATATGGGAGGACAAGCTTTTAGAATGTAAGAGAAGAGGAAGCAGAATTCTGGATTTCTAGGATAAATCCCGTTTTTTGGGTATATTTAAATCCAGAACATTAGGTTATTAGTATATTTTTGAAAGGTTGTTATTGAAGAGGTGAAATCTTGAGAATGTAACTTCTCTCTCCATAATCTATCTATTCAAGTTGCAACACACCCTTTCAACAAAAGATGCAATGGTCCAGTGGAAAAGATCAAACTCTCAACCAAGAGGTCTTGGTTTCAACAATTCCATGTGTCAACTTTATCCAATTATTATTTTTATATGTCAACATAAATTAATAATAATAATAATAATAATAAAAATAATAAATGTTTTCTTTTATATTCCAATTGCTCCTTTTCAGTTTCACTGTCCAGTTTGCGCCGTTGGCATTTTTGGTCCTCTAACAAATTATACGAGACGAGATATGGCACTATCGACTACGATGAATTCTGTGTGAAAAGAGGATTCAGTTCGTAAAATGCACCGTAAATTGGACCATAATCGCATAATACCAAGACATAGGGACCACAATTGCATTTTTTCCCAATAACTGCACGCCCAAGTTTTAATTAAAAATTAACAACAACGCAACCCTTTGAAGAACTTGTGTCTGTTCATTAGCAACTTTACCTTCACCGGCCTGCCTATATAAGTAGTACTCTTTATGGCGTATGATACATCCAGTTTCCCTTACAGACGCCCCAATACATGGATTACATAAATACTGGCTTCCTCCCGACAAGGAAAAGGCAGAAGACCGATGATTACATTACTAAGAATCTACCGGATGATTTGATATGCATAGAAATCTTCTCCAGGCTCCCAACAAAGTCTGTAGGCAGGTGTAGGTGCTTATCCAAATCATGGAGAATTCGTCTTTCCTCCTCCCAGTTCATAAATCTGCACCTCACTCGCAAACCCCACCAAGAACACATCATTACTATTCTAGACTACTGAGTCGACATCATCACATGCTCGACATGTACTCAAGCAGCTTCGCGTCAGAAGATTGATCAGTTGTCCAATACATGGCAAAAAACAGTGATTGGCAGTTGTAATGGTTTGGTTTTGTTAGGGCTTGTGGATAGTTTTATTTTGCTAAATCCTATCACTGTGCAACAACTCGAGGTACAATCTCCTACTCTTACTAGTAAGGAATTCAATTATCGTGATGCTGGATTCGGTTATGATAGCTCAACTGGTGATTATATGATTGTGGTGGCCACGTATGTTGGTCCATTTAGCGCTGATATTTCACTCGAAATATACTCTTTCAAAAAATGCATGGAAGACATTGAAGGCTGATGATCTCAACCGTAATTACCCACATGTTTTTGTTGAATATCGGTGTATTCTGAATGGGGCTATGCACTGGAGCGCTATGACTGCTCAACCTGGCCGTGGTGTTATTGTTGCATTAGATTTGGCGACCGAAGACATTCGAGAGATTCCGATTCCAGCTGATTTTTATGGTGTTGACGATCTTGTGACTATTAGAGGTTGTTTGTGTACCTTGGCGGAGGCAGAAGTATATCTGGACTTTGAGATATGGATGATGAGAGAGTATGGTGTGGTAGATTCTTGGACCAAATTGATTACTGTCTCGTACTCGATTCGCTACGTGATTCCCTCGGTTCTCAGTTGGGAGGATGAGTTTGTGATAGGAATCGAGGATGAATGATTGGTTTTGTATAACATTAGAGAAAGAACAACAAAAAACATAATTCTTGATGGATTTGTTTATTGGCAAGTGAAGCAGGTGTGGTCATTTGTGGATAGCCTTATCTCACCTAATCAGGTTGTCGGTGCAAGTTATCAGTAGAAGAATGATATCGAAAGGCTAGAATATGCGATAAAAAAGTCAAGTACAAATTTGTTTGTTGACTGTTTGTTGATTGTTATGTATTTGATAAAAATCATATAATCCAAGTCATGCCTGTTGATTGTTTATTGATTGTTATGTTTTTCATAAAAATCATATAATCCAACTCATGCTTTCCAGTCCGGGATTGAAATATATTTAAATGAAGAAACAAAATAATTTCAATGAAGAAACTAAAGTGTTATCAAACTAATAAAAGTGAAAGTCTAGGCGGGCTTCCAGGAAAATCCCGAGTCTCAATCGTCACCAAGAACTTAGTAAATGAATGTTAGACTATTATTAGTAAATTAATAATTATAATTACTACGTAAGATAAATGAGTAGTAAACGGTTCTGTTAGTATATAAATGAGTACTTTATTGCGTAAGAAGTAGTGGTAGTTATTGTTGTGCATCTATTTATAGGGTTGTATTTGTAACATCGGGTAATTAAGGGGAAGAATAAAAAGTCAGTTTGTATTTCAAGTATATTTATGAAATTGTACCTGTTACGTCTTCATCTTCATAAGCCAAATTTAATTTCACAAGACCACATATTCTAAATATAGTATATAAATTAATTATTAATGCATTAAAAAGGTTTTAGGCATGTGAACACCCTATTGTTTTAGATGGTTCATACAAGTTTTATGTAATCGGATTAGCTAATTGATGAACGTGTATTTTACACCTTCATTCGAGTCTTTATTCACCTATTTAGCTATCCTCTATGTTAATTTAGCTATATTATAGTGCATTTTATTAGAATAGTGTCACGTTTCCCTTTTCTTTGCATTTTTCAGGTTTTAGGTGAAAAACGTGTTTTTAGGGGCAATTATGTTGAAGAGAACGAAGATTCGGTGTTTCGTGGTCATCCGTGGTGTATCTAGAAGGTTCCGGACGAGATTTGAGGTCTAGGGGTCGAGTTTCAAGGCTTAAAGGTCACTAAAAGGCAAAATCCGAGTCCGAAAAGGAAAAGAAGACAAAAAACGCGTCCACCGCCACTGGAGCTCCCGGGCGGTTCGCCCGGGATGTGGGGCGGTTCTCCCCACGCCAGGCGGTTCGCCCGGCGTCTGGGGCGGTTCGCCCCACGTCGTCTGAACTCCTATATATAATTTCCCTCTCAACAAGTGTTTCCGAATGCAATCAGGATAAGGTAATTGTCTCCATTAGGAAATCAATTCCTATTCGAATTTCTTTAGGTTTAGCTGTAAATTGAAGACTATATAAAGGGGTAATTATTGCATGCTCATAGGCATACTTTCTCAGACCTTTTTTCATACCTTTCTCATTAGTTTTAGGTAGGAATTCTCCAGAGCCTATTCTGGGAATTCTTAGCATAGGAGACAATTTTTCTTATCAATTTGGAGCTTGTGAGATCGCGATTCTTCGGAGATTGACAACCTTCGGTAACATTGTATCTCACGATTTTTCTATTTATATTTATATCTTTCAACATGTTTTCATTCAATCTTGCTTTGATTTCTGTTGATTGCATGACATCTATGAGTATCTAAATCTATCGTTTGTGATAGTATGTGATTTCTTAGCGAGGGTTCTTAATTATGCATGATGGCGGTAATGCGAATCAGACTTTGAGTTATTGCTTTATTTCTCTATCTAAGCCCTCTATCTTCGTAGTGTTGAATTGAACGGAACACATTGGACAATTCATGATCTTAGATCTCTATGCAAAACGATCGGGTACTTCATGCTTGATTATTAACCTGCTATGCTTTGAATGATCGTACTATCACTAACTTCCATTATCTTGATAAGAAAATCTGTGCTAAGTCGTCTGTTGATTTTATAGTTTAAGTTAAATTAGATAAAGCCAGTTATAGTCCTTAGAGATCGACACTCGAGGTTATTTTACTGCTACACTACGGTTTTCGTTGTAGTTGTGAATTGCCTTTGGCTAAAAACAAATTTATTTGATTAATTGAATCTGACAAATTCCAGTTCATCACTAAGCGTTTAACAAATATTTTGATTTTTTGCCAATATTTAAGCAGAAAATACATTTTAGAGAATCCGTAAAACTAAAATCCATCGTAGTAATGAACTAATGATAAACAACCACCAAAACTGTGGATGCTAATGAGTGGATTACGAGGTTTTCATTTTTGTTATAGTCCTATGGTATTTATGTGTGTGGCTTTGTTAATCTGCTGATTGTGATTCGAATAATTCTTTTAAATGCACACTGGTTCGTTTAAGAACTAGTTTGAATTTTGGAATTAGAAAGTAGTTTTAAGTACTACACCTAATTAATGTAAGTGGTACTGCTCTAATCTCCCTTTTGTACACAACTTATTTCGCTGAATGTACAATTGGCACACTCTCATTTGCCTTTTTGAGTTGATTTTCATCATTCGAATGAATTCGGATGTTGTTGATTGTTCATACACATTTAATTCTATACTCGCTGAAAACTTACTACATTTATGAACAAGATTCAAACATCAGAATCATCATGTACACAAACCTGCCAGAACGAGACTGAGAAAATAGAATCTAGGACAGAAACCCAAATTTTGCACATACCCATTCATATATATTATTCCCCACAAATAAGTAAGTTCATAAACATTCCATATACTGGTATAGAAGCATTGATGAGGCTTGGGCGTGTATGGAATGGAATGGAGGAGAATAGGACTAACCAAAACGGGTAGTATATATTTTCTATATTTAGATTAAATCATCAGTGAATTGACGTGACTGATTCAGCTTGTGCATGGACATTTTTCAAAGACACTAAAATTGAAGACTTACCAAAATAACTTATAGAAACTTGTTACAAAAGAATTTTAAATCAAATACCTATAATTTATGTTGTCAACAATGATTGAAAAGCTGTGGCCGAGTGGAATGTGGTGATGCTCATGATATATGCCACCCGGGTTCAATTCCCTCTGGCCATAGCTTTTTTTTTTTAATATGATTTATTCGATTAATCACTGATTTAATAATTAATATTCTAGAGTAATTGCTGCGCAAAAAAACTTAATTGTTAATAAATAAAATTAAAAGCATAAAATATTAAATCAAACACCAATACTTGATGTTGTCAATAATTAACGAATAAAAAGTTGTGGCCGAGTTGAATGTGGTGATGTTAATGATATATGCTACCCGGGTTCAAATCCCTCTGGCCACAACTTTTTTTTTAATTAAATGATTTATTCGACTAATCACTGATTTAATAATTAATAATCTAGACTAATTATTACCGGAAAAAACTTAATTGTTAATAAATAAACTTAAAAACTCTTCAATATTAAATCAAACACCAATACTTGATGATGTCAATAATGAACGATTGAAAGGCTGTGGCTGAGTGGAATGTGGTGATGTTCATGGTATATGCCACCCGGAACTTTTGCGATTTTTTTTAAAATTTTTTTTCTTACTTCAATTAAAAATAAATATTATTCGAAAATAAAACACAAATAAATTAATCATCAGGTAATTGCATTCTGGATATAAGTAATTGTAGAACCGAGAAGATAAAATATTTAAAACAACTTTATTAATATTGATATTACATCATATATATAACCATATAAATCAAAGAAGAACATTGAGAATTATTGGGGTCGAGGCTTATGATCATGATTCAGTCTGTATGATCATAAGTGAATCGAAAGCCAGACACCTCAACGGAGTTTCTTGTGCCATTTAGTGCACCACGTGATGTAGCGACGCAACAGCCACCAGGTTCATTCCCAATGTTGTTATGAAAATGGACTGTACCACCAATTGCCTCAATGTGTTTTTTCATCAATCCAGGATCATATCCAGAACCAGTTGAGGATAGGATGAACACGTTGGGATTATTCTCCATGATCTTCTCTTTCATGTAGGATGTGAAATCAATAGATGACTCATCAATTGGTTGTGCAGCATTTATCCACATCATTTTTGTCTCTTCCTCTTGATCGAGATGGATGTTCTTCTGTTTCATCGAACATGTTATTGTCCCGTCGTCCTTGCATACAAACTTGATCTTCATCTTCATTTGACTCTTGATGTTTAAAAATTTGCAGCACGCCAGACCTCTGTGGTGACTAATTTCATTGTTGCCAACGATGAGAATGGTTTCAGCCTGAACATGCGCCATCTTTCGATTCTTTTGGTTAGTAGTTCCTTCTGCTCTGATTTTATTTCAGAATGTAGTGTTCTTCTATGATGAAAAATGTTATTGTGTAGTATCTTATTTATAGGTGGAGGAAAGATACCAAATTTGAAGAGGCACCTTCTTCAATAGTTGTGACTTTTCATTTGCAAACATTAACTTAAAGAGATGCACTCCTTCACAGATTTAATCCAAGTGTTGTGTCTCTTGAATATCAAAAGACCTGACTTTTCATCTTTAATCGAACAGTTCTAAATAATAATAATTCGATTCATTAGATAATTTCTAATAATTCAATTATTACGAAACTCAAAGCAAAATAATAATAATAATAAGACGGAGGCGTTAAAGGCATCTCACAAAGCTCGTATTGTTAGTGACTTCTCTTTATTCTCTGCTCTGGACCTTGCTCTTCATCAGGCGGGTATTTGGTTGTGTGGTCATTGTCTTTGTACGCACACGTTCTCTAAGGACTGTCGGCACGTTGATGGCACTGTGGTTTGCGCGCCTGGCCTCGAGGATATCGTTATCCTTGGTATTCCTTACCCTTCGAGACCCGAAGTCTCTTCTGGTGCGGGGCATGTGGTTTCTGATTCGGGTTCTTCTGTGTCGTCTCCGGTAATTGATGGGGAGGTGGGCTCTCTTTGCTTTGATGTTGACCTCCTTGACCGCCTTTTCTCGAAGAAAACGCGCACTGTCAAGTGCATTCCTCCTAAGTTGAGGCTTGGTTTTGCCAGAATCTTCCTCAGTGCTCTTGACAAGGTCCTGGCTTGGCCTGGAGATTTGGGTGCGTGGGTGGAGCTTCTTATCTTGCCGTCCTGTACTCTGGCTGCCTTTGTTCCGTCCAGTCGAGCTCAGCGCCGGTCTGGCGAGAGGGAGCGGTGTCAGTTTGTTGGCATTTCTAGTGCCATTGCCCGGTGGAAAGACCCTGGGGAGAGGCTAGGGCTGGTTCGAGACCGCTTAGGTGAGTCTTCCTCCCCTAGGTGTCGGTTATCGAAGCCCAAGGACTTGGAGGAGGCTAACATCTCCCAGTGCAAGCGGAAGATAGGCGACGGACATTTTTCTGCAGCTATTAAGGTCCTCACCTCCTCTGGTGTTGCCCCTGACTCCCCTGACACTCGAGCTGAGTTGGAGTCCAAGCACCCCTTTGCATCTCCTCCGGTTGTGCCTTCTTCCCCGCTTGCGGGGGATGCGTTGCTGGTTCACAAGGATCTGGTGTTGAATTGGATCCGGAGCTTCCCCAAAGGCACTTCCTGTGGTCGAGACGGTCTCCGCGCCCAGCACTTTTTGGATGTTTTGGGGGGTGCTACTTCTGCTGTGTTTGATGATCTGATAGCTTCTATCACTAGGGTGGTCAATCTCTTTCTTTCGGGTAAGTGCCCTAGTCAGCTTGGGGAGTTTATTGCCAGTGCTCCTTTGACTCCGCTAGTTAAGCCCGGAGGAGGTATTCGACCCATCGCCATTGGTACTGTCTGGAGGAGGCTTGTCTCTAAGGTTGCCTCTTCCTCTGTTGGGACCTCGATGACTTCCTACTTGCACGACTTTCAGTTTGGTGTTGGGGTGTCAGGTGGTTGTGAGGCAGTACTTCATTCTGTCAGTCGGTTTGTGGAGGCTAGAGGGGACGAGGTTGGACTCTCTATGCTTTTGGTGGACTTCTGGAATGCCTTTAACTTGGTTGACAGGAGTGCCATTCTTCATGAGACTCGGTTTAGGTGTCCGACCATTTCTCCCTGGGTGGAGTTCTGTTATTCTCGACCCGCTCGGCTCTACTATGGTGATTCGGTCCTCTGGTCTTCTCAAGGGGTTCAACAAGGGGATCCTTTGGGTCCATTATTGTTTTCTCTGGTTCTGCATCCACTACTTCTTGCTATTCACCAGGCGTGTGAGCTCTCTCTCCAGGCGTGGTATCTTGATGACGGTACTATTATTGGTGATATTCTTATGGTTGCCAAGGCGTTAGATATCATCCGTACCGATGGGCCGGCTCGGGGGTTGCACCTTAATGTGGACAAGACAGAGCTTTTCTGGCCGGTTGAGGACCCTCGGGGGACGGTGGGTGGTCTTTTCCCGGCTTCCATCTCTCGTCCGCTTCGAGGTGTCAAGCTTCTGGGGGGCGCTGTCAGTGGGGATTCTGGGTTCTGCAGTAGTCTCGTTGCGCGTTGGGTTTCCAAGTCCGTCTCTCTCTTGGAGGCAATCCGCAGGCTCGATGATCCCCAGTGTGAGCTTCTCCTCCTTCGGAATTGTGCAGGGGTTGCGAAGTTGTCTTTTGCTCTGCGGACCTGCCCTCCTGTGTCTCTAGGCGGTGCTCAGGTTCAGTTTGATCAGGCCTTGCGTACCTCCTTGGAGTCGATTGTTACAGGCTCGGGACCTGACTTTGGAGATTGGCAGTGGCGGCTTGCCACTCTTCCCATCAGACTTGGTGGCCTTGGGGTTTTGAGTGCTGAGGATGTCAGTCAGTATGCCTTCCTCGCCTCCCGCTTGCAGTCTAGCTCTTTGCAGGATCGGATTCTAGCGAGATCTGGGATTGACTCGCTTGGCCCTGCCTTTCAGTCGGCTCTGGATGCTTTCTCGGCCTTTTGTGCTGTTGACCCTCTCTCTGGTACCACTAGCTCTCCTGCCCCCCAATTCATGAAATCTTTGGCAAAGAGTTATTTTGGTGTCATTGATGCTCGTCTGACGTCACATTTTGGTTTGTGTAGTCGACAGGAGGCGCTTCTTAGCTGTTTGCGTGCCCCTCATGCGCAGGATTTCCTTTTCACCATTCCCATTGACGGGTTAGGGCAACATATGAACCCTCGACAGTTTCGGGTTGTGTTATGTTATCGCCTAGCGGTCCCTTTGTTCTTGGATGGCTCCCTATGCCCGAGTTGTCATGTGCGCCGGATGGACCAGTGGGGTGACCACGCTGTCCACTGATCTAGCGAGGTGGGGGTGAAGTTTCGGCACAATCTTGTGCGCGATACTTTGGTTGATATCTTCTCTAAGGTTGGTGTTGCGGTGCGGAAAGAGGTCCCTTTGGGGTTCCTATCTGATGATGGGAGGGATCTCCGTCCAGCGGATCTGTTGTTGTACAATTGGTCTCAAGGCAAAGACGCTTGTTTGGATGTCACGGGTGTCTCTCCTTTTGCTGGTGGGGGTTTGGATCCTTGGGTCCCTGGCGCGGCTTTGCACACTGCCGTTCAGAAGAAGAGGAGGAAGTATTCTTCGAAGTGTGCTGAGAACGGCTACTCGTTCATCCCTTTTGCCTTCTCTTCTTTTGGAGAACTTGACGAGGAGGCCTTGGCCACACTTTCGCGCCTCAAGCGCTTGTCTGTTAGTCACTCTCAGGATGTTAGGAGTGGGATTTTTCTTTTTTCTAGACTTAGCTTTTGTATCCAGAAAGGAGTGGGAGCACAGCTTGTCTCTCGACTTCCTTCCAATTTCGCGTGATTAATAAAAGTCTAGTATATAATAATAATAATAATAATAATAATAATAATAATAATAATAATAATAATAATGTAATCTGATTTGATAAATAAAATAAAAATAAAAGATTCAAGGTTACATAGATCATTACTTCATGTGATCTTGATGACGGCACTATTATTGGTGATACTCTTATGGTTGCCAAGGCATTAAATATCATCCGTGTCGATGGGCCGGCTCGTGGGTTGCATCTGAATGTCGATAAGACAGAGCTTTTTTGGCCGGTGGAGGACCCTCGTGGTCGGATGGATGGCCTTTTCCCTACTTCTATCTCTCGCCCGCTTCGAGGCGTCAAGCTTCTTCGGGGCTCTGTTAGTGGGGACTCTGAGTTTTGCAGTGATTTAGTTGCGCGTCGAGTTTCCAAGACCATTTCTCTGTTGGAGGCTATCCGCAGGCTTGATGACCCGCAATGTGAGCTTCTTCTTCTTCGCAGTTGTGCGGGGGTTGCGAAGTTGTCTTTTGCTTTGAGGACTTGCCCTCCTGTGTCTCTAGGCGGTGCTCAGGTTCAGTTTGATCAGGCTTTGCGTACCTCATTGGAGTTGATTGTTATAGGCTCAGGACCCGGTTTTGGGGATTGGCAGTGGCGTGTTGCCACACTACCCATCAGACTCGGTGGTCTCGGGGTCTTGTGTGCTGAAGATGTCGGTCGATATGCCTTCATCACTTCTCGCTTACAGTCTAGCTCTTTGCAGGATCGGATTCTGGCGAGGTCTGGGGTTGACTCGCCTGGCTCTACCTTTCAGTCTGCTTTGGACGCTTTCTCGGCCTTTTGTGGTGTCGATTCTCACTCTGTTACCGCTAGCTCTTCTGCCCCCTAGTTCATGAAGTCTTTGGCAAAGATCTATTTTGGTGTCATTGATGCACATCTGACGTCACGCTATGGTTTGAGTCGTCGACAGGAGGCTCTCCTTAGCTGTGTGCGCGCCCCTCATGCACAGGATTACCTTTTCACCATTCCTATTGACGGGTTGGGGCAGCGGATGAACCCACGACAGTTTCGAGCCGTGCTGTGTTATCGCTTGGCGGTCCCTTTGTTCCCTGATGGATCATCTTGCTCGAGTTGTCATGGGCATCGGATGGACCAGTGGGGAGACCACGCTGTCCACTGTTCTAGTGAGGTGGGGGTGAAGTTCCGACACAATCTTGTGCGCGATACATTGGTTGATATCTGTTCTAAGGTTGGTGTTGCGGTGCGGAAAGAGGTCCCTATGGGGTTCCTCTCTGATGATGGGCGGGACCTTCGTCCCGCGGATCTGTTGTTGTACAATTGGTCCCAAGGCAAAGACGCTTGTTTGGATGTCACAGGTGTCTCTCCCTTTGCTGGTGGGGGATTGGACTCTTGGGCTCCTGGAGCTGCTTTGCAGACGGCTGTTCAGAAGAAGAAGAGAAAGTATTCTTCTAAGTGTGCAGAGCACGACTACTCGTTCATCCCTTTTGCCTTCTCTACTTTTGGGGAGCTCGACGAGGATGCTTTGGTTACTCTTTCGCGCCTCAAGCGCTTAGCTGTTTGTATTCAGAAAGGGGTGGGAGCACAACTTGTTTCTCGACTCCCTTCCATTTTTGAGTGATTAATCAAAGTATAGTTTATAATAATAATAATAATAATAATAATAATAATAATAGTAATAATAATAATAATAATAATAATAATAATAATAATAATAATAATAATAATAATAATAATAATAATAATCTCATGATCGCCCGCTTTCGCTCTGGCGATATCAATCGCGATGGGGGCCGCCGCCCTTTCCGCCGGTAACGTCCTCGTCCGTCCAATTCTAGGTGAGCTCGGTTCTTCTCTTCCCCTCCCCCTCTCTGTTCTGTGTGATTGGGTTTTTTTTTCTTTTTGCGATTGGGTCAATTGCGTTTGGGGTTTTTGTGCGGCGTGGTTTATGGTATTTGGTTTCTTGTGCGGCGTCGTTGCTGGTTTCTTGTGCGGCGTGCGGCCGGGGCTCTGGTTTCTGGTTGCTAGTTTCGCGTCGTTGCTGGCTTCTTGTGCGGCTCTGTTTTGTGATCGTATCGGGCTGTGTCTTTGTGATCGGTTTCTTTCTGTTTCTGGCCTTCTCTGTTTGTGGCCTGCTCTGTTGGTTGTCGTTATTCTGTTCTGTTGGTTGTTGGTTGTTGGTTTCTGATCGGTTGCGGCTCTGTTTTGTTGCTGCTACGGTTGTTGCTCTGTTTTGCTGCTGCTGCGGTTGCTGCTCGTTTGGGTTTGCTCCGGTCTCTTTGGTTTCTTGCTGTTGCTCCTCTGTTTTGTTGTGGCTGCTCTGTTCTGCTGCTGCTACTGGTTTTGGTTCTTGTTTTGTGGTGTTGCTTTGACGTCGTTTGCATGGCTAGTGGCGTATCGGGTTTTATTCCTTGCCCGTTAAAAGGGTTTGATGGTTGTAGTGGGGGTCGGACTGCTCGGGCGTTTGCTAAGAGTTATTTTATTACTCATTTCAGAACCCAACATTTTAAGACGAAGGTGTTAAAGGCATCTCACAAAGCTCGTATTGCTAGTGACTTCTCTTTATTCTCTGCTCTGGACCTTGCTCTTCATCAGGCGGGTATTTGGTTGTGTGGTCTTTGTCTTTGTACGCACACGTTCTCTAAGGACTGTCGGCACGTTGATGGCACTAAGGTTTACGCGCCTAGCCTCGAGGATGTCGCTATCCTTGGTATTCCTTCCCCTTCGAGACCCGAAGTCTCTTCTGGGGCGGGGCATGTGGTTTCTGTTTCGGGTTATTCTGTGTCGTCTCCGGTGATTGATGGGGAGGGGGGCTCTCTTTGCTTTGATGTTGACCTCCTTGACCGCTTTTTCTCGAAGCAAACGCGCACTGTCAAGTGCATTCCTCCTAAGTTGAGGCTTGGTTTTGCCAGAATCCTTCTCAGTGCTCTTGACAAGGTCCTGGCTTGCCCTGGAGATTTGGGTGCGTGGGTGGAGCTTCTTATCTTTCCGTCCTGCACTCTGGCTGCCTTTGTGCCGTCTAGTAGAGCTCAACGCCGGTCTGGCGAGAGGGAGCGGTGTCAGTTTGTTGGCATTTCTAGTGCCATTGCCCGTTGGAGAGACCCTGGGGAGAGGCCAGGGCTGGTTAGAGACCGCTTAGGTGAGTCTTCCTCCCCTAGGTGTCGGTTTTCGAAGCCCAAGGACTTGGAGGAGGCTAACATCTCCCAGTGCAAGCGGAAGATAGGCGACGAACATTTTTCTGCTGCTATTAAGGTCCTCACCTCCTCTGGTGTTGCCCCTGATTCCCCTGACACTCGAGCTGAGTTGGAGTCCAAGCACCCCTTTGCATCTCCTCCGGTTGTGCCTTCTTCCCCACTTGCGGTGGATGCGTTGCTGGTTCACAGGGATCTGGTGTTGAATCGGATCTGGAGCTTCCCCAAAGGCACTTCCTGTGGTCGAGACGGTCTCCGCGCCCAGCACTTTTTGGATGTTTTGGGGGGTGCTACTTCTGCTTTGTTTGATGATCTGATAGCTTCTATCACTGGGGTTGTCAATCTCTTTCTTTCGGGTAAGTGCCCTAGTCAGCTTGGGGAGTTTATTTCCAGTGCTCCTTTGACTCCGCTAGTTAAGCCCGGAGGAGGTATTCGACCCATTGCCATTGGTACTGTGTGGAGGAGGCTTGTCTCTAAGGTTGCCTCTTCCTCTGTTGGGAACTTGATGACTTCCTACTTGCACGACTTTCAGTTTGGTGTTGGGGTGTCAGGTGGTTGTGAGGCAGTTCTTCATTCTGTCAGTAGGTTTGTGGAGGCTCGAGGGGACGAGGTTGGACTCTCTATGCTTTTGGTGGATTTCCGGAATGCCTTTAACCCTGTTGACAGGAGTGCCATTCTTCATGAGAGTCGGTTGAGGTGTCCGACCATTTCTCCCTGGGTGGAGTTCTGTTATTCTCGACCCGCTCGGCTCTACTATGGTGATTCGGTCCTCTGGTCTTCTCAAGGGGTTCAACAAAGGGATCCTTTGGGTCCTTTATTGTTTTCTCTGGTTCTGCATCCTCTAGTTCTTGCTATTCACCAGGCGTGTGAGCTCTCTCTCCAGGCGTGGTATCTTGATGACGGTACTATTATTGGTGATACTCTTATGGTCGCCAAGGCGTTAGATATCATCCGTACCGATGGGCCAGCTCGGGGGTTGCACCTTAATGTGGATAAGACAGAGCTTTTCTGGCCGGTTGAGGACCCTCGGGGGAGGGTGGGTGGTCTTTTCCCGGCTTCCATCTCTCGTCCGCTTCGAGGTGTCAAGCTTCTGGGGGGCGCTGTCAGTGGGAATTCTGGGTTCTGCAGTAGTCTCGTTGCGCGTCGGGTTTCCAAGACCGTCTCTCTCTTGGAGGCAATCCGCAGGCTCGATGATCCCCAGTGTGAGCTTCTCCTCCTTCGAAATTGTGCGGAGGTTGCGAAGTTGTCTTTTGCTCTGCGGACCTGCCCTCCTGTGTCTCTAGGCGGTGCTCAGGTTCAGTTTGATCAGGCATTGCGTACTTCCTTGGAGTCGATTGTTACAGGCTCGGGACCCGGCTTTGGAGATTGGGAGTGGCGGCTTGCCACTCTTCCCATCAGACTTGGTGGCCTTGGGGTTTTGAGTGCTGAGAATGTCAGTTAGTATGCCTTCCTCGCCTCCCGCTTGCAGTCTAGCTCTTTGCAGGATCGGATTCTGGCGAGATCTGGGATTGATTCGCTTGGCCCTGCCTTTCAGTCGGCTCTGGATGCTTTATCGGCCTTTTGTGGTGTTGACCCTCTCTCTGGTACCACTAGCTCTCCTGCCCCCCAATTCATGAAATCTTTGGCAAATAGTTATTTTGGTGTCATTGAGGCTCGTCTGACGTCACGTTTTGGTTTGTGTAGTCGGCAGGAGGTGCTTCTTAGTTGTTTGCGTGCCCCTCATGCGCAGGATTTCCTTTTCACCATTCCCATTGACGGGTTAGGGCAACATATGAACCCTCGACAGTTTCGGGCTGTGTTATGTTATCGCCTAGCGGTCCCTTTGTTCTTGGATGGCTCCCTATGCCCGAGTTGTCATGTGCGCCGGATGGACCAGTGGGGTGACCACGCTGTCCACTGTTCTAGCAAGGTGGGGGTGAAGTTCCGGCACAATCTTGTGTGCGATACTTTGGTTGATATCTGCTCTAAGGTTGGTGTTGCGGTGCGGAAAGATGTCCCTTTGGGGTTCCTATCTGATGATGGGCGGGCCCTCCGTCCTGCGGATCTGTTGTTGTACAATTGGTCTCAAGGCAAAGACGCTTGTTTGGATGTCACGGGTGTCTCTCCTTTTGCTAGTGGGGGTTTGGATCCTTGGGTCCCTGGCGCGGCTTTGCACACTGCCGTTCAGAAGAAGAGGAGGAAGTATTCTTCGAAGTGTGCTGAGAACGGCTACTCGTTCATCCGTTTTGCCTTCTCTTCTTTTGGAGAACTTGACGAGGAGGCCTTGGCCACACTTTCGTGCCTCAAGCGCTTGTCTGTTAGTCACTCTCATGATGTTAGGAGTGGGGTTTTTCTTTTTTCTAGACTTAGCTTTTGTATCCAGAAAGGAGTGGGAGCACAGCTTGTCTCTCGACTTCCTTCCAATTTCGCGTGATTAATATAAGTCTAGTTTATAATAATAATAATAATAATAATAATAATAATAATAATAATAATAATAATAATAATAATAATAATAATAATAATAATAATGTAATCTGATTTGATAAATAAAATAAAAATAAAAGATTCAAGGTTACATAGATCATTACTTCATAACTAAAGGCCTTCAATAGAAGACTGAAAATAGAAATAACCATTGAATGTTCGAATCTCAATGTCAGCAAAGCATTCGTAGCATGTAGTATCGTTATAGTGACCACACTTTGTCCACTCTTTACTACAAAACGAAGGAATATCAAAATTGTTCTCGAATACTCCATCATGTATCTTGTAAATTTGAGTGCATAGCGACTGTCGCCACATCTTGATACTTGTGAATCCTCCACGACTGCTCGCTACTTCTTTGAAGGCAGTGAAGCCTTGTTGCTTCACTGCGCTATTCGGATCGACCATTCTACAAATACACGAAGCATATGCAGCCATTTTGTGAGAGTGCTTCTCAAGCATCTCAAGCAAATAAGGCACCCTGCGAAAAATCTTGTACTCGAACACATCAACCTGTAGAATATAGTTAAGAAGTTTAATATAAAATTTGTTCAAATATACACGTAGAAATAAGTAATCAACCAAATATATACTATGAGCATGCTATAGTAAGTGTCCAACGATGCCAATGGATGAATTGGGATTGAAGAGACGTCAAGATCCTCATAAAATCGATCAATACCAAACATGATCTTGAACGCTTTCATGCTGCAGTTAACAGAAATACAAACATCCATCAAGATCCAATAATAAGAAATTCGTATAATTTAAAAATAAAAAACGCATAAATATATGGCTGGACGTTTTTCTATATGAAAGAAGGAAGAAGAATTAAAATTACCAAAATTAGATGAATGAAAACTTACCAAAACAAATGAAATTGAATCTTTTCCACGAGCTCAAAATTTTTGCCACATAGTGTGAAAGCTCTTGAGAATGAAATTGGGCTCTCCTGGACCCCTAGCTTTCATGTATAGTTTATAGTTTATTACTAGATTTGTAATGGTTCGATTATTAAAAAAAAGTATTTATCAACCAAATTAACGTCAAACACAATATCATCTCGATCCTTTAAGTGAGTTCACTATTCATCCATTCTCACCTTTTTGTTAACATGAACTTAGCTCCAAACACTCTCTTAATTGGAGTCTTTTCTATTTTTTTTCCCCATCAAAATGCTCCCCAAAATGCATACTACAATACCAAATTACATCATATCATTCCACTAGGCACGTTCCAATAGAAGTTCCTCTTGTTTGTTTTTTGTTTTGCGATTTCTTTTTCTTTTGTTTCCTTATATATATACTTAGTGGAACGTCACATTACTTAACTACCTCCTTAATATTAGGACGTAAACTGACATTCTAAAAACGTATCCATTATCATGTTTCTTTATTAACCTCTATTGATACTTAAATAACTTAATGATGTTGTTAGGAAACTTGTA
This sequence comes from Plantago ovata, assembly GCA_028274465.1. NCBI lineage: Eukaryota > Viridiplantae > Streptophyta > Magnoliopsida > Lamiales > Plantaginaceae > Plantago > Plantago ovata. The sequence goes on along the minus strand of CM051455.1, from coordinate 96,646,580 downwards.
ATTTTGATGAGCAATTAACCATGCTAAATTAAGGAAAGTCCAGTAACTAGTACTCTTAAGGTCCATAGGAATTTAGAATTTTAAGGACATTGTAAAAGAGGAACGTTTACTGATGACTTAGTTAGGTGTTAGATAAGTTATTTCTTTTGCGTATGATGTATTTTATTTTCTGAAAAGAAAATATCTTATTGATGCTTAGCTTTAATGTATCTTATTTTCTGAAAAGAAAATAACCTATTGAAGCATTTGTTGAAGATATATTTTGTTTATTACAAACAAATTATTGAAGCAAATAAGAAACCGCTCAGAATCTTGAAGACTTTCCAAGACTTGAAGACTGGTAAGGCACGTGTTGCTCAGAAAGTGGAAAATTCAGCAACAACATTGCATAAGTGAAAATATGAAAGACAGAGTAGGTTGTGCTTGCTGAAACTGAGACTGACCACTTGCTGATAAACATATGTGACCTCTTTCTGAATGTACGAGAATTTGCGCTCCAATGTTACTGTTTGAATTCTATTCAAATGTGCATTTAATGCAAAGCATGCACGCGAAGGACATGAAGACTAGAAGACAAACAAAGTCGCTGCTGAAAGTACAAAAGCAAGATAGTGACAGGTTAAGGAACAAAAGCCTTAGGATTTGAAATTCAAACGGCTCCTTACTTGCACTATAAATAGAGGTCATCCGGCAAAGAATTGAAGTGTGTCAACAACGTGATCAAACTCTCACTTGTGCTTAAAAACTCACAAACCTTCAAACACTCTTACTGCCATTGATCCGTTCCAAGACTTAAAGCTTGAAAAAGCTACTTGTGAAGAAGTAGAACAAACTCGGCTAAGAAATTAGTTAAGTGTTCTTTCTTTCGAACAAGAACAAGTCTTGACACCAGAAACAATCAAACTTGTTTACTGCAAAGTATTCCAAGTTGTGTTTCTTAGATTACTTGTTGTAACTGAATAAGTTATAATTAAGTTATCTCACCCCAAAACTCTCTAACTGAAAATACACCCTTTCAGGCGTGATATTCAGGGGGAACTTAATCGAGCATAGTTTTGCTGATTAAAAGTACCAAGTTTGGTGGAGAACAAGGTTGAGTTCTCTAGTTTAGGTTGGAGACAAAGCAAGTGTGCTTTGGTTTCTGTTGAATCGCTTTAGATAGGAGATTGTAAGGAACCTCAATCATATCTTAGTGGATTCAGTCCTAGAAAGGACGAAGTGGATTAGTTGAGAGATTACGCCACTCTCAGATACCGCTATAAAAGTGTTTGTGTGATTTACTTACTGCATTTAGCTTTCAGAAAATTATATCTGTTTGTACACAGTCACTCACTTCACTTGCTGAAACCCTTTACTTGCTGAAAGAGCACTTATTGTATCAAAGACTTCCGCTCTCTGATTTTAAGTATCAGCAAACCAAGCTACTGTAAAGTAACTTACGCTTGCTGAGAAAGTTAAGTATCAGCAAACTCATTACTGAAAAGTAATAAGTACTTGTTGAGAAAGTTTTAAACGACGAAAGTTTGAAAAGACTATTCACCCCCCCTCTAGTCTTTTCTTGTTGTTTAAAGGGACCAACAAGTGGTATCAGAGCAGGAGGTTCTTTAGCCTTCTGCACTGAACCTAGATCCCCTTAAGTGCTTTCCGTAAATCACTCTCACTTGATCAGTTTGGTAGTGCTTTGCTGACAGGATGTCTTTAGGAGATGCTCCCTTGCTGAAGCTGGAAAATTACGAGAAATGGCGAAACAACATGATGCTACATCTTGAGGCCATTAGTGATGAGATGGTCACCGTCATTAATGATGGACCTATCAAGATCACCAAGGTTGAAAGGAGTTTCCCTCACAGGACCACTGAAGCTGGAAAGGAAACCATCCAAGGCGAACCATCAGATACGGTTGTGCCAAAACCAATAGAGGAATGGACTTCTGACGAAGCTAAGAGATTCCGTCTTGATGGCCAAGCTAGAAATATCATCATTCGATCAACTCCGGATACCATACAGTGCAAACTGTGGGGTGCTAAGACTGCAAAGGAAGCTTGGAAAATGGTTCAAGATCTTTGTGCTGGATCTGACAAGACCAAGGAAAACAAACTTGAAGTACTTAAATTAAAGTTTCAAAACTTTAAGCAAGGTGCAAACGAGTCACTGGAAGACTTGGACTTCAGATTCACAACTCTTGTTAGTGAAATGTGATGAACGTATTTTTGACGCGTTCATCTTGTCTTTTTCACCTTCTTTTGCTATCTTTTGGCCTTGTTTTTTGGTTAGTTTTGTAGAATTGTGTCACGTTTTGTGTTTTCTGCATTTTCAGGCACTTAGGTACGAAACGGTGTTTTTGGAGATAAAAACGAGCCTTTTTGATGGAAAAGACGGCCCCGTTGAAGTTCCCCAATATCTGTGGCTTGTTCGTAAGTGTTTGAGCTTCAATAAGCATCGAGAAGGATGAGTCCAAAGCACCCGAGGGCCATGCGAGGGCAAAAAGATTGAGTTTGAAGACAAAAATCTGCCCAGGAGCCAAGCTATGCGCCTGGAATAGTGAAGCGCTTCGCTTCAATTTCCAGGAGCTTTGGCACAGAAGCCAAGTGAAGCGCTTCGCTTGCCAAGCGCTCCGCTTGGCTTCTCCAAGCGGTCCGCTTGGCAGCGGTTACGTTTTCGGATTTTCCTTCTTAGATCTGATCTTTGATCATTTTTTGAAGATCTTTTGAACTGTAACTTCGTTTTGGAGAGCTCGTAAGCCCCAAAACTCAGAGAATATTCAGATTTCTTTGTATTTTAGCTTGGGATTCAAGGTTTTGATTGAGGATTCATCCTTTGTAATCATCTACGGAGAGATTTTCTTTGATTTCCACCGATTAGTGACAGCTTTGGTGGTAACTTGTATCACTCTCTTGTCTTGTAGTTTGATATGATGTATTCCAATTATTATTCATACGAATTGATGTCTATGTTGATGAATATGAGTAGCTAAATCTTTTGTGTTGGTGGTAGAATGTAGAATATGCATGTTATGGGTTATGTTTATGCTTACATGAGATTGTGATTCAATCTTGCTGCCAATCCCTTCATATGATTCTTAGTTGCCTATAAAATATATTCGAATTGAGTATAGTGACAAACTCTTGGTCAATGAAAGCTATAGGATTGTATGTTAGAGATTTGCAGCATGCTAGATAAATGGTGTTGGTGACAAGCACCTCTAAATTATTGATAGTGATCTTTCATGATGTGTGTCTTAAATTTGCCTAGACAAGTTGCTTAGCAGACTTGATCGAAGGTTCTACGCATTGAACTTGTGAGCATATACGTAACCCATGCATGTGTATTTGATTTCTACCACCAACCGTTTTCCAAACTTGATTTACATAAATCTGATTTCTCGTTGCTATTGTTCAAAGGAAACGATTCTCAAAACATTTGAACTCGTTGACTGAAATTACTTGCAAAAACCTCAAGCAAAGCCACGTTAGGTCCCGAGAGAACGACACTCGGGGACAACTTGCCATTGCACTCTAGTTTGTGTGTGTAGTGATAAGTGTTCTTAGGCTTTTAAAACAAATTTAATTGGTGAAAGACGACATCATCAATTTGGCGCCGTTGCCGGGGACTTAACTCCTTTGGTTGGTGTTTTTGTTTTGGTTTTTTCAGCCAACATCTCTCCTTTGTCTCATTTCTGTTTTTGTTTCTTTTTGCTTGAGATACTCACTATCTTGTATTTCAGGTGAGTGCATGCCTAGAACCCGAAGGGGTGGACCTATTATTGAACCTTTTGTAGACGAGATTGATCGTTTGTTTCAAAGGAGAAGGAGGAATTTGAATCTCGAGTTTGAAGGAGTAGCACCTAGAGCTTCTACTTCTGGTATTCGGGAAGAGTCTTCTTCTTATCTTTTGGAGCCGGTTCTTGGATCTGTTTACTTGGAGGGTGAAATGGCGGAGAGACCTATACGTACACTTACTAAGCCTACGGTTGGGGCTAGAGGACCATCAATTGTCCTCAATGATGCCACCAGGAACTTGGAGATCAAGAATCACATGTTCCAACAACTTCCCAAATTCTATGGGATGGCTAATGAGGACGTGATTGGGTTCTTGAATGAGCTCGAGAATTTTGTTCTCCATCTTGGGCGACCAGGAGCTGGTGTTACGGATGATGATCTCCGTTTGAAGGTCTTTTCTATGGGGCTAGGCGATCGAGCAAAGGCTTGGCTCAATACTTTGGAGGCCGGGTCTTTGACGACATGGGATCTTTGCTTTTATAAGTTCATGGAGCGTTACTACCCCGCTTCCAAGACAATGGCTATGAAGAGCCAAATTAGCTCCTTCGAGCAGAGGTACGATGAGCCTTTCCACGAGGCCTATGATCGTTTCATGGGATTACATCATCGATGCCCACATAACGGGTATGATAAAGGTCAGCTTCTCCAATTCTTTTACAATGGTTTACATCCTGAGATTCAATCTCAAGTGGATAGTATTTGTGGAGGTAGTATGGGGGAGTTGCTTCCTTCTCAAGCCCAAGTGAAGCTGGATATGATGTACCGGAATTCACAAAACCGGAATGTGAGGGCTCGTGTGCTCCAAAAGGAGCAAAGAGGTGAAGCTAAGGTAGTAGTGGAACAAAATGCCTTCGATGGGTTCGCCCATGAAGTGAAGCAAGCTTTGAGGCAAAGCGTTCCTTCTCCTTCTACGGAGGTTTGTGGTGTGTGCAAAAACTATGGGCACCCGACCTACTTGTGCCGTTCTGAATTTGCTAGAGAGCAATACATCACGAACGAGGTCCATCAAGAAGTATATGCTGCTGAGGGAGAGCAAGTAGTTGGAGATGTGAACTACGGGCAAGGTTATGGCAATGTGAGGCCACAAAACCGTGGACCCCGAGGTGGGTACCAGAATCAAGGCAACCGTGGTTATTTTCATAACTCGAATCAAAATGCCTATGGGCCTAATCAAGATAGAAGTCGTCTCAGCTATGGGAACAATTGGTATGAAGGAGCACCGCCTTCTAATCCTACACCTCCACCCCCGGTTGCTAGTTCGGGACCACAAGGTGGAGGGGTGCTTCCTTCACCTCTTGTCTCTTCACTCAATGATCTGGTTTTGAAGACGAATAAATTCATGGAGCATTACTATCGTAATGAGGCTACTAACAATCAACGCTTTGAGAAGCTTGAGGCTAGTAGTAGCAACCTCCATAAGAAGCTACAAGAGCTTATAGATCGAGGCGCGAGTAGAGAGCAAGGGAAGTTTCCCGGAAACACGGAGAAGGCTATGGCCATAACCGTGGTGACTGATTTGCCCGTGGAGATCACGGTTGTGAGGGACAATGCACTAGTTGAGGTGCCAAGTTGCAAGCTAACTGAAACTTGCAAAGTGAGGAGCTTGAGACTCCTAAGGTAGTTGTGGAAGAGAAAGTGGTCGCACAATCTGATGCGATAGTTGAGGAAGTGAATGAAAACTCATCGTCTGAGGATGAGTTGGTGGATATGGTGGAAATGCCTATTCAAGAGAGCTTTGATGTGGAAATCGGCTTGGGAAAGAAGGATGGAATAGTGGCAACTCTAGACACGGAAGCGGGTGTGAATGTCATACCTTTGAACGTGTACGAAGAGTCGGGTTTGTCTGGCTTAAGACCAATGAAATGCATGGTGCAATTGGCGGATGGGTCTATGAAGAAGCCATTGGGTGTGATAGAGAATCTAGTGGTAACAGTCGCCGGTGTAGAGGTCAAGACGAACTTCATCGTCATGCCTACATCCTCCGCAAAGCTCAAGGATGTGGTTCTTTTGGGTAGAGCCTTCATCAACAAAGTACATATGGTGATAGACATGCACCGTCGTACATGTAGCTTCGAGGTAAATGGCAAGCAACATACGTTGCGAGCCATAGTTAATTCATGTGCTTATGTTGATACTAACGAACTTGTAGGATTCTTTGGTCCTCTTTATGTTCGTCAAGATGTGCAGGGACTTAGTGCTTTGAAGAGCACTTAAACGGGGAAGTCTAGTACCCGATGCAAAATTGATCCCGCATGAGCTAAGATGAGTCGAGCCAACGACTTTTAAACGAAGGCGCTTCTCGGGAGGCAACCCGAGGTTGTAGGTAATTGCATATAGATTAGAAGCACGTTTAAATTTTGTTTCGTTGTTTAGACAAGTTTTTTGGGGTGAAAATTTAGCAAAAGTTGAAAAAAATTAGATTTGGGAGCTTCAGGTCCCAAGCGAACCGCTTGGACAGCCCAAGCGGTCCGCTTGGATTCCAGTAAGAATCCCATTCTTACTGGAAATCCAAGCGAAGCGCTTGGCTCGCCCAAGCGGTCCGCTTGAATTTCCAGTAGGAATGAAAATTCCTACTGGAAATCCAAGTGGAGCGCTTGGGAGTGCCCAAGCGGACCGCTTGCCAAGCGCTTCGCTTGGGACACCCAAGCGCTTCGCTTAGCTTTCCTTAAGGAAGCAAGCGGGGCACTTGATATTCAAAGCCTCCCACTTCTTTTTCTTCCTCCTTTGCCGATTTTTGCACCCCAAAAATCTCAATGTCTCTCAATTCTCCACCAATTCTTGCAATCTTGTGCATTTTACAAAGCCCATCACCTCCTCTATCATCTAAACCGATCAAATTTCACGGTTGAAGCATCCATAACAAGGAATCAAAGGTACCTCTCATGAACCCTAACTTTCTTGAATTTGGGATTTTATCTTAATTAGCTTCAATTGTGTTATGCATTGGTGAATTAGAGTTTGATAATGATTATTGAGCATGTTTCTTACTAGATGTGATGTCTAAATTCGAATTTTGCTCTTCTTGATTTATGATGAACTCTAGTGATTCGAATTTTTGCTATGTAATTGTTTGATGATTGTTAGCCTTGAATTTGAGTTATGATTATGATTATGGTGATGTTGTGATTGCATGAGAATGTATTGGATTGGTTGGGTAATTTAATTGGAGAGTTTGATTGCTTGGTTTAGATTAGTATGGATTTATCGTAACGAAGTGTTAAAGCTTCTCGATTTTTTCATATGAACTTTAGCAAGCCTTCAAACTCACCATGAGATTACTTGAGTGAGTTTTGACGTCTAAGAGTCGACTTGTTGCATTATGACTCGTTTTAAACGAAGAACGTATACTTGTCTTAGAGTAGAAGTAGATTGTTTGGTAGTAGTATAAGAGTCTAAGTCTTATTGTCTCTTGAAGTTATCTAATAAGATTATTCTAGGTACCATGGACACAAGAGCCAAGAAGAAAGCAAGGAGGGATGGAGCTTCAACTTCCAAGGAGATTCCCCGTGATGAAAGCGACTGTGACCCATACAAAGAATCGGACGCATTGCGGAGGTTCCGATACAACTTCTATAGGGGAGGGGAACGGTCAGTGATTTGGGACCGTAGCATCTCCTTTACTTCAAAGGATTTGGACGTATTAAAGGGGACAAAATACGAGGACAAGGGACTTTTCTTTGATGTACCCTATGCACCCTATGCTCACCTTACCAGACTTATAACGGCGAGAGGATGGACCTTCTATGGGAAAGAACTCTGCGGATAGGATAGAGACCTTGTCGAGAAGTTCCACATTGCCTTCGAGGACTATAACTATAAGGCTGAAGCAGTACCTATTCGTGGTGTGATGGTCCCTTTCTCACCATTGAGTATCACTAGTTTCATTATGGGACTAAAAGAACCCTTGCGGGAAGACAAGAATAAGGTAGCATACTATGTGAATGATCCCTATGTGCAATATGTCTATGACCCAACGATTGAGAAGTTTCCGAGGAAGATAGTCGGGGTTCTGACAACCAAGGACTATAAGCCAAGGAAGACGCGTCTCGATAACACCTTGAAGTATAACGATTTGCACTTGCACGCCCGCATGATCCTACCTTTCGTCGTAGCTAATCTGATCCCGGGACTCATAACCGATGAGATAACGCCGGAAGTCGGGATCTTAGTCTATTCCCTCATGGCAAACCTGCCCATCACTCCGGGGGACATCATCTTCCAGCAATTCAAGATTAAACGAGAACCCGGTCACCCACTAGTTTTCCCCAATCTGATCACTGCTATGTGTGAGAAAGCAAATGTGCCAAACATCCGGCTCACCGAGGCATCGAGGGAACCAATCGACATAGAGACACACGATCTGATACTCCACCGCTTTGAAGTAGAGTAAGGTTTCGAATCCGAGTGATTTTGCGGTGGTAGTACTCCCTTTTGATACTCTTATCTGATATTATGTCTTTTGACTCTTGTACTCTTTATTTGCTTTTGTAGTTGTGGCCTGTGTGCCTTTTGTCGTGATTAGTTTAGTTTAGTTTTTGTCTTGGTGCCTTAGATGATTAAGAGAGGAAAAACATCGAAAATCTGGAAACAGGGCCAAGCGAAGCGCCTGGAAGGGCCAAGCGGTCCGCTTCAAATTCCAGGAAGTTTTGCAACTTCCTGGAAATTCAAGCGGAGCGCCTGGAGCCACCCAAGCGCTCCGCTTGGACCCTGTACCCAGATTTTCCTCGTTTTTCCATTCTTCTCACCTTTGCGCACCCGTTTTCACTTGTTTCTTGAGTCTTTTCAGGTACTACTCATATATAGGAGATTGGACACGAACCTTCATCTCAGGGAAGTGTACTTTCAATCCAATATTTCCTTTTCTTTCAACTTTTCTTTGCTCGAGGACGAGCAAAAGTTTAGGTTTGGGGAGGGGGTATTGGATTTTCAGTACTATATGCTTGTGTGGTTCGTACATGCCTGATTTTACTCAAGTTCATGTGATTTGTCGTGTTTTTTTTCAAATTTTTGCATGCATATCATCCTTAGATTAGTTGTTGCACGTTGTTGTGTGTGGAGTTTATTGCCAAGACTTTTGAACTTTTTTATTGAGTAGACTAAGTGTTTATGGCCATTGATCATATGTTGCATCACTTTGCAAGTAGTTTGAGGCTTGTCTCGCTTGGTTTGTCACATTCGCATGTGCACTAGTTAAGCTTAGTAGTCTCGACATCACCTTGAGTGGTGTTTCTTCTGCTGCGGTTCACGATGGCCTTATGAAATGATGCATGTTAGAATCTATGGTTGTAACCCGTGTAATTATGTACGTAAGAGGCGACAAGTTCTTCACCTCGATTTGAGATTGCCAAATGCCTAGGAAGGAGGTAGTGTGAGGTGTGCGATTCCTTGTATTAAACCTATTCTATCGAATAGGTTTGGGGAGGGGGTTGCTTCGTTGATCTTGTCTTTCGTCTTTGAGTCGTTGTAAAGTTTCCTTTTTCTTTTTCTTTTTGTTTTGTGTCCCAACCTATTCTTTCGAATAGGTTTGGGGAGGTGTCTTTGTAAAGAGTCTTTCCTTTTTTCTTTTCGTCTTTGTGCTCAAACCTATTCTCTCGAATAGGTTTGGGGAGGTGTTTTTGACACATAGTACTACTGCTTGCCCCTATATATAAAAAAAAGAAAGAGAAAAAAGAAAAGAAAAGAAAAGAAGAAAAAAAAAGAGCAAAGAAAATAAAAAAAAAGGGGGGAAGAAAGAAAATAAAGAATAAGACCCAAAAGCAAAAGAATGGTCGTTGCAAGCCAAAAGCAGTCTAGTAAGGTGTCAAGTGTCATGTAAATATTTTGTTCTTGTGAAGTTATCGAGTTGTAAATTCTATCTTTTGTTTCGTGTCGCCTTTGTCCAAGGCCTGTTCTTGACCACCCTCGTCTTGCTATTCAAGAAGTGGTTGAAAGAGACTCATTCTTGAGAGTCTGGGTAGAATAGGGGAGTGTTATCTTTCTAAGGGAACCCTCCTTCGTTTGATGAGAGCCAGTATTGGTTCGCCCTCTCTTGAGGAAAAGTCTCGCTTGGTGAACAGAAGTAAGTCCTCGGTTTCATAGGCACGGGGAAATTGTAGTATGATAACATGCATCATTGTGTAGTCACTGACCAGGTCCAGGTAGAAGATGTTACGAAAGACTCCTTTGTTTAACCAAGTGCACTTGAGAATGTGTATACTCGTAATCGAGGCATTCTTCAACCTACTTGCATGTCATGCACATATGGTCTTGTTCATAAGCATTTGGTAGATTCAATAGATTAATTCATCTTACTTGGCATGAGACTCCTTTTGTGTTGCATTTAGGTTAGTTTGTTGCTTTAGGACAAGCAAAGGTTTGGTTTGGGGAGTTTGATGAACGTATTTTTGACGCGTTCATCTTGTCTTTTTCACCTTCTTTTGCTATCTTTTAGCCTTGTTTTTTGGTTTAGTTTTGTAGAATTGTGTCACGTTTTGTGTTTTCTGCATTTTCAGGCACTTAGGTACGAAACGGTGTTTTTGGAGCTAAAAACGAGCCTTTTTGATGGAAAAGACGGCCCCGTTGAAGTTCCCCAATCTCCATGGCTTGTTCGTAAGTGTTTGAGCTTCAATAAGCATCGAGAAGGATGAGTCCAAGGCACCCGAGGGCCATGCGAGGGCAAAAAGATTGAGTTTGAAGACAAAAATCTGCCCAGGAGCCAAGCTAAGCGCTTGGAATAGTGAAGCGCTTCGCTTCAATTTCCAGGAGCTTTGGCACAGAATCCAAGCGAAGCGCTTGGAGTGCCCATGCATATACGTAACCCATGCATGTGTATTTGATTTCTACCACCAACCGTTTTTCAAACTTGATTTACATAAATCTGACTTCTCGTTGCTATTGTTCAAAGGAAACGATTCTCAAAACATTTGAACTCGTTGACTGAAATTACTTGCAAAAACCTCAAGCAAAGCCACGTTAGGTCCCGAGAGAACGACACTCGGGGACAACTTGCCATTGCACTCTAGTTTGTGTAGTGATAAGTGTTCTTAGGCTTTTAAAACAAATTTAATTGGTGAAAAACGACATCATCAAAATGGCAGCACTGGGTGTTGGAAATCTTTATTCAGATTCTGAGAAAGTGAAAACTATCATCAGAAGTTTGAATCAAGAATGGATCCACACTCAGAATTTCTATTATAATCAAGGAATGCAAGACATTACACCAACAGAGTTGTTCTCTCATATTGCTACTGTCAATTATGAGACAAAGCAAAGAGAAAATGTGTTTGCTGAAAAATCGCAAAACATTGCTCTTGCTGCAAAGCCGTCATCTTCTGAAAAGAAGAATGATAAAGAGCCTGCTGATAAAAATGCTTTAGTTGTTAAAAACATGAAGAAGTTCATCAGTAAGGAACTTGAAAGGCGAAAAGCAAAAGAGAAGCTGAAAAAGCATCTTGGTAACAACAACCATAAGTACAAGAATGATACTAGCTCGCTGAACAAGCAAGCTCAGCAAGCTACATCATCAGAAGAACCAGCAGTTGAAAATGATCTATGTTTTTACTGCAAAAAGCCTGGACACTTCAAAGCTAATTGCCCTTTGCTGAAAGGCAAATCTGCTGAAAAGAAGAAGAAGTTCAAAAGAGCTTTCATTGCTGAAGAAAAGAAGAAGCTTCAAGCAAACATCGATGCATTGTGTATTGATACTAGCTCCGAAGAAAGTGAGGATGAAAGTTCAAACACCGACGATGAAGAAGCCACTCTAGACGTGGAGATTGGCAAAGAAGTGTGTGGAATAGCTATGGAAGCTTATCCAGATGTGTCGAACTACGAATTCTGCCTCATGGCCGGTCAGGTAAATAACTCTACCTCTGACTCAGATTCAGAAAGTGAAGACGAGATTGACCTTGACAAGATTGAAGGTGAAATCGAAAGATTTGAGAAAACTCTCAGCAAACAGCAAGAGAAACTACAACTTGCTGAAACTCTGACCAAGCAAACTACTGAAAAATACGTTTTGCTGAAGGAAGAGACAGAAGAAAAGGATGCTGAAATAAGGCGTCTTAAGAAGTTGATTGCTGAGGCTGCAGAGAAAAATTCTCAAATGGCATTAGAATTGGAAGAGTATCAGTCATCTATTCTAAAGTTACTTGCTGAAATCCAAGAAATGAAAAAGATGAAAATCAATTTCAAATCCTATGTGGAAGCAAGTAATACGCTGACTGAACTAAACTCTTATTTGAGAGATCCATCTCAGAAAGAAGGTTTAGGAGCAACGTGTGAAGGTGATAACGTAGAAATCTTGAGAAAAGATAAATCACCTATCTCCTTTGTACGTGCTACTGATAGTAGTCCTCCAGTAATCTATCAGTTTGGTCAATCTAAGGTTGCTGAAACATGCAATCATGTACCTATGACCATAAAGCCCGCTGTTGCTACTCAAAGTAACAAGACTTTAAAAGGAAAACAGGTTGCTGAGAAGCAAACTGGAAAGAAGAAGAATGTCGTGAAGCATTCCGCCAAACAAGTTGCTGAAAAGCAAGTTGTAAAGACTAAAGGCAAGATTACTAAAAGTAATCAGAAGTCCTTTGCTGACAAACCTGAAACGAGTAGGGTTGCTGAAGCTAAAGCTCAGCACTCTCCGAAAAGTGGACTAGGTTTCAAAACCAAGCAAAGTCAACTTTTTCATGAGTATAAGCAAAGTCAGCAAAGATACTTCAAAGAGATGAAGAAAATCAAGCCTAAGAGTTCTGAAAAGACTCCCAATGCTAGGACTAGAAGGAACCTTGCTAGAAAAGAACTTACTGAAAAGTATGTTCAGCAAAAAGGTCAACAGAGCAAGACACCACATCAGAAAGTGGATTTGACCAGCACGAGTCAAAAGTCTTTCAGCTCAAATCCTCCTAGTTGCTCAGCAAGTAGAAAACAAGTCAAAGTTGAAAAACTTCAGACTTGGGTTTCCACTGGACGCATTCTTGAACATGTTAATGGACATCCATCATTGGATAATTAACTTGTTTGTTCTTGATTGTGCAGACTGCAGCCACGGAGACAAACGATGCAATCTGGCACTTTGATAGTGGTTGTGGAAAGCACATGACGGGCAACAAGAATAACCTTATAAACTATAGACGGTGGTCTAAAGGTCCAACAATAAGGTTTGCTGGTGGAGGCTCCGGATCTACAAAAGGCTATGGTGATGTGAAGTTAGGATGCATAACCATTTTTGGAGTTCTTTATGTAAAAAATCTTAAGTTTAACCTTTTCAGCATGAGTCAATTTGCTGACAAAGGATACTTCATCGAAATTAAAAGTGATGAATGTAAACTTGTAGATTTTGAGACTAAAAAGGTTATAATGATTGCAAGAAGATCAGGAGGCTTGTACACCGTTGATTGGTCTTCAACAAACGTTGAAAAATGCCTTGTCTCAGATCATGATTGCCTTGCTGAAAAAGCATGGTTATGGCATAAACGAACAAGTCATCTAAACTTCAAGACGCTGATTAAGCTGTCTAAAAAGGCACTTGTAGTTGGATTACCTAGGGTTACTTTTAAGAAGGATGGTGTTTGCAATGCATGTCAGCAAGGAAAGCAAACCAAATCTTCTTTCAAGAACAAGGCAGTACCGTCAACTACAAAACCTTTACAACTCTTGCACATGGACTTGTTTGAATCTTCTTCAACAAGCTATGCTGGTAAGAAGTATGGTCTAGTCGTGGTAGATGACTATTCAAGATTCACTTGGGTAGTGTTCATCAAGCACAAATCTGAAACCAAGACTGAAATACCTAACTTGCTGAATAAGCTTGAAGTCATGAAAAATGACAAGGTAAAAGTCATAAGGACAGACCATGGTACTGAGTTTGTAAACCAGTACATAACTGAATATTGTACCTCTAAAGGTATTCAACATCAGTTATCCTCAGTAAGGACACCACAGCAAAACGGTGTTGCTAAATGGAAGAATCGTACCCTGAAAGAAGCCGCAAGAACAATGCTTGCTGACACTGAAATAAGTGAGGCTTATTGGGTTGAAGCGATTAATACCGCCTTCTATACTCAAAATAGATGTTTCATCACTAAGGAATACAACAAAACTCCTTATGAATTGTTTGTTGGAAGACCTCCTAACATCACTCATCTAAGAGTATTTGGTTGCAAGTGTTTCGTTCTTAACAATGGTAGAGAATACCTAAGAACATTTCAACCAAAGGCAGACGAAGCGATATTTCTTGGCTACTCCTTGCATAGTAAAGCTTATAGAGTTTACAGCAAAAAGGCACAAAAGATTGAAGAATTTGTGCATGTTGTATTCTACGAAAAGTCACAAGGTGTGCCTGCTGAAGAAGAAATATCAGAATGTATGAAAAAGCTAATCATACATGAGCAAAGAACTGAATCTGATGCTAGAAAAATCAAGTCAATTGAACTAAATGATGATTCTGACAATGACTCTCCTCCCCCGAGTCATGACAAGATAAATATAGTTCACGACAAAGAATTTCCAGCAAAAGACGCGGTTGCTCCGGAAGTTGCTGAAATTATGCAATCTCCAGTGCCTGCTGATGAAATATCTCAATCCAGCAATGTTGAACAAGCAGTTGCTGACGAACAAATCTCAGCAGAGACACAAATTCCCAGTAGTACTGAACAAGTACATACTGAAGAGTCACATGCTGATGAGCAAACATATCCTGATCCAACAAACAGGAAACCTGTTAATAAATGGATTAGAGATCATCTCTCTACGGATATGATTGGCGATATTAACAAACGCCAAGTGACTAGATCCAAAGCTACTCACGGACTTGCTGAAGAAGCAACTGTCGTAGAAGTAGAATCTTTGTTCTCTAGCTTTGTATCAGAAATTGAACCTAAAACCATAGAAGAAGCTTTGAAGCATTCTGAATGGATAAAGGCAATGCAAGAAGAATTGGATCAATTTGAAAGGAACAAAGTCTGGAAACTTGTGCCACTTGCTGAAGATAAGAAAGCTATTGGTACAAAGTGGGTGTTCAGAAACAAGCTGAGCGAGTCTGGTGAAGTAACAAGAAATAAAGCACGCTTAGTTGCTCAAGTTTACTGTCAGACTGAAGGATTAGACTATGATGAGTCTTACGCTCCAGTTGCAAGATTGGATGCAATTAGGATTTTCTTAGCCTTTGCTGCTCACAATGACTTCATTGTTTACCAAATGGATGTTAAAAGTGCATTCTTAAATGGTGAACTTGCTGAAGAAGTCTACCTAGAACAACCCCCCGGCTTTGAACTTCCCTCAGAAATCAAGATGGTATACACGCTTCAGAAAGCTGTATATGGTCTAAAGCAAGCACCAAGAGCATGGTATGATACCTTGGCCAAGTTCTTGCTGGAAAATGGTTTCAAGAAAGGTGAAGTTGACAAAACATTATTTACCATGAACCATGATGGTAAATTAATCTTAGTTCAAATTTATGTGGATGACATAATTTTTGGATCTAAGGACAAGCAACTTTGTGATGATTTTGCCAAACTCATGACTAATAAGTTTGAAATGAGTATGATGGGAAAATTGAATTACTTCCTAGGATTGCAAGTCAAGCAACTCAAAGATGGAATATTCATAAATCAAGCAAAGTATGCGAAAGAAATGCTCATAAAGTTTAGGATCAAAGAGGATGAGAAACCTGAAAAGATCCCTATGAGTGTTGGCACCAAATTGGGTTATACTAAAGAGGACAAAAGTGTTGAAGAACACAAGTATAGGAAGGTCATTGGTTCCTTGTTGTATCTAACAGCAAGTAGACCTGACATTCTGTATGCTGTTTGTGTGTGTGCAAGATTCCAATCTGATCCAAGAGAATCACACTACAAAAAGGCAATCAAGATACTGAAATATGTTAAAGGTACAGTCGATGTTGGATTATGGTATCCTAAAGATTCTGGACTTGAATTGGTTGGCTATTCTGATGCTGATCATGGTGGATCAACTCTTGATAGAAAAAGTACCTCTGGAACTTGTCAGTTTTTGGGTACTAGATTAATATCATGGTTCAGCAAGAAGCAAACGTGTGTCGCCAATTCATCTACTGAATCTGAATACATTGCAGCTGGTTGTTGCACAGCTCAAATCCTATGGATTCATCAACAATTAAGAGATTATGGTATTTCTGCAAAGAAAACACCAATCTTTTGTGATAATACAAGTGCTATTGCAATTACGCAAAATCCTAAGTTTCACTCTAGGACCAAGCACATTGATATTAGACATCATTTCATTAGAGATCATGTGGAAAAATGTGACATTGAGGTTGTGAAAGTAGGCACTGAAGATCAGCTTGCTGATATCTTCACCAAGCCCCTACCAGATAATAGGTTCGCAATGCTAAGGTATAACCTTGGATTGACTGAACTACCTCAATAAAGGATACACTTGGCAGAATGCTGAAACAGGTATTCAGCAAGCCAAAGTATTCTTGTCTAAAAGACCAAGCCACTGATTTCTTCTAAGAAATGATAAGTCACTACATGATTGCTGAAACAGGCATTCAACAAGTAATTCCTTCAAAACGGGTATTTGTTAGGAAACTTAACCACTTGCTGAGACAGGCACTCAGTAAGAGAAAAAACTTAAGGATTGCTGAGACGGGTACTCAGACAATCAAAAGATACTGAAACAGGTATTCAAGTATCAAAGGAATTTTCTGAGACGGGAACTCAGAAAAAGTGCAAAAGCTCATCTCTTAGATTTTACCAAAGGATGTCTCAAGTGCAAAAGAATTTACTGAAACGGGAAATTAGAAATGTCTTTTAATCTAAGAAAATATGAGATATCTAAGTAAGGGGGAACTTTCAGTAAGTATCAAGATTGTTAATTCAAACTCGCTGAAAAGATTCTTGTCTATTTCAGCAAGCAATCTATCCCTTATTACTCGGTAAAATCAATTTGTGACGTTAAGCTGGCACAGATAAACTCGCAATAATCATGACATGAAATTCAATCGTGGCCATTGATTAAAAGGAGTTACTTATCTAACGGCTAACAAATCAAAGAGAGAGAGTTCTCTGACGGTTTTAGTTAGTGGGCCACTACGCATTCAATGCAAAGGCTCCACTAACTCCAGTGTTTCTCTGTTTTACCCTTGCTGAGAGCTCAAATCGGTTGAGTTTCTCATACACCAGAGACACTATATAAAGAAGGAGTTAGAGAAATGACAAAATTCTTTAACTCACATTTCCTTTCTCTGCAAATTCTAGCCTGAATCTACTGTACCTCCGGTCAAAAAGCAAACTATCTCTTTTCGTACAATCTTTCTTGCTCTATATAAGTAATGGCTCCCAAGAGACAGTTATCCAAGTCCTCAAAATCGTCAAAGGTTGATAGTGTTGAAACACGCACTGCTCCGGTGACTACTCTGACCCCAGACACAACGAAAGTTGTGTTGAAAAACGACCGAATCACTGTAAAACCTATGCCTCCGTCATATCTTGACACTGCAAAGTGTGAGATGTTGATGCAATGGGGAGGGTTTGCAAAAGAAAAGTACATTAGGTACTTTTGTGAACAAGAACTTGATGACCAAAATGAAGAGGCGCTTGAGTTCATCAAGCAGCAAGGCCTCATGAACTTTATCTCTACTCGCACTAAGCAAGTGAGCATGATTGATACAATGGAATTCTACAACAATGCAGAAATCCAGTCCCTTACAGACAGTAATGGAGTCACTGAAAAAGTGATCCTTACTTATGTTCAAAACACGCAAATCGTCCTGAAATGGACTGATTTAGCGGAGATTTTTCAGATTCCAACCATTGGAACTGAAGATGACGTCACTGCTTCTGACGAAGAAATTGAAGCATTCTACAGTGACGTCAGAAATGCAAAAATGAAGAAAGGCGAGATAGCTCCCGTGACTTGGACAAAACACGTTAAGAGAAAGCATCTCTGCCATTCACTTGGTCTAGTAGCTCTGCTACTGATAAAAGTTCTTGACTCCCAAGTTGGAGGAATTGACCAAGTAGGCCTGAGAAGATGGCCATTGCTGATGCATATCTATGAAAATAAATCGGAACTTAACTGGGCTAAGTACATTTTCAACAGGCTTGTTGATTGTGTCACTAAGTTTAAGGTAAAGGTAGAAGACAACAAGGTCTCACCTTCCTTTCCAGTTATGTATGGAATCAAGATATGCTATATCCTTGAACATTTCAGGATAGAGCTAAGAAACCCATTGCCAATCAAGAAATATGTGTGCAATGTGGGAAGATCTTTCTACAAGCAGAATGTACCTAAGATTGCTGGAAAGAAAACTAAGAAGACAACAACTGCAAATGTTGTCAGCACAAGCCAACAAGAAAGGTATACAACAGCTGCAGATGTTACGACTCAGCAACCTAGAGATGAAACTGCTATAGATGGTGGTAACACAAATGAAATTGCTGTAGAAAATCAACAAGGTACGTGTACAACACCTGTTGCTGAAAAGGCAACAATAGATGACTCTGGGAAACTGGAGAAATCTAAAAAGAAAAAGAGGAAAGATGATGATGACACTCAGACTGCAGCGTCATCAGCAAACCCCGTACCTAAGAGGAAACGGACAAGCAACAAAAGAAAGAAGACACTGGCTTCTCAGTCAGTCCCTGATGTCCAAGACTCCTCAGTCAATTCCCAGACAAATGCTGAAACGCATTTGCCAGTAGATGTTGCTGAAGTAATTACTGAAACATATATCAGCAATGTTGAAGTGTTTGCGGAAGCCTTCAACAATCAACTCAACGTTGATAACTCTACTGAGAATAGACCACAAGGCAGTGGAAATGAAATTCCTGCCCAAGTCCCAGATATCTACATTGTAGATAAATTAGATGATCCAACTATGGAACCAGCAAGTGATATTGCTGCTGATCTGCAAAGAGCGGCACTTGCTGATGCTGCTGAAAAGATGGTTACTGAACAAGCAACTCATCAAGTTGCTGAAACCCAGCTTGCTGAAGAACCAGTTGCTGAAATAGCAATGGTTCCAGTTCATGAAGTTGCTGAAACTCAAGAAGCATTATTCAAAGACGCATCTCTTGATGCTGAGAATACTGGCCCAAGTTCACCCAAGACATCAATTGACAAAGTCCAGCTTGTACTGGAAGATTTAAGCAAACAAATGGAGTTGGAGATTGAAGAATCATCCAACAAGTCAATTGATCTCTTCATGACAAGCAGTGAGCTTAAAGGTCAAGATGCTTCTGCTCAACTTGTAATTTCAGAGACAAGGGAGATTGCTGAAACCGCACAGCTTTCTCAGATAGAGCAAAATCAGAAGTCTGCTGAAGAAACAGTCCAAGAAGCTGAAGAAACTGTTAATGGTGAAAGGACAGAGCCACAACCTGTCCTTCCTCAGCAGGTAGTTAATTCAACCATCAGTAAAACTTCAAATTCTGAAAATTGTTCTTTTGCTAAAATTATTCTTTCTCTATAGACTTCTCAAGATGCAAGTCAGATGGTTGCTGAAGCCTCTGCACCAGAACCAACACACCCTGCTCAGCAGGTAGTTAATAATTTTGGTATAAAAACTAAGTTTGACAACTTAGTACTTGTGTCTAATTATAATTTATTTCAGGATGAACAAATGGAGGATGCTACTCAAGCTCCTCATGGAATGCAAATTGTACTACATGAGCTTGCTGACTCTCAGCAGGTAAATCATGTTTCAGATTTAAACTCTAAAACAATTCTCCAAACCAATCCTGATCTAAATAAAATTCTTTTTCAGGCTCAAAAGGAGACCACTGAAGTGGTACTCATCACTGAAGATCAGCAAGTAAGTTCTGAAGAACTTTACTTGAACTTCAAGAGGACAACTTTGTCACGAGTTGCTAAGTCTGTCAGCAACTGGCAAAGGTACAGGAGAATGGACTTCTCAGATCTTCACCTTCATCTCTCAAATGAGAAAAAGAGATCTTCACTGTTAAAGCTCGAAACATTTGTCCACTCCATCCTTCCTGAAGAAATGACATATTCTCAGCAAATGAGCTCAAATCTGATTGCTCAAATCAGAGAGAATATGAAGGCCAAATTTAAGAGTGCCTCTCCAGCTGAACAAGCTGTGATGCTCAAAGGTCTTTTTGTTCCTGTGGTGGCTGATCCCCACAAATTAACTGAGGAAGAGGAAGTGACAAGTGTTGCCTTGTATAAGCACGTTGAGCTAGTCATTCTGACAGATGATGAAGAAGAAGAAGAAGATGAGAACATTCCCACTGATCCCAGTGATGATGAAGGGAAAGATTCTAAGGACAAGAAAGATGACGATGATGACAATCAAGGTCCAAGTCCTGGTGCTGGTGGATTGAAGTTAACAGTTGCTGAAAATACTCAATCTGACAATCAGCAAGCTAAACAACAACAATCTCAGCAAGAATCTCAACCTCCTCCTGATGATGCTGAAAATCAAGCACCTGTGCAAGGTGCTGATACTGAAGAAGAATACGCCAGAAAAAGGGTTGCCTTGAAAAATGGCAAAAGTCCAGTTTCTGATGCCAAGGTTACTGAAGAAAACCTTGAAGATGAGGATGAAGAAGATGAAGATTACCAACGAGCTCTACAAAACAGTCTCGTGATCCATGCAAGGCATACGCAGGATCTGGAAATTGGTGAATCTTCAATACCAAACTCAAAGGAAGTTCCATCCCTTCCACTTACTACTGGCGAAACTCCAGTTATTGAGTCTCAAACGTTGCCTTCAGCAACTACTCAATTAAAACTAACTACTGGCGAAACTCCAGTAATTGAGCCACAAACTCAATTGAAACAACTATCTACTGGCGAAACTCCAGTAATTGAGCCACAAACTCAATTGAAACAACTATCTACTGGCGAAACTCCAGTAATTGAGCCACAAGCTCAATTGAAACAACTATCTACTGGTGAAACTCCAGTCATTGAGTCTGAAGCGTTGCCATCAGCAACCAGTCAACAAAAAGGAAGTGAAGCTACTGATAAAGGTTCTAAAGTTGCTCAACTTGATGAATCTGAGGATGATGACGACTTGTCAGAAGATGAGGATGAACAATCCAAGCGAGACCCAAAAGTCGTTCAGATTCCTCCTCCTAATTACCTCACTTATGAAGGAGATTCATTAAGAGCCGAGCTGCTTTTATGAGATGATCAGTTTGCTACTGAACTTAAGGCTCACTCCTTGACACCTCATTTAGTGCCGTTCCCAAGAGTTGAGGAGTTTACTCCCAGAATTCTAGCACTAAACCAAGTCCATGATGCCTGCAAAGCTGAAGATGAGGCATTGCTTGCTGAGAGCCCACTTGACATTGGAAAAATATTGGCTACAGTGCTGAGACGCACTACAACTTTAACCATAGCTCAGAAAGACATCAGTCTTTATCACAAGAGCTATGAAGAAGATGTAAGTCAAGCGCTCTTGCTTGCAAAGAATGCTCTCGTCAAGGCTCAGAATATTATGGATGAGAAGGCCGCAACAGAGGAAAGACATGAAGAGAACATGATGAATATTCAAAAAGAGTTGTCCACAATGAACTCTGACCAACAGGCAATCATCATGAAGTATAACAGTCTCAACACTCTTGCTGAAAATTGCAATGAGTTTTATTCTCTGCACATCACTCCGATGTTGCAATCCATGTCTAAGGGGGAAAAGAAGAATACTAGAAAAAACAATCAAACCCCTCCTACTCCTGTTGTTGATGTGCCACTTCCAATAGAACCTCTTGCTGAAAAAGAGCAAAGTTCTAAAAGACAAGCAGAATCTGAGTTAAATTCAGCAAGTACCAAAAAGAGAAAAACCGCTGCTGAAACTCAAGACTTCTGTCACACTGAAAGTCATCACAATCTGAATGAAGATGATGAAGAAGATGATGACAATCAAACAATAGCTCAAGCCATAAGAGCTAGACCCTTAACAGCCGTAACTCTGTCTGGCCACTCAAAGCATTTCTCGTCTGACTCTTCAGCAAGAGATCAAGACAATGCTAAAACAAGAAGAAGAAGGCAAAGACATGAAGAGAAAAGGCTGGCCATCATTACTATTGGCTCCGGCATCGAATATACAAAGACCAGCAATGAGGAAACCACTCAGAATGTAATCAGAAACATTCATGGTTGCTGGATTTTAAAGCTGGAAGACTTGCTGGTAAATGAGTTCTTTCCTACAGCCATATTGAATCAAATGTTCAAATGGATTGAACTCAAGGTCCAAAGAAATCAAATGGAAGAATCCCTCCCAAGAAATGTTGCTGGGAAATGGTTGAATTTAGAGGTCTATGTAAGAAGAGTTGCCATTGGTAAGACATACAAGCAAGAACCAAATCTGATCAAACCACCTGGCATTGCTTACTACGCTGACCCGGTAACAAAGAAACCTAAGAAGAAACTTGGATTGATTCCATATGAGCACTTCTATCTCACTGCTAAGGATCAAGAAGAAGATCTTCTCTGGTTAAGAAAGATTCATCGGAAAAGCATTTCAGATACACAGCTTCTCCATGCCAGCAATTGGGGCATGCATTTGTGGGTAATTAATTACATGGAAATGAATGCTGAAAAGCATCATCATACTGCCTGCATAAACGCAAGAATTCTTCAACTACAAGTCCGTAGGCTTCTGGAAAACTACGAGAAGGATTGTGTTGAATTCACTGCACTTGCTGAGAAGAGTGTAAGAGAGATTTTGAGAAAATCCTTTGAATGAGCTTAAGTCCCTGCAATAGTTTTTGTTAAAGTTTTTGTTTGCTGATTCTATGTTATCTATGCTTTTTCATGTAAACTTCTGAATGATAACTATCAGCAATGAATTCTTTTGACTCTTATTGGTTTTTGATTATGCAACTTACTTATGCTTACTGTTTATTTATTCAAGTATGCTTGCATTAATCAACTGATTTATTCAACATCAGAAACCTCTAAAAGGGTAACAATTAATTTAGCCATGGATTGCTAACATCAAAAAGGGGGAAATTTGTTAGGAAACTTGTAATTTTGATGAGCAATTAACCATGCTAAATTAAGGAAAGTCCAGTAACTAGTACTCTTAAGGTCCATAGAAATTTAGAATTTTAAGGACATTGTAAAAGAGGAACGTTTGCTGATGACTTAGTTAGGTGTTAGATAAGTTATTTCTTTTGCGTATGATGTATTTTATTTTCTGAAAAGAAAATATCTTATTGATGCTTAGCTTTAATGTATCTTATTTTCTGAAAAGAAAATAACCTATTGAAGCATTTACTGAAGATATATTTTGTTTATTACAAACAAATTATTGAAGCAAATAAGAAACCGCTCAGAATGTTGAAGACTTCCGAAGACTTGAAGACTTGAAGATTGCTGAAGACTGGTAAGGCACGTGTTGCTCAGAAAGTGGAAAATTCAGCAACAGCATTGCATAAGTGAAAATCTGAAAGACAGAGTAGGTTGTGCTTGCTGAAACTGAGACTGACCACTTGCTGATAAACATATGTGACCTCTTGCTGAATGTACGAGAATTTGCGCTCCAATATTACTGTTTGAATTCTATTCAAATGTGCATTTAATGCAAAGCATGCACGCGAAGGACATGAAGACTAGAAGACAAACAAAGTCGCTGCTGAAAGTACAAAAGCAACATAGTGACAGGTTAAGGAACAAAAGCCTTAGGATTTGAAATTCAAACGGCTCCTTACTTGCACTATAAATAGAGGTCATCCGGCAAAGAATTGAAGTGTGTCAACAACGTGATCAAACTCTCACTTGTGCTTAAAAACTCACAAACCTTCAAACACTCTTACTGCCATTGATCCGTTCCAAGACTTAAAACTTGAAAAAGCTACTTGTGAAGAAGTAGAACAAACTCGGCTAAGAAATTAGTTAAGTGCTCTTTCTTTCAAACAAGAACAAGTCTTGACACCAGAAACAATCAAACTTGTTTACTGCAAAGTATTCCAAGTTGTGTTTCTTAGATTACTTGTTGTAACTGAATAAGTTATAATTAAGTTATCTCACCCCAAAACTCTCTAACTGAAAATATACCCTTTCAGGCGTGATATTCAGGGGGAACTTAATCGAGCATAGTTTTGCTGATTAAAAGTACCAAGTTTGGTGGAGAACAAGGTTGAGTTCTCTAGTTTAGGTTGGAGACAAAGCAAGTGTGCTTTGGTTTCTGTTGAATCGCTTTAGATAGGAGATTGTAAGGAACCTCAATCATATCTTAGTGGATTCAGTCCTAGAAAGGACGAAGTGGATTAGTTGAGAGATTACGCCACTCTCAGATACCACTATAAAAGTGTTTGTGTGATTTACTTACTGCATTTAGCTTTCAGCAAATTATATCTGTTTGTACACAGTCACTCACTTCACTTGCTGAAACCCTTTACTTGCTGAAAGAGCACTTATTGTATCAAAGACTTCCGCTCTCTGATTTTAAGTATCAACAAACCAAACTACTGTAAAGTAACTTACGCTTGCTGAGAAAGTTAAGTATCAGCAAACTCATTACTGAAAAGTAATAAGTACATTAATATTTTATTAATTATAAATTAATATTTTATTAATTTACATAGTAGTCAATCCGTAAACGTGTAAACTTCGTTTCGATCGTTCACCTAACACTACATCTAAGATCCAACCATGTGATGTTGGGATCATTCGATTTCAAGATAAAACATCCAAACGATTTTATCGAACTCTATTGGAAAGTTATGAAATTGATAATTCCAATCCAGAGAACATAAACATCTTGTAAGCGATCAATCTTGTAGCGGTATCGGTTTTTAAAAACAAACAACTTTCTTGAAAATAGAATATTCGAAATAAATTTTAAAGTAACGGTCGGCAATAAATGCCATAACAATATTTGGCGCCACAGCGCTAACAGAATCAAGTAAAAATCTAATGGTAAATTAGAAGTCAAAATAGAATAACGACTATTGAAGAAAGTAAAAAGTTTCATCTTCTTATTCTAAAATCAAATCCCCAAAGACATCCCAGACCCTTCTCTCAGTCGCTGGCATCCTACTCGCGTGCATCCTCAATAGTATCTGGAAGGAAGGAATTTTTGAAAACAAAGAGAGCGTGAGATAAAGGATCTCAGTGAGGTTCTAAGTTAACAAAGGAAGAGTAAACAGTTTGAAAACAAAAATCCTTTGCAGCAGATAAAATAGCAAACAGAACAGATAACATAACAGAAAGACAGAACAGATAAGTCGAAGTCCGTTGGTGCAACCCGCCTTGTTACTCCTACTCCCAGATTGCCCTTATAGCTCCCTCCAGAGGGTATACAACTCCAGACAGAAACAAACCCCCGTGTACTTTGGGGAAACAGAACCTACGACCCTAATAGACCTCAACGACTTCTGCCTCGCGCCTAAAAGGGATTAGACTAGGCAATAACCAAGTAAACCCGATAGTCCTCACTACCCAAGCCTACCTGATTACGACCTAATCGACCGGTCACACAGAAACAGACATAACAGATACAGATACAGATACAGAACAAACAGATAACAATAATCAGATCTCGAAACATCGAGAAGTGTTCCTGCAGAAGAGTTAATCCAGAACAGAGTAGCAACAAACAAAGATAAGTAAATAGCCATACTTAGGACTTAGTTACTTTTACGCGGAAGCATACGTATAACAGAACATATATTAATAGATACAGATTATCACATAGCCTTCCAGTTTTTCGCAAATAGATAAGTTTTGGGGTGAACACTCACCTTAACTTCGCGAGCAACGGTCCACGAAAGCACCTCGACTTAAGAGCTAACGAACGGAACACCTAAACAGAATGTGTCTAGTTACTAATTAGAAGTCGAAACGAAAGTTAAACAGATAAAAGTCAAAGGTCGACAAGGGAAAGGCGAAGGTGGGGCTCGAACTTGGGACTTCTAGGTTAGTCTAACAAGCACTTAACCAACTAGGCTAGCAAGTCAAGTAGTTTTTGAAATCAAAGACATAAAGTACTTTTGTACGGTTTTCAGAAATCAACTTTTGAAATTACTAAAACACTCTCAGTAGTAAATTGCAAAACAGAACAACACTTTTCAGTAATATCAAAACAGCCCTCAAGAGAAAATCCGATTTAGCAGTTTAGTCCATAGTACAAAAATTACCAAAACACCCTTTACAGCTTAAAGTTACCAAAATGCCCTTACGGTTTTCAAGCAATCCCAAAAACACCCTCGCAGTACAAAATTACCAGATAGTCACAATAAACCAAAAGGTACAGTACCGTCCAGAACTTTTAGGAAATTACGATCTAACCCCAACAATTTCAATAAATAACAAGATAGTCCTTTCGAGGTTCAAGAATCCAAACAAGCTCACAGTTTCGCAAGTCATATTCAGTCCCAGTTTAACATGCATTTCAATTCGGTCCAGGTCAAAAGCATAATTTACAGAACTGCCACTAAGTCTCAAAAATTTACAAAATGGTCCTTTCAAGTCTCAGACATCCCAATTCAACCCACAAACAAAGCATAACACTAAAACAGTCCTCGAAAAACTTTCACAGTCCATGTTAGTCAACCAACGGGTCTAACCCAGCCCTGAATAGGTCCAATGGTCGAGCTAGGGTTCAAGGTTTATGGTCAGATTCGTAACAAAGGGCATATCGATAAAAAAAACTGAATCGAGCAGGGGTAATGTGGTAAAATCAAAGAACCAAAAACGAAGAGAAGAAAGAAGCTTACCCTTCAATGGAAAATGTCGAAGTGGCGTAACGGAGCAGAACGGAACAAAGTAGTGCGGGCCGGAACACAGCAGCCGACGGAGACGAATTGAATTGGGCAGGGGCGCGACCGGGTGGCAGAACCGAGCGGGCGGAATTAGAACCGGGCCGGACGGATCTGAGCGAACAGAACGGAGCCGGGCAGAGCTTCGATGTGCGCGTGCTGAAGCAGAGCTGGACGGAAACGAGACCGGAGAGGTGCGAGAAACGAGCAGCCGAGGCGGCGGCCGTAGGGTGGTACGTTGGTGGTGATGAAACCGAATGGGGATGATGATAATCCGGTGGTTGAGATGATGATGAAGAGGAGCGATGATGATTATGGTGAAGGATGAAGATGATGGAGGGGGCGGCGGTCGAGAGAGAGACGGGGAGAGATTTTGCTTTCTTTCTTTTCTGGATGTGGTGGTGGCGTGAATGAGGAGAAGTGGGAAGGTGAAAAGAGTTGTTAGGTTTAGGGTTGAGCAGATAGGCCAGCTGGAGATTGGGCCACACAATGGGCCAGAAGAATAAAGTTGAGTTGGGCCTCTTAGCTGATCTAAATCAGAACGAGACGAATTAAACCCATATGAACTTTCTAAAATCGAAAATGATTGCGCGGGAAAGAAATTAAATAATTACAAAATAAAATAAATTATTCAGATAATTAAATAATTAAAATAAAATAAAATAAAATACGGGGCGTTACAAATCTTGTAATTTCAGCTTGGACAACTGATGTTAAGAATAATGCAATTGCTAATTATTTCCGTCATTGTAAGATTCAGACCATGGATATTGAAAATTTAGAAATTCCTCCACTGAACGAGGGAGGCATTCATGAGCTCCAAGTCTAAATTAAGGAGTTGAACTATCGTAACAAAATGGATGTTGATGACCTTTTAAACTACCCTAGAGAAAATAATGTGACCGAGCTGATTACCGATGAGCAACTCATTGAAGACATCATGGGGCATTAAAAAAATGACAAAGTTGAAGATGATATTGTTGCATTGGAACCTGTTAGTCTAAAAGAAGCAATACATGCGAAACTCACATTGAATAGTTTTCTAGTTTCTACTATAGCATGAGCATTCTACGCCGGAGTTTCTAACTGCACTTAGAAAACTTAAAGATCATGTCTTGGGAGACATAAATTTCAATAAGAACCAAGTAACTATGAAGTTATTTTTCAAAAAAGTTGTGTAATTTAGTTACATGTATATATTTTTTTAATGAAATTTGTGAATTATTAATTTATGTATCGGATGTGACCTATTTGGTTCTAGGAAAAATTATTATCTTATAATATTAGTCAGTTTATTAATTTAGCACGTTGGTCCCAAATCGGGACCGGAGAAAATTATTATTTAATACAAATTATTATTTTATCCAGGATTAATTTATGCAGGATCAACTGTACATTTCATTACATGAAAAAACAATAAAAAAATAAAATAAAATGAATCGAACATTGAAGGAAAGCTTGCAGGAGTACCAAGCAAATCATGCTCCATACCATGCACCGATGCACGCATAAAGGATTTTACGGATTGTTTGAAAGCAGTAGCGCCTTTGCCAATCAATGAACGTCCTTCAAGAGATGAAGGGCCTGATGAATTCATTCGTGCTCTAAAAAAATATTCATTGCTGTAACCTAAAAATCGGTTAACCCAATTTATCCAATATATCTCATTATTATAAAAAAAAAAAAAGAGAGAGAAAAAGAAAAAAAAACACATTTTCATCACATGCTTCTTTTATTGTCTTTTTCTGTTCCACTCTTCCCTGATAAGCTTTGTCATAAGTGACAATTAAAGTACGTGTGTGGAGAGACTTCATGGAGTGAAGTAGACAAAATAGAATTTGACCTGCATATTTAATTAATTGAAATTTAAGGCTAATGCACATTAATTAAGAAAAGTAATGATTACCCTACATTTTCAATTAAAAAAAAAAAAAAGAAGATGAAACCATATAAATTGAAGATTAAAAAAATAAGAGTAGATAGGTCCCACCTATATCATAGTAGGGTATAGGGCTAAACTTCAATTATATTGTAAAAATCAAACTTTGCTAAAATTTCACTTATTAAAATATGGAGGAAGAAGCGTGAAAATACATCTAAGTCAAGGTACTTAGATTCCTTACTTAAAATAACAAACATGATATGGCTTCCAAATCTTGTGCATGCATGAAAGCTACTAGTAGCTCATAAGCTTGTAAAGTTTAAACATTGTAAAGTCAAACTTTAAACACACAAGATATCATCTCCAAGATCAAGAGTTACATCAACCACCGTATCTAACACGTTTCAAGATATTCCAGTTAAGAACCAATGAAATATAGTACAAAAAGCAAATGGGTCTAGGCCAAGTATCATCTAATCAACGTCGGAATTTTTATATTTATTTATTTATCAACGAAATGTTCCGGAGGACTAGACTAGAGTTGGAGTGTCAACTCGTCACCCCCTTAATCTTGGCATCTTGATAGTAAGATTCACATACTAGACGAGGGGGGTGTCTAGTTTTGATATGATCATAACGAGTTTGAGATTGTCAATGCTTTTATACATACTCTGCTAGGTTATGGGGCGAGGTAACATATGATGTGCATTCCTTATGCACCCTCAGTTGTAACTTTGCACTATTGTTTGTCGTATCAATAAAATTATTTTGCTGGTTCAAAAAAAGAGAGAGAAAAAACAAAAAAAGCAAACAGGATATATGACCTTAACATCTTGTGCATGCATGAAATCTACTAAAAATTGCTTTTTATTCAATTTTCATTTGTCCTCTTTATATTAATGTTCTCATTTCCATTATGAGATATCCACACGTGATATTTTACATGCTATTTGAACACTCTCTCACTTCCATCTATCATGATTTGTTATTAAAATATTGATATCTTATCTTAATTGACCTAAGTCAAATGGGAAGATTAAACATAATGTAACAACTTCTTCATTTATTTGGCTAAGTTTATATTCATTTCTTTGCTTCTATTTTTCAGTATTGTTTTTACAAAATAATGTAACTCAATTACAATGAATATAAGCTCTTATATTAATACTTCTAAATACTCCGTATTTTTTACATAACATCCCTGCCCAAAGCCTTTTTGTTCTGATAAGTTCTCCTTGCCTTCCTATAAGCTTAATCCATTTGATCATGTTCTCAATTAAATAATCACCAAGGTCCTCAAGCTCGATTGGAGGTGAGAGAATTGGTGAAAATTCAATCAAAAAAAAAATGGAGGAAGTAT
Organism: Plantago ovata; assembly: GCA_028274465.1. Classification (NCBI taxonomy): domain Eukaryota; kingdom Viridiplantae; phylum Streptophyta; class Magnoliopsida; order Lamiales; family Plantaginaceae; genus Plantago; species Plantago ovata. The sequence continues at coordinate 96,616,871 of CM051455.1, read as the reverse complement.
AGAAAAATAGAAAGACTAAGAGTCATCCCTCCATCCTACCCATATGTTTTAATTGACGTTTTAGCATTTTCACATAAATTAAGAAAATCTATTAATAGCATATTCCTACAGTAAAGGTGCCTTGTAATAATAAATTAATTTTGTCAACAAGATACAAAGACCCAATAAAGTAGAACGATTTAAATTAAAAAGATTAAGTTAGCCTAGTCTAGAACCTAAATAAATAAAACGGATACTAAAAAAACAAAAAAAGAAGCTTAATGTGAGCAAGAATCCAAGAACCGTAAGAAAATCTATGAATAGCCTATTCCTACAGTAAAGGTGCCTTGTGATAATAAATTAATTTTGTCAACAAGATACGAAGACCCATAAAGTAGAACTATTTAAATTAAAAAGATTAAGTTAGCCTAGTCTAGAACCTAAATAAATAAAAACGGATACTAAAAAAACAAAAAAGAAGCTTAATGTGAGCAAGAATCCAAGAACCGTAAGAAAATCTATTAATATCCTATTCCTACAGTAAGGTGCCTTGTAATAATAAATTAATTTTGTCAACAAGATACAAAGACCCAATAAAGTAGAACTATTTAAATTAAAAAGATTAAGTTAGCCTAATGTAGTCACAAGACTTTACGTATTCTATTCTCATGTCAATCAAATTTAAAAATGCTAGCTAAGTCACAAAATAAAATTGTTTGGTATGGTTTTACATGATCAAATGTCCACGAAATTATAACACTGTATACTAAGCAAGACTGTAAATCATACACATGCAATTTGTAACATAAAATGGTACTGAACTTTTATAAGTTTTGTGTAGAACGATATTTTTTAACAAAAATACGTGACGCATGATCTTATCTCGAATCGTAGTAGTTCACTTCTATATCCGCAACTGAAGTTTAAACTCTCGACAACCTAATCCCCTAATGGATCCGAAGCAACAAAACTATACTTGACCCATCAAACATTAATCCCATGTTAAGCCAGCTATGGAGATAACATAATTTGTAAATATTATGGTAGAATTAAAATATTGTAGGTTCTGCTTGGGATACATTCTACATTCAACTTCATTTTAATTAGACAGACTTTCTTATTATATGGTTTTATTGTACAAGAATTAAAAGAATACAATTTGTAATTTCATTAATTGTAAACATTAGCTACTTACCATCCAGAAGAAAAACGGAAAACATCTCTTCACATCATAATTACGTGCAACAGAATTTTTACCATCATTACATGCTTTTTCATATTCCAACGAATGCCATAACTCCTCAACCAATCCGCTGCCAATATTCTTTACTACTCTAACACGCCTAAATAGGGTTAGTGATTTGAAGAGACACAGTCATCTCCTAAGTCACAGAAGCACCACTTTTTTCCTCTGTCATTCTTCAAAACACCACATCCGAAAAACCTTGTGAAGGAAAAAATGGCGGAAGCTTTCGGACCACTCAGAAAACCTGCTGCAAAGGAGGAAGAAGGTCAGAGCAGTGTGAAGAGGGGAAGAGGACGACCTAGGAAAAACTCAGGTAAGCTTCAAACGTCCCCTTATAAATCTGGAACTTTCATAAAGTTATAGTTCTTTCATTTTCCCCACGATCTTTATTACTAGCATTTAAGTAGTTTGCCAGCAGTTTAGGTTTATGATTTTTAACCATCTGCATGTTTAAATCTGAGCACAATTACACATATTACTTCTGCAACCATGAACAAGCATCTTGGAAGATAACATGTTAAGTTAAGAACACGAGGATTTAACGGATTTCTATATTTGCAGGAAAAAAAAAGAACTTTACTCTGTTTTGCTGTCTTCTTATTTCTTTTTCTACTTATCTCAATGCCGAATCTGTATGCATGTACCTTTTTAATAATTGAAACTCTGTTAATGCTATCCAATTTGTTTGTGAAATTTACTATATCAACACGGAGCTTGGTGTAATTTATCATGTGAAGAAGTACTACACTGCTTATTGAATAACTTTGATTTAGGATGCTCTACTCAAATTAATAAGGAGAATTTACTCATATAACCCATGTTTGAGACTTAGAGGTTTGGATTGAACAATACTCAGGGTCTGTAGTTGGGACGTTTGTGGTCTCATAATTCCAGTCCAAATTTAACCAGTACTACTATTGTGGATTATTTCTGATTGTTTGCATTTTCTTGGACTTCTGCCCCCTTGATTTGTTGCGAATTTTCATATTGTAACTAACATTTCGGTAGTTGTAAAACCAGGGCCAGTTAAGGCACACAACCCTTGGCTAATTAAGGTCAATTATGGAGGAGTGTGGCTCAAGTATGACAAGGACCCGGAGGTCTACTGTGGTGGATCAGTGGTTTGGATCCATGTGAAAGATCGGCTTCAGTTTGGTTATGGTGAGCTAATGCAGGCGGTTATGGGGAGAGTGACAGGACCGCTGCCCCTTGGTTGCTTTTGGTTCCGCTCAAACGGTTGTCGCATTCCAAGTGGTCTCATCCCGCTTGAGAACATGGATGCCATCAAGCTCATGTACGTAGCTGCCCGCTTGGCTAAGGAAGAGAGCTCTGAGATCTACGTGCAGGAATCGGAGAGGATCTACTCAACTAAGAATGCAGGAAAAGTCCTTTATGAGCTCCCTGATGCCATTCCAAGGATGGATAGTACTAAGCGCCACAACTGGTTTGAGCTATCCAGATTGATTCTTAGCAAGGAAAAGGAGGAGCTGGCCAAGAATCCGGTCGATAGGAACTGGTATGTCTCTGCTAACATGGAGGAGAACCGCATCACACTCCGTTGCCTTCCTGGGACTAAAAGAGCTGAAGATGATCTCCCGTTCAAGGTGAATGCTGGTTGGTGAATATGAAGTTCCATGAACAAGTTTTTGTAATCTATTGTTCCTAAGACTTTTAGACTTTTAACTACTGCAACATTTGGGTTTAAGCTTTGTTTTGTGTGGGCATGCTAGTGATCTTACGGGGTCCTAGCAATCGTAAACTTGCTTTGTTTTGTTAATCTGTTTCTGGTTGTCATGTGGTAAACATTGCTGTCAATTTGGAATTCTGTGTTTAATGTTGTTCATTCTGTTCATGTTTGAAGATTTGGTGTTCTGTTGTTCATTTCCCCAGTTTGTTAGATCGAATAACCATTGCTCTGTCTTGCTTTTATTGGTATTTTTCTTAACCATCCATCTTTCAAAAGATTCACCGATGATGCCTTGTCCCCGTATTACAAGGAAATTCTCAACACCATCCTTTCAGAGCGCCGTTTGAAGGCCAAAGAAATTGAAAGTCTTAGAAGTTGCAAGAGGAAGTATGATTTGCGCCTCAGACAAAACAACATCCGCTAGACAGCTAGACTGGCTAGGGCCGCACGCCGAACAAAACCAGATGCACGTGCTGCCGGAGTTACAGAGTCTTGGAAACCAGAAAGTGCTGAGCAATTGTGATCCATAAGAATACTCATGGGCGTTCGATTAAACAACAATTGTACCTTTATTGCTCCTTCTTATTCATCGATTTGATGTAATCCACCAACAATTGAGTTTAAATCTCAATCGAATTATGTAATCGTGTTTTCTGGAAACTTGTATGAACCCTAATCCCCAATTCATCGATTCAGACAAAAGGGCCGCGTCTAGTTCAAATACGGAAGGGTATATATGGAAAATGTACTAATCCTTGGTCAATTTTTTGGACAACCAAACATGGAAAAGGAAATCTGGTTCAAGTTACTTTTCCTATTTCCATTTAATGAACCAAACAAGGAAAACACTTATTTTTCCTACTTGTTTTCCTACTTCAATTTATGAACCGGATTTCCTAGGAAAATGTCCTTTTCCTTTTCCTACTCAGAACCAAACGGGCTCTTAGGGTTTAAGAACAGTAAATTGTAAGTGTGGGTAAAATATAAGAGAGAATGATAATGTGGTGATAAGGAAGGAGAGAGAAATATAATACTCCGTACTTCCTCCATTTCTTAGTTACTTCCTAAATGGTACGGAGTAAAGTATTTCATTGATTTGTATAAGAGTATTAATTGTGAAAAAGTGATAAAGTATGATAGAGAGTGAAAAAATGGTTATAAAGAAGGAGAGAGAAATAATAAAAAATTGATAAGTGGGTTGAAAAACATTCTATATTTGGATTAGGAAATTTGTTTGAGAGCGCCTAAAATAGAAACCTAGGAAGTTGGAGTATTAATGAAATGGAGGAAGTAAAAAATTGTTGAGTGGAATAGAAACTTTCCCTTTTGGCCGGGTCAACACGAGCTAACCCGGTTTAATCAGTATTCGGTGCCTCTGCGGGCCGAAACCACACAAACTCGGGCGGAACCCGGGACCTTTCCAAGTTTTTGGCCGGATTTGGCCATGTCAACACGAGCTGACCCGGTTTAACCGGTACTCGGTGCCCTTTGCGGGACGAAACCACAAAAAATTGGGAAAATATCGGACTCGGGATTTTGAACTAAAAAAAAAAAAAAAGAACTTGATTGAACCTTAAACTTATTTGTTTGGATCATTGTAATATTTGAAGTTTGAACTAGCTTGTTTGTTTAAATTGGATCATTGTAATGTTCTAGTTATGTACTACTACTATGAGTCTATGACTTTATTATGGTTTCAATGAGTTAATATGACATTTATGTTTGAATTTTCAATGTCATTTGTTGATAAATAATTAAATATGTATAGTATTATTATATACTTCGTATGATTTTACATATTCTTTATCTGTTCCGAGACAAATGTCCGAGATGACCCGGGTTGACCCTTCTTAGGAGGTCATCCGAGATGGCCTCCGATACGAGATCTTAAAATATATTTATCTACTACTTCGTTTTAAATATTGTAGATGCTAATTAAATTGATTATAATCCTAAAGGACATGTTATTCGATAACAGGATGAACAAGAGATTGAACCCTTAATACTCGTCCATCCCTGATGATGGAATTTTAACAAGAGAAAATTTATCTAGCAAAAATGACATATCCTACACTCTAATACAATTATGAGATACTACTAGAGGTACAACTACAAGTAACAAAAACATTAAAAAAATAAATAAATAAAAGAAAGAAAGAAAGAAAGAAAAAAAGCTGAAAGGAGAGAGTCAGGCTTATCGGTCTAGCATGTAATCATGTATCTGTGCATGTCAAATCGATTTTATTGGAACTCACACACAAAATATACCCTCTAATTACTCCTGAACTACTATACTCTACTAGTACCATCCATCCGTATTTACTTGCAAATGGAAATTTAAGTGGAGCTTATAAAAACTAAAAAGTGAAGCCAAAGACTTCTCACCTTCTCCCATTCATTCTTTGATTGCCATTTCACCTCTCTGGTTCTCTCTCTAGTTTCTCACTCTCTTTTATTCTTTCTTGTTTCTATTTCACCGATTTCTCTGGTTTTTCACTCTCTTCCACTCATCCAGAGTCACTCCACAAGGCAAAGAAGCTTGCGTCTACCCACAATATTATCCTTAATCTTTTAATATTTTTGATTTACATTGATCTCTTTATTTTGTATATGTTCATAGCTTCTTTAGGGCAATCTTTACTGTGCATGCTGTGAATAATGAATGATCTGTCTGTCAAATTTGATCTTCCAAATATATTTTGCATTGCATGTGATAATTAGTTGAATCAGATTACATAGTGGGAATTGGGTTGAAGATCGGTGGCTGACCCTTCATATTCCTGCCTACAATTTGTTGTTCTTTAAATTTTATTTGAGAGTTCCATTTGGATTTTTGGGAGTTTAATTTAAGTCCCGTCCTTTCCATTTTTACCCTTGATATAGTTTAGACTTTTGTTTATCATTATTATTATTATTATTATTATTATTATTATTATTATTATTATTATTATTATTTTTTTTTTTTTTTATTAATTATTATTATTATTATTATTATTATTATTATAAATCAACGACAATGTAAGGTTTACAAAAAATTAGTGGGCAACCGAGAAACAAGCTGTGCTCCCACTCCCTTAGCAATAGCAAAACTAACTCTAGAAAAAATAAAATGAGCAGAGCGCGGCCCAGGATCCTGAGCCAAAGCGAAACCCCGAATTCTAACAAGCAACTCCACAGCATCAACATCCAACTCCCCAAGCGTCGAGAAAGAGAATGGAAGGAATCCATACCCCTTAGCCGCACACAAGTCCCGATACTTCACAGACTTGTGCCTGGCAGCATCAGCAACCGCATGTCCAGGCACAAAGTCCACCAACCCAGACCGCGTCAAGGGGGAAGACCCAGTCAGATCCACACACACATCCCGTCCCCTATCCCAAGCATAAAGGAGCAAGTCTGCAGGACGGAGGGACCTGTCACTCCCATCACTCAAACCAATATCCACCTCCTTACCAGCTGAGATGCCAGATCGGAAACAGACATCCAAGAGAGTGTCACGAACAAGGTTATGGCGGTGCTTGATACCCACCAACCCAGCACACGACACCGCATGGTCACCAAACAAATCCCCATCAAAAACCCGAGAGCAAGCAGAGCAAGGCAAGGACACCGGAAACAAAGCAACACCAAGCCGATAACCCAGGACACACCTGTAAGTCCTCCCGTTCATAGTCTGGCCCAAACTCGGAATAGGAACAACTCGCAACCAATCAGAAGAATGGGCACCTCGCTGAGACGTCCAAAGAGCTACCTGGCGAGGAGATAAAGAGAAAACAGATTCTGCAGAAGCAGCAACCTTCATGAAATATATATCTGCCAGTCTCTTCATAAGTCTGGGGGCAGCGATCTCACTGGGGTTGCCCAAAAGGTCAGAACCTGTGGTCTCAGAAAACAAAGACAGTGCACCATCAAAAGCAGGGCCAAGGGAAGTGATACCAGAAGGACACAAGAGCTTAGCCTGCAAACCAGCAGACTGGAGGCGGGAAGCAATGAAGGCATAATGGCGAACATCCGCAGCAGTATAAACACCAAGTCCCCCAAAAGAAAAGGGTAAAGTAGCAAGCCGCCACTGCCAATCACCAAAACCGGGACCCGACGCCGTAACAATACGCTCCAAGGAGGATCTGAGTGCCCGATCAAAAGAAAACTGGGCCGACTGAAAGAAACCAGGAGGGCAAGTGCGCAAAGAAAAATAGAGCTTTGAAATACCAGTACAAGCACGAAGCAACAACAACTCACACTGCGGATAATTAAGCTTTGCGACAGAATCCATGAGCTCGATGGTCTTATTCACCCTCTTCACCACAAGCTCACTACTAAAACCAGGGCACCCACTGACCGAGCCACCTAGAACTTTGACCCCTCGGAGTGGCCTGGTAATAGAAGGAGGAAAAACACCAGGAACCCTACTCCTCGGATCTTCCACCGGCCAAAAAATCTCAGTTTTGTGAACATTGAGGTGAAGACCAGAACGCGGCCCATCCTCCAAGATCATCTTTAAGACCTTGCCCACAACTAAGGTATCGCCGACAATGGTGCCATCATCCAAATACCAAGCCTGCAAGGACAAGTCAAAAGAATCCCTGATCTTACAAACCAGCGGGTGTAAAACAAAAGCAAAGAGAAGAGGAACCAAAGGGTCACCCTGCTGGACCCCCTGACCAGACCAAAGAATGTGCTCCCCATAGTACAACCTGGCCGGACTGGAATAACAGAACTCAACCCAACGGGAAAGGACTGGACAACGGCGACGAACCTCAAGCAACATAACCTCACGATCTACCATGTTGAAAGCATTCTGAAAGTCAACTAACAACATGGTCAAACCCACCTCACTGCCTCTCGCCTCAACAAACCGACTCAAGGCATGAAGAATAGCCTCACCTCCACAGGGTACCCCAACACCAAACTGGAGACCGTCAAAGTACCCAGACAAAGAAGGGCCAACCAAAACAGCACCCACCTTAGAGACCAGGCGCCGCCAAACAGTACCCACAGCAATCGGACATATACCACCACCCGGCTTAACCAGCGGAGTGAGAGGTGCACTGGCAATATACTCACCCAAAACATGCGGGCACTGACCCTCCAATAAAATATGAACCACCCGAGTGATGGAGGTGATCAAATCATCAGAGAGAGCAACAGCAGTACCGCCCAGACAATCCAATAAGTGCTGAGCTCGCAGACCATCTCGACCACAAGAGGTGCCACGAGCGAAACTACAAATCATATCACGAACAGTAGTACTGGAGGCAGAAAGGGCACCAAGGCCAGCAGGTAAAGGAGGCAAAACAGGGGAAGGAGCAGAAGGGTGCTTTTCCTGCAAAGCCTCTAGAGTCTCAACCGAATAAGGAGCAACACCAGAAGAAGAGAGAACCCGAACAGCTGCAGAAAAATGCCCATCACGAACCTTCCTAAGACACTGATGAATATTGGCTTCACCCAAATCCGAATTTGACTCCTGACGAAAAGAAGGCGAATCCACAGCCAAAGTGTCACGAAGAAGCTGCAAACTACCCCCAGCGACATCCCAAGTACGGAGGGCAGCAGAAATGCACTCCTCCTGGCGCTTACGCCGAACAACTGCCCGACACTCAAGACTACTCCTCGGAGAAAAAGTCTTCAGCGTACAAAGAGGTAGCGCAAGCAAACGAACCCAACAAGAGAGGTCATCCGGAGAAGAAACCACAGAATCCAAAGCACCCTTTAAAACTCGCGAAAACCCCAGACGACACTTAGGAGGGATTGACTTAACAGTACGTAACCCCTTAGCCAACAAAGCATCAAGAGAAGCCAGAGAAAAACCCTGAGCAGCCGACACACTAACACAAACAGGCGAAGAAGCAACAGGAGCACGAGGCACATGGATGTCAAACATAGTGAAGTGAACCACACCATCACCACAATCAGGAGCCGCCACAACATTGTTACTGTCATGCCGACACCTTGCACGAACGGTATGAGTAGTAAGGCAAACCCCACAGAGCCAACGACCCATCCGCCTCAAAGTAGCTTCGGCTGACAGATAAACAGGCAAACTAGTAGCAAGAGCATTACGCGTGACAATCTGCGCCTCACCACGAAAATGGCGATCACGCATGTGGGTAATTAGATAACTACTAGTAAGACCATTTCCACTGCCGTCCTGACACTCAGATAACCCAACGAACGGACAATGAAACCGCACAACCTCAGGCATTGAACAAACCCCCAAATACCCAAACCAAACCACAACCAAGCCCCACGTCAAGGAACACGGAACCAAAAGTAGAACGCGGCGCAACAACCAAACGGAGCAAGGGACAAACAGAGAACAAAAAGCTTGGAGACGGCTAGCAAAGAGAGCAGAGCAGAACACCACAGAAAAACAAAAACAAAAACAACCAGCAGGCAACCCACAAAACGGAATGAAAACAGAGAAGCCCAAATGCGGTGAGAAAGGGGGGATTACCTTAATGAATCATCATCAAGCCTTAATTCCACAAAGAGATGATGATTGCAATGCATGAGCTAGGCGGCTGCAATTCACGATCGATCAATACGGCTGCAAATCACCATCGATCAATACGGCTTACGGCTTATTATTATTATTATTATTATTATTTTTTTTTTTTATTTTATTTTATTTTTTTATTATGAACTAGACTTTTATTAATCACGCAAAATTGGAAGGGAGTCGGGAGACAAGCTGTGCTCCCACCCCTTTTTGAATACAAAAGCTAAGTCTAGAAAAAAGAAAAACACCACTCCTAACATCATTGGAATGGCTAACACACAAGCGCTTAAGGCGCGAAAAAGTCTCCAAGGCCTCCTCATCGAGCTCCCCAAAAGTGGAGAAGGCAAACGGGATGAATGAGTAGCCGTGCTCTGCACACTTAGAAGAATACTTGCTCTTCTTCTTCTGAACGGCAGACTGCAAAGCAGCTCCAGGAACCCAAGAATCCAAACCCCCACCAGCAAAAGGAGAGACACCCGTAACATCAAAGCAAGCGTCTCGACCTTGGGACCAATTGTATAATAACAAGTCTGCCGGGCGTAGGTCCCGTCCAACATCTGAGAGGAACCCCATAGGGACCTCTTTTCGCACCGCAACACCAACCTTAGACCAGATGTCAACCAAGGTATCACGCACAAGGTTGTGCCGAAACTTCACCCCCACCTCGCTAGAACAATGAACAACGTGATCACCCCACTAGTCCATCCGTCGCACATGACAACTCGAGCAAGAAGAACCATCAGGGAACAGAGGGACTGCAAGGCGATAACACAACACAGCACGGAACTGTCGAGGGTTCATTCGCTGTCCCAACCCATCAATAGGAATGGTGAATAAGTAATCCTGCGCATGAGGAGCACGAACACAACTAAGAAGAGCCTTCTGCCGATGACTCAACCCATATCGTGACGTCAGATGTGCATCAATGACACCAAAATAGCTCTTTGCCAAAGACTGCATAAACTGGGGGGCAGGAGAGCTAGAAGTAACAGAGAGAACATCAACACCACAAAAGGCCGTGAAAGTGTCAAGAGCAGACCGAAAGGGAGGACCAGAAGAAGTAACCCCGGACCTCAACAGTATCCTATCCTGCAAAGAGCTAGACTGCAAGCGGGAAGCAAGAAAAGCAAACTGACTGACATCCTCCGCACACAGGACCCCCAGACCTCCAAGTCTGATGGGAAGAGTGGAAAGCCGCCACTGCTAATCCACGAAACCAGGCCCCGAACCTGTAACGATCATCTCCAAGGAAGTACGCAAGGCCTGATCAATCTGGACGAGAGCATCACCACAAGCCAAAGGAGGGCAGGTCCTCAAAGCATAAGATAACTTCGCCACGCCCGCACAATTGCGAAGAAGAAGAAGCTCACATTGGGGATCATCAAGCTTGCGGATAGCCTCCAACATAGTGATGGTCTTGGAAACCCGGCGCGCAACTAAATCAAGACAAAAACCCGAATCCGCACTAATAGAGCCCCCAAGGAGCTTGACACCCTGAAGCGACCGAGAGATAGTAGCAGGGAAAAGGCCAGCCACCCTTCCACGAGGGTCCTCCACCGGCCAAAATGGCTCAGTCTTATCGACATTCAGATGCAACCCACGCGCTGGTCCATCAACACGGATAATATCGAGCGCCTTGGCAACCATAAGAGTATCACCGATGATAGTGTCGTCGTCAAGATACCAAGCCTGAAGAGAAAGCTCACACGACTGATGAATAGCGTGGACCAACGGATGCAGAACCAGCGAGAGTAATAGAGGACCGAAAGGATCCCCTTGCTGAACCCCCTGACATGACCGAAGAACCGAGTCCCCATAATACAGCCGAGCAGGCCTAGCATAACAGAACTCAACCCAAGGTGAAATGGTCGGACACCGCAACCAAGTCTCCCGAAGAAGAGCACTTCTGTCAACCAAATTAAACGCATTCTGAAAATCCACCAAAAGCATAGAGAGCCCAACCTCGTCCCCTCTAGCTTCCACAAACCTGTTGACAGAATGAAGAACAGCCTCACATCCACCCGAGACCCCAACACCAAACTGAAAATCCGGCAAGTAAGCAGTCATCGAGTTCCCGACAGAAGAAGCGGCAACCTTAGAGACCAGCCTCCTCCAAATCGTACCAACAGCAATAGGTCGAATACCCCCTCCTGGCTTAACGAGAGGAGTCAAAGGGGCGCTGGCAATAAACTCTCCGAGCGGGCTAGGACACTGACCCGAAAGAAAAAGGTTAACGACCCCAGTGATAGAAACTAAGAGACCATCTAAAACCGCAGTAGCAGCACCTCCCAAGACATCCAACAAATGTTGGGCTCTAAGACCGTCACGATCGCAGGAGGTACCTTTAGGGAAACTTCGAATTCTATTCAACACAAGGTCCTTCTGTACCGACAAAGCATCCTCCCCTAGCGAAGAAGAAGGCACCACCAGAGGAGAGGCAAATGGGTGCTTGGACTCCAACTCTGCCAATGTGTCAGGGGTATCAGGAGCAACCCCTGAAGAGGTGAGGACCTTAACAACAGCCGAAAAGTGTCCGTCACCCACCTTGCGCATGCACTGAGATAAATTAGCCTCCGCAGATGCGATAGGTTCTGAAAACCCCCGAGGAGGAGAATAAACAGCAGCTAAGCGGTCTCGAACCAACCCAAATCTTTCCCCGGGGTCTCTCCAACGTGCAATGGCACTAGAAATGCCCTCAAATTGGCGCCGTTCCCTCTCCCCAGAACAACGCTGAGCTCTACTAGTTGGCACAAAAGTAGCCAGGGTGCAGCGCGGCAGAATGAGAAGTTGAACCCACGCAGAAAAATCTCCTGGGCCTGCGAGGACTAGGTCTAGAGCACTGAGAAATATTCTGGCAAACCCAAGCCTCAACTTAGGAGGAATACACTTGACCGTACGCGTTTGCAGCGAAAAGACGCGGTCCAGAAGATCCACGTCAAAGCAAATGGGGCCCAAACCACCGTCATGTGCGTGAGGCGACCCAACCGGACACTCCGACGACCCTGCAACAGACCCCACATGCCCTGCAACTCCATTAGGAGCCAGAATACCATGGATAGCTGAGTCAGCACGGTCTGGCGCCGGGACCACACCCCCATCAGCATGAATACACCGCTTACTAAACGTGTGGGTGCTGAGGCAAGGCCCACACAACCAAATATCAGCCTGATGGAGAGCAAGGTCCTAGGCAGAGAAAAGGGAGAGGTCACTCGCAATGCGATCCCTATTAGAAGCTCTCGACTCGTCCGACTTGAAATGTTGAGCTTTCAAGTGATCAATAAAATGCTTTTTTGAGAGCTCTTTAACTCCTCGATCACCGCAACCATCTTTCCCACGCAAAAAACAAAAAATTTTACCCGCCATAAAAACAAGAGAGCCACCACGTGCCACAAATACAAAACCAAAAACCACCAGTGCGTCACCAAAACATAACCCAGCTGCTGCCCGGGAACAACAACCAGAACATTGCCAACACACGAGCTCCAAAATCGGACCACCAACACACGACCACCAACACCAACAGCAGTCACAAGAACAATCAGAGGAAACAAAAAAAAAAGTAAAGACAGGGCTGCAGGTCGCCCAGAACAGAACAAAAACAGCAGCAACTAGCCCGAAACCAGCCCATAAACAACCACCTAGAAAACCACAGCAGGAGAAACACAAATTGCAGCGCGACGGCAAAGCCAGACGAGAAGAGGAGAAAAACAAACCCAAACAAGACAGAAATCAACCAGTCCGGAACAGAGAAAGCCCGAAACGAAACCGAAATTGAAAGCAATGACCACCGAAAAACCCGATCAAAAACCGATCACCAACGCGGCGGACTGAGAGAAGTCGGCCGACCACAAACTAAAAAAAAAAAAAAGAAGCCGAAAAAGACGGCCCTGTAAACGCCCTTACCTGGGGAGGAGAAAACCGACCCTTACTTGAGGTCAGAAAATTATTATTATTATTATTATTATTATTATTATTATTATTAATATTATTATTATTATTATTATTATTATTATTATTATTATTATTATTATTATATTATTATTATTATTATTATTATTATTAATAATAATAATAATAATAATAATAATAATAATAATAATAATTTTTTTTTACTATTATTATTATTATTGTTATTATTATTATTATTATTATTATTATTATTATTATTATTATTATTATTATTATTATTATTATTTGTATTTGATGGTTATAAATTAGAAATTTCTCGCATTGTTTGGTTATTTCAAGAAATGTATTCTTTTTTACTGTTGGTGTTTTGGTTCTTAATATTTTATTTTATTTTTTTACTTAATAATATGAAAATTGTGCGTGCTAAATAGTGTAGATTCTTCACTTGACTCCACTAAGCAAAATAATTTGAAGATAGTTATCAACCGTATAGTAGACCATAAATTTATTAAGTTATCATTCTTATGAAACTGTTTTCAACCATGGTCCCTTCCATTTGAATGTTCATTATTGACAAATAGAATCTAAAAGAAACTGCAATATTCCATTGATGAGAAGGTAAGATTACAATCGGAATTGAACTTTATTTACAAGATTGAATTGGATAAGATGAATTACAGAAAGGTATGAAATGTGGAAGGAAACCAGTGAAATGAAAACTAGCTAACTCTGTTCTCTTAAAAACAATAACACGCTTTGTTTTGCTTTGGTTCTTGTTTTAATAGGGTTGTATTTGCATAATTGATGATTCCTTCTTTTGTTAGTCCATCTGCGGTTCCATTAACTTCTCTAAAGATATGTGCTCGAGTGCCATTCTGCTTCCTTCTTCATGCTTATACATATGGCCATTTTTTACAACCAGTTTTCATATTTAACATACCTTTTATTTTTTCAGAAATGGAACAGTACAGGTTCAATCTCTGCATCTTTGGAGGAGGAAGGTTTGATAAGGCCACCAATGGCAAGGTCGCTTATCACGGTAACGACGTGAAGATTGCGGAGCTCACCGAGGTAGACTGCTCCCAGTTCACCCTCATGGACTTGTTCTGTTCCATGTGGGTAAGAAAATGGATCTGCTAAATGGTACGCCAAAGAGGGTGTGGTATGTCTCCCCCGGTACGCCAACGGATGATGGCCTCAAATCACTTGCCAGTCGACTAGTTCCGATAAAGACATCCAATGACCTGCAGGTGATGTTTTCTCGTGCTTATACGAACAATGCTTGGCTGGAGGTTTACTTCCAGGATGCGGATTACCTGGCTAGCGATGGGGAGTACTACATGCTGCCGGATGATATATCCAATGGGGGCGATGCGGAGTTCTCTGATGAGCAGATTGATGCTGTTGTCAAGGAAAAGGAAAAAGCTGAAGCTAGAATCAGACTGTTAGCGGAGTTCGGGGTGGAGTTTGGGCGTGAATATTACCGCCTAAATTGCCCCGACAGCACATGGATTTCTTAGTCATGTTTAGTTTTCGTATATTTGGATCTGCTTTTGTTGTTATTTAGTTTAATTATGGTTTCGTGTTGTTGACCAATTCGTGTAGCATTTTCAATTTGCTACTTATATATGTGAAGTATCTATATTTTATGGTCCATGTCAACAAATTAGTGTTTTCAGGAAGCTCAACAAACTAAATTTGAATTGGATCCCATTTGAATTTAGTCAGAAGAGAAAAGGGGTGAACACTAATTTGGTTAATTCAACTAGGCAAATTTCGGATACTGAACAAAATGGACTAATGTTTCAGTTGAGTCAATATAGTACAAGTTTTGCCTTTATGTATGGAGGTAATTAATTCCAATTTAATTTGTCATGTGATTTGAACAATTTATTTCAATTAGATTATGATGATGAGGATGAATTTAGTTCGATTGATGAACCTATTTGGGAGGATGGAGAAGATTCTGTAATTTGGGACGAAGAGAAAGAAGATTGTGAACAAAATTGTGTGATACGGGATAAATATCCGGAAAAAGATCTGAACGATATAGAGGATACATCTGTTGTTCTGGATGAGGAACATGATGATATGCATGACTGAGGCATAAGTTTGGGTACTGGGATTTGGAAGCGACATGCCGATCAAGTTGTTGGGGAAATTTGTGCATCACATGAATTTGTCGGGGAAAAATCATGTGATGGCCCAAATAATATCGTTCTAGCATGTATTGGAAGCTTAGAGGAGTTTTTCCTTAATCCGTTTTATAGTCCAAAGTCATGTCCTCGAGTCACGATCAATACTTCGAGAATTGATGACCGTGGAATACCATGATAAATATTTGATCCGGGGAAACATTGCCAGATGGGATTTATGAGTCATATACTAGGACGTCTAGAGTTGTCTTTTATGCATTCGATAAAAATGAAGTTTAAAGAGACAGAGTTTACTTTATTTTCTTTCTTCGAAGCGGAAAATCGAGGATCAATAATGGTTCCCCATTTATCCCCGTGGTGGAAGACAAAGAGTTTACGACCTTGAGGAGAAGGTCAATTGTAAAGGGCGAAGAATGTTGTGTATAAATTATAATACATGTGAGAAACATCAAAATATATCGAATTGGAAGTGTATTATTGGCTAGATACTTGAGGTGGAAAATTGTGAGGTTTAAACAGGGCGTTCGACTGTGCAAAGTGCTTATGACCTTGAGGACAAGGTCGGTTTTAAATGGGCGAGGAATGATAAGAATCGAGATCGCGAATCGAACTATGCTTGAGGAAATACGCGAGCCAAGATGCCGAATGACGACGATAGACCAATTGGACTCATACGTGAACTCTTATATATGGTTAGTTAATTACTTAGTTAATGTTTTATAGAAGTATTAGTTTAGGAGTCTTCTAGTACTAGTAGTAGTCTCTATTAGTTTGTCACGTCAATGTATATATATAGTCTATATAAGGCCATTCGTGTGTATTATATTCAATCAATTATATTATCATTAAACAATATTTTGGAGTTTCTTACTCTTCCATATATTTTTAATACTTAGCATCTGCTTATCTTTTGATTATCAAGGGCCTGAGCCTAGAATTAGAGGAGAATTTACGAGTGGCGCCTGAGCGAGCGAGTAAATTTGTGTATCCAAAATCGCGGAGTCTATAACAATCGAGGAGCACAAAAATAGCAAGAACCGAGACCAAAGTCGAAACACATTTAGGAAGATGGAATCTACCGAAGGCCGCCAACACTCCTCTTTAACTCTTTTAGCTAGTAATATTCGGATAATTAGTTGTTGTTTTTTTTTAATCTCTTTTGTTGTGAGACCTTCAGCTTTAAATTTATGAAGTCCAAGGCGACACAAATTCAAAACGCAAACCTTTTAAACTGGATGCCGGATCAATTCGTAAGTTATGTTATGTGACGAGTTCACAGTAATGGTTTGGAGTTTAGAGTCATGGTTCGGTCAAATTGAAATTGATATTGAAATTGAAATCAATGGATTAAATTCCTATTAATTTCAATTGCGTGGTATGTGCAATATTAGTAGATACAGAAAATATAGTAAAATATGTATAGATAGATAGAGAAGTTATATCACACCATGAAAGGAAGAATCAAGTAGCGGGAAGGAAACTACCACCATTGGCAGACTAATAACTATAAACGTGACTTTTCTCTATTAAGCATTTATTTAGTGTGTAGAGTAGTTTCTTCCCACTAGATCATTTTAAATTATTTCATTGAAATATATATAAAACTTTAAAAAATAAATAAGAATTCCAATATATACTAAAATAGCAATTACAAACAATTAATAAGATTTCACTTTTCTTTATCTTATGAATACATGAAATTAATATAATAAATTTATTTGTTTCTCATTAGATGAAGTTCACGTGAGCTAAAAAAAAAAGATAAAAAATTGTTTTGATTCTACTACTAAAAGTAGGGTAAAAAATTTGTTTTGATTCTACTAGTATCAACGAAACGCATTGTGGATATCCCTTTATTTCTTTGATCTGACGAAATATTACTTTAGTTTGAGCAAGATTTTTCTTTATTTTTCATGGTTTTTTTGTTTTTGTTTTGGGATCTTTAAACGATATCTTTTACTTCTCTTTCCTTCATATATATATATATATATATATATATATATATATATATATATATATATATATATATATATATATATATATATATATATATATATACACACACACTTCCGTTCACTCGTAAATCCTCCCCATAACCTAGTTGCCGAAAGCTCAAGTGGAACCCTTACCATGAGCAACAAGAAACAAAATACCAATGTTTGCCTAGTCGAAGTACTAAACTACGACCTACTCATTGAAATCATGAGAAGACTAACTGATGAGTCTAATGAAGATGCATTGAATGACTGGATGAGGGCGAAAAAAACGTAAGTATTTACTAGTATATCATAGATTAATCTATTTGTTTTATTTAACCCTAACTACGTTCTTTTGTTGTTGTTGTTTGATTTGTAAATGGTGATTGTTGTATTTCTTTAGTTGCAAGGTCCTATATGAAATTGGAGAAGCCGACACCGCGTTTTATCGACATATGAAAATTGATCGAGTGGGTGCTGAATCGAAAGAGAGAACTCTGGCTAGACTCGTCGCAGCAAATAACCCAGAAGGCTCTTCTATGATTACCATACATTGCATATTTTATCTATCTATATAATTATGTATAATCTACCAAGATCTAATAAACAAAAATGGTGTAATACTGTTCAATTCGTAGACTTAGCAAACTCAATTACTGTATTACTGTAGAAATGTCTTTTTTTCCTTTAAATGATCACTCTAACATGAAATGCTTGTTTGCGCTATGTTCTTTTGTGTCCTGAATTTCATTTTAAAACTAGAAAACTTAGTTTCATGATTGGTGGCTTAGAGTTTAAGTTTCCGCTATGTGATTAATTAGATTATGAGATAAGTTCATTTGGCAGTTTGGTTATAAGGTGCTAAAGCACTTAGGTGTGATTCTAATCTTCTTGCTACTTTTGGGTTAATACTTAATAAGGTGGAATCTAAGAAATTTTCACTGAAAAAATAGAAATAAAACCGAAATAACTTAGTACCACTGATAAATTGCACTAAGAGATAAGTTTTTTTGAGTCTTCCAAACAGGGGCAGCCCAACGATTTTGGGGGCCTTAGGCAAATTCGAATTTGTGGCCTTTAATTAGAAAAAGTTTTTGTCCTGTTTATCAGGTAAATTACCCTTACTTTGACTACATTTTTTTAAAAGACTAATAAACTTATTTACATTTCTTTGTGAAATTTGGTGTCTCTGAACATCGACTCTAGAAATAAAATATTAAAATGTTTAGTACAAAAACTGAGAAATTGAATAGAACCAATAGAGATATAGGTTGAAGAAGAAGAGTAAGATGAAATAAAATTGTCTAAATTTATGGTTTTTGATCGTATTCATTATTCAAGAGACAGATATTAATTAAATAATTCTACTAACTAAATCAATTAATTACCTATCAATTAACCGTGTAAATTTAATGCAGTCTCTTAGTTATAAAAATAAATATAGAAGGTGTTTTTCAATCATCGAGATATATAAAGTAACTATAGCATAATCAATTCAATTACATTAATTAAGAAAATGGGGCCTTCTTACTTTGGGAGCCTTAGGCCATGGCCTCAACTGCCTATATGGCTGGGCCGCCCTGCTTCCAAATTCACAATTCTAATGAATGGATTATATTATGTTAATGTGTATGACCCTTCTTGCTGTTTTCATGCTGAATGAATTTGTTCTTTCCTTTCCTTATGACATAGATGTTTTATAATTGGCATTGAAAACAAATTATGAACCTCACCGGATAGTTACAACAAGCATGTGCGGGGCATCTTACAAAGTCACCGTGTGTAACACGGTCCTATAGTCCTAGTTGAAAATATATTCTAAATTTTAACAAGTGGACTAACTTCAAATCGTATACTGCAGGAGGAATTTTTTACTAATGGTAACGACGTAAATCATATCCCATTTTCGAGAAGGCAATGCTGTTGAATCATCCTGAAGCTCGTTATGCATATCACTACAAGAAAACAGGAGAATAGCGACGAATGCCATCCGTCGCTATTCAGGCCCGATCCGTCGCTAACAGGGCTTAGCGACGGGTCACCCGTCGCTAAATAAGACGTCGCAAAAAGTGGAGTCGCTAAATGAATTAGCGCGACGGATCGGGTTTATCCGTCGCTCAGTTGGTCAACGCAAATTGAGCAACGGATAGATTTATCCGTATCTAAATTTGGCGACGGATAAGTTTATCCGTCTCCAAATTCTGGGACACGTGGCTCCACTTACACTGGTTGAAGCGTAGCGACGGATAAGCTCATCCGTCGCTAAATCTGATTTTTTTTAAAAATAAATTTCTATTTCGTTTTTTTCTGTTTCTTTTATTCACCTACAATATAATAAAATATTAAAAATATTTTTTTAATGCAATAAGGGGTGCTGCGAGAATCGAACTCGCGACCTCCCGCACTTAGCGAGAATCATACCATCAGATCGAACACCCATTTTCTTATACTATATGAAAATGATCCAATACGCACGACAAAACACCTTATGCACAAATCATTACCAGCTTGCTTATATCTAGATAGGCCATGCTCTAATCTAACAATACATATGAAATGTTTCGTACAATAGGCAATGCTCCAATTTAACCTAAAAACCTTTATTCAAACGTGCATTTTAAAAGGCAATGCCCCAACTACAACAAGGAAGAGAATTGCTTACTGTGAAGTTAGAGTCATCGTTGGAGTTGGAGTTGGAGGCAACGTAACCTCTCTTTAGATAAAAGAACACTTCCTTACCCTTGTTGAATGCTCAAACTACAAGAAGAAGAAGATAACGATTATATAATCATCGCAAGTCCATATATATACACCAACCAAGAAGAAGTAAAAAGAAAAGGAAAATAAGTCCAAGAGCTAATAGAGCACGTAGTGTGACTTCACAAGTGTAAATCAAAACACAATACAATAAAATCAAAGCTACACATAAGCAGACATACACAAAGAATCATATTGCACCAGGCAAGAACCATGCCCATAACTGTTGGTCCCTTTAAACAACAAGAAAAGACTAGAGGGGGGGGGGGGGTGAATAGTCTTTCAAACTTTCGTTGTTTAAAAACTTTCTCAGCAAGTGCTTATTACTTTTCAGTAATGAGTTTGCTGATACTTAACTTTCTCAGCAAGCGCAAGTTACTTTTCAGTAACTCGTTTTGCTGATACTTAAAATCAGAGAGCGGAAGTCTTTGATACAATAAGTGTTTTGATACCAAGTGAAGTGAATGACTGTGCACAGATAGATATGCTTTGCTGAAAACTAAGTACAGTAAATAAATCACACAAACACTTTTATAGTGGTATCTGAGAGTGGCGTAATCTCTCAACTAATCCACTTTTTCCTTTCTAGGACTGAATCCACTAAGATAAGTTTGAGGTTCCTTACAACACCTGTAACAGTATCGGTTTTCGAAAACTAATAATTTTCTTGAAAAGAGAAAATCCGAAATAATTTTAAAAACAACGGTCGGCAATAAATGCCATAATAATATTTGACGCGCACAGCGCTAACAGAATCAAGTAAATATCCAATGGTAACTTAGAAATCAAATGAATAACAACTATTGAAGACAGAGAAAAGTTTCATCTTCTTATTTTGAAATAAATTCCCAAAGACACCCCAGACCCTTCTCTCAGTCGCTAGCATCCTACTCGCGTGCATCCTCAGTAGTATCTGGAAGGCTGGAATTTTGAAAACAAAGAGAGTGTGAGATAAAGGATTTCAGTGAGGTTCTAAGTTAACAAACAGAAAGTAAACAGTTTTTGAAATCAAAATCCTTTTCAGCAAATAACATAACAAACAGAACAAGTAACAAAACAGAAAGACAGAACAGATAAGTCGAAGTCCGTTGGTGCAACCCGCCTTATTGCTCCTACTCCCAATAGCCCTTATAGCTCCCTCCAGAGGGTATACAACTCCGGACAGAAACAGAAACCCCCGTGTACTTTGGGGAAACAGAACCTACGACCCTAATAGACCTCAGCGACTTCTGCCTCGCGCCTAAAAGGGATTAGACTAGGCAATAACCAAGCAAACCCGATAGTCCTCTACTACCCAAGCCTACCTAGTTACAACCTAATCGACCGGTCACACAGAAACAGACAGAACAGATACAGATACAGAACAAACAGACAATAACAATCGGATCTCGAAACATCGAGAAGTGTTCCTGCAGAAGAGTTAATCCAGAACAGAGTAGCAACAAACAAAGCTAAGTAAATAGTCATACTTAGGACTTAGTTATTTTTACGCGGAAGCATACGGTATAACAGAATATATAGTAATAGATACAACTTGTCACATAGTCTTCCAGTTTTTCGCAAATAGATAAGTTTTGGGGTGAACACTCACCTTAAACTTTGCAAACAATGATCCACAAGAGCAACGCGCACTAAGAGCTAACGGACAGAGCACCTAAACAAAAAGCGTCTAGTCACTAACTAGAAATCGAACAAAAGCTAGACGAATGAAAATAAAAAGGTCGGTGAAGAATTGGCAAAGGAGGGGCTTGAACTCTGGACCTTAAGGTTGAACTAGTCTACACCAAACCAACCATGCTAGCCCCCAAGTTGTTCCAAAGGTTTAAAGAAAACGGACTTGAAGGTCGTTTAATTTGAAATACGAAAAGCTTAGCACAGTTCCACAACCCAAGATAGGAAGGCAAAATTCAACTTCAGTCGGCAGTCCAACTAACAATTTACGGTCCAAAAATACGAAAGGGGTAAAACAGTCAATTCAAAAACGTAGTCAACTATCAATCCAAAATTCAATCCAACTGCAAGGGTATAACGGTCAAACACCACTCAGGGGTAAATTAGTCATTTTAAGAATTCCAAAACAGTCCCAAACAAATCCCAAACATCAATCCAAAAGGTCCAAACTCGAGTTAAGGTCAGTCCAGGGGGTAAAATGGGAAAATAAAAATAACAAAAACGAAAACAAGAGGATTCCAATTTACCTTCGAACGAGCAGGGGTAAAAGGAACTGCGAATCCAAACAAAGCGAAAGGATTACAATCAAGATCTCAAAACTAAACGAATCTAGAATCAACCGAAACAGAGATTGACTACTTACCAAAATGGATCGGTATGGGAACGGGGCAGAGTACGTGCGGGACGGCGCAAGCTTGGACTGGAACGAACGGAATGTGACTCACGGCGCCGGAACGGAGCGAAACGGGCGGGACGGCACTGAAACGGACAGAAATCAACCAAAACTAAGAAAACGAAATCAAAATCTCAACCGAGATTTGAATCAACGAACCAAATGGATACTTACCGGATCTAAAACGGACTGGAGAGAAGTGAACTACTGCAGGGTGGAACCGGTACGGGACGGGCAGTACGGAACGAAACAGAAACGAACGGACTGGAAACGGAGCGAGATGGCGGCGGTTGGGGTCGGATCGGAAAGATCGAACGACGGCGGCAGCGTTCGATCGGGTCTTGGGTGGCGGCGCGGCGAGATCGGGACGGGGCAGACCGAGCTTGGCCGAGATTGATCGGCGGCGGCAAAGCTCGAGACAGCGGCGGCGCGAACGGACGGATCGTACGGAAGGCGGCGCCCAGGCGGAGCAGAACGGAACCGGCGGCCGAGGGACGGTGCGAACGGTTTCGACGAGACCGGAGATGACGTCCAGAACGGACCGAGACCTCGGCGCGGCCGGGATCGGCGGCGGCCGAACTATAGTTCGGTGGAGAGGAAGGATGAATCTGAGAGTTGTAAAAGAAGTCTTCTTTCTTTCTTTTAGATGTGGAGGCGTTGAGTGAGAGAGAAAAGAAGGGTTTAGGTTTAGGGTTAGAGCTGGGCCTAGATAATGGGCCAGAGGAGAATTGGGCTGGTAAAGCAGTCCGATTTGGGCCCAATTGGACAGTCTTGCTAGCTCGGTTCAACACGTAACAGATCAAAAATAATTCTACGCGAACTATCCAACGTCGAATTCGAACGCGCAGGAAATAAATTAAATATAATTTATTCCGATAATTAATTAATTAAAGAAATTAATTAAATAATATAATAATAAAAAAGATAAATAAATAAATAAAAAAACGGGGTGTTACAACACCTATCTAAAGCGATCCAAACAGAAACCAAAGCACGCTTGCTTCGTCTCCAACCTAACTAGAGAACGTAACCTTGTTCTCCACCAAACTTGGTACTTTTAATCGGCAACACTATGCTCGATTAAGTTCCCCCTGAATATCACGCCTGAAAGGGTGTATTTTCAGTTAGAGAGGTTTGGGATGAGATAACTTAATTATAACTTATTCAGTTACAACAAGTAATCTAAGAAACAAAAATTTGAATACTTTGCAGTAAACAAATTTGAATGTTTCTGGTGTCAAGACTTGTTCTTGTTCGAAAGAAAGAAAGAACGCTTAACTAATTTCTTAGCCGTGTAAGTTCTACTTCTTCACAAGTAGCTTTTTCAAGCTTTAAGTCTTGGAACGGATCAATGGTAGTAAAGAGCGTTTGAAGAGTATGTGAGTTTAAGCACAAGTGAGAGTATGATCACGTTGTTGACACCCTTCAACTCTTTGCCGGATGACCTCTATTTATAGTGAAATAAGGAGCCGTTTGAATTTCAAATTCTAAGGCTTTTGTTCCTTAAAATGTCACTATCTTGCTTTTGTACTTTCAACAGCGTCCTTGTTTGTCTTCAAGTCTTCATGTCCTTCGCGTGCATGCTTTGCATTTAATGCTCATTTGAATGAAATTCAAACAGTAACATTGGAGCGCAAATACAAGTACTTTCAGCAAGAGGTCACAAATGTTTATCAGCAAGTGGTCAGTCTCAGTTTCAGCAAGCACAACCTACTCTGGCGTTTAGATTTTCACTTATGCAAGCTGTTGCTGAAGTTTCCACTTTCTGAGCAACATGTGCCTTTGTAGATACCAGTCTTCAGAAATCTTCTAGTCTTCAGTCTTCGAAATCTTCAAGTTTCTGAGCGGTTCTAAATGCTTCAATAGTTTGTTTGTGTAAACAAAGTACATCATCAGCAAATGCTTCAATAGGTTGTATTTCTTTTCAGAAAACAAGATACTGATAGTGTATATGTCCTAGAGACAGTCCTTACTAAGGGCATGGTGCCCTTGTAGAGGACATATATGTACTATTACACAGGTCAACGTAATATAATATATGTTTGTGTCATTTTACTGTTGAGTATTGCTTTCATATTTACATTACACCAGGCTGCAGCATGTCATATCTATATTGCTGTCTGTATTGATACTGAACATGTCCCCTCGGATAGATGACCGATCACACAGTTAGTGGGAGCTATGTGAGTTATCATCTATCCCAAACTCTCCCTAGTCATGGTACATCTCGGATGTGGGGGTCTGAATGAACCTGACAAGACTAGTATGCGTGGAGGTTATACTTGTTGGAGCAAGTGTGAGCCGATTCCACGGCCACGGAACGGATTATTGGACAATCAAGGAACGTTCCCATAACTGCGCATAGTTGTTCGAAGAAGCTTTATCGAACAATAGAAGTACCCACCGGACACTCCCATCGATGTATACTCTACACCGACGTGTCTATGGGAACCGGTGAGTTGTCGAAGTGATGCCATTCGTCCTTTGCACTTATAGGACTTTATCATCACATTTGTTGCTCCATATCCTTGGTGGACCCGTCGATGTCAGCTCTGAATAAGCAGTTGACCTAAGACACGATCCAGGATTCATCTCTCAAGTGTAGCATAGGAGAGCACTGCTCGTAGTCTGCATAGTTGTGTTGGTAAAGTCACTGGCCAGTGCAAATGATATATTATGATGGTCATAAGTATATCTTAACCAAACAACTCCCTGAGACGCCCGTGGATGTATTATTGGGATAGACACTTCATCGATCCTAGATACATCCGAGCAAGTCAGATGAAGGGACGTTACCATCGCCGCGTTGAGCGCAACAGGCTTCGCAACGAAAGGGTTAGCTTTGAGAAACCTCTCAAACGTCCTCACGTATTAATATTGCAAATGGAATCGTCTAGGAATTCCATGTTGCCTAGTCTAGGACTTGCTTAATACGGTGAGGCCCTATGGATCACACTATGCGGTGATTCAGCCTATCATGATATCCTTGAAGATGGAATCGCAATTAATTTGGAATTAATTGTGATTGATGGATTATAATTGATTTGGAATTAATTATAATAACTGGTGGCTCAATTAATGATTTGGAATTATTAATTCAATTGGCTAAGTAATTGTATTTTATGTAAATACAATTAAAGATTATATTTTGGAAATATAATGGAGGTTTGATTGTAAAGGATATGTTAATTTAGAATTAACATATGCACTTGGGCAAAAATCTACTTGGAGTTTGGATTGCCTTAGAAATATATGTGGGTCCCAAAAGTGGGACCCACGTCCCGAAGGACAGGCGCGCGCGCGCGTGGCAGAATAGGGGAAGGAGTTTGACTCCTTCCTCTATTAGAAGTCCAAGGGATAAGTTAGATTTTTCTGATTGAGTTTTGATTTGATTGAGAATGAATCTAGACTTGATATTGGTTTCCTTGTGCGATAAGAATTAGATTCTTATTCCTTTACGAAGTCTAATTGCTTATGCTTTAGGCTTCTATAGACTACTATATATAGTAGACTATTGGAGAGAGTTTTACATACGATTTTACGTGTGATTTTTGGTACACAGTTATCTACCCAGTTTTCTTAGAGAAAATAAAAACTCTCCCCTCCTCCCTTAGCCTCAAGCGCGCGCACACCGCCACCGGAGGGAATTGCCGCCTCGTCTTCTTGGTCACATAAAGAATATCCTAGCATTCTTCCGATAGGCTGTTCATCCGTGGATACCAAGGTTGAGGTTCTAGGAGCTGGAAACTAACTCTTATTGTCTTGCAGATATACAGAGTATTGTAGATATCTTCGACTTCGACGAAGGAGAAGATACACCGGATTATTACGAAGACTTGGAAGCTGCTTTGGAAGTAAGGTTAGTCTTCTAATTGACGTGTTTATATATATACGACATATGCATAATCAATTAACCAGTATGTTAAGAAAATGTTTAAAATTCCGCTGCGTACCCTAGGGGTAACTCTGATCATATTTTCTTGCAGTGGTATCGGAGCCAGGTTAATTGATTACGTATATACGTATATATATTGTATGATTTTGTAGATATGTGGATGCAATTGATTCTATGATAAATTCGATTTTCAAAAGTTTTGTTTTTTGTATAAATTTAAAATTTATATTTTTTCAAAAAAAAAAAATATTATATATATATAATTTTTCGACCGGGCTGCCTGCGCGACGCAGGCGGCGGCGGCGCTTGCGGAGCAGGCGCCCGAGACGCCTGCCTGCCGCAGGTGCCCGGCGCCTGGGGCGCCGGGCGCCTGCACCCGCGGCGTCCGGTACCCGCGTGCCGCGGGGGCCGGGCGCCCGGGGCCGCGGGCACCGGGGGGCCGGGACTAGGTCCCGTCCCAAGTTTTAATAAAAAAAAAAAAATTATATATATTTTCGGGTTGGACCCACAATCGAATTTTGAAAGTTTTGAGGATTGAATTTTATATTTGGAATATAAATATGATTTAATTGTAATTGTTTTAAACTAGAGGCGTTAAATTTAATTAGTATAAAGTTAAAGGGCTTATTTTTGTAATTTATCAATTTATTGTTTATTGCAAATTAGTCCTTCTACTTTTGAATTTTAGATTTAACAGCTCTAAGGTTTTTAAAATTACAATTAAGTCCTTCGGGTTTTCAAAAATTGCTACTTGGTCAATAGAATTTTCGAATATTCAATCTAGTCCAAATTTTCAATTATTTCATAGAGATTATAAGTATGGGATTATAATTTTCATAATGAAATTATGAAGTCATTTGTCATCCACATAGGCTACTACTTGTTTCATATGCTCAATATGCTATGGTTTGACAATGCATGTTTAAATACCATGTTTTTACATTCCGTTCGACCGCTATGCATGCGAGGGTAGGCGGCGCCCTCTTATATGTCGGACCGCATATTTATGTATGGGTAGGCGGCACCCATTATATGCTTGACCACGTTTAGAACTAGAATGGATAGGCGGCATCCATTACGTGTAGACCGTTCATGCATGATGGGTAGGCGGCGCCCTTATTTGTTTGTAGATGACTGATAACAACCCTCAAGCTACAAGCCCCAACCAATATAAGTACGGAAATATGTATATATATATATATATATATATATATATATATATATATATATATACATATATATATATATATATATATATATATATATATATATATATATATATATATATATATATATGTATATATATATATATATATATATATATATATATATGTATTTCTGAGATGCTTTCCATAGGGTGCTTTAATTTTGAACTTTCATTGCGTTTTCTTGTATTGGCGACCTCGTCTTACAAGACTCGCAGTAATCGTCAAATTAGAGTAAGCCTATGGTTATGACTTACTGCATATTGTATCTAGCGACCTCGATAGGTGCAATATGTAGGGCATCGGGTTAAATTAGATTTAACAACCAAGAGTAGCGTGACGCAATTGGATAGTCTTACTAGTCCTACCGGTCATATTATGCTATGCGACCAGCCCCCGTTGGAGTATGGCATAATATGGATTTGGATCTTGGCCACTACGGTAACTTGTTGGACATTACCCGTATGTTTGTTGTGGGGGCAAGCATATGTGAAAATAGTGGGAGCTAAACAGCTAAAGGACCTTGTTATTTAGTTATGTTGACTGTGTATTTAGAAATGATATTTCAATAGTTGATTTATTGTTTTCGTTCTATATTATTTCTCCTTAGGATATTAGATATGGCGAGTATCTCGCTCCGTGCTGTCTTGGAGAAGCAAATTTTAACCGGACCAAGTTTCCTAGATTGGATCAGGAATATACGTTTGGTGCTCAGGTACGAAAAGATTGAGTACGTCTTGGACGAGGTCATTCCCGTGTGCCCCGAGAATCAGACTGCCGATCAAGTTGCTGCTTGGAATCAAGCCAACAAGGCAAGGTCTGATAAGCATCTTGAGGATGCTAAGTCCGCGCAGTGTATTATGCTGGCGGCAATGAGCAATGAGCTGCAGAGGCAACATGAAAGCATGTTGCCGTATGAGATGTTGAAACATCTTGAGTCGCTCTTTAAGACGACAACTAGAAGTGTTGAATTTGATTTGATCAAAGACATACACAAGTGCAAGCTCAGTGAAGGAGGGAACATGTCTGAGCATGTTCTCAAAATGATTGGTCTCTTTGAAAAGCTTGCCAATGCCGGCGTTAAGCTAGAGAACAAGATCATGGTGATCTTTGTCCTTCAATCATTGCCGAGTTCGTATTCGCAGTTCATCATTAATTACACGATGAATGCGAAAGACGTCACACTGCCTGAACTTCATAATCTGCTGAAGACATATGATCAAACTCTTCCTAAGAAGGAAAAGTCGATCATGCTTGTTGGGCAACCGTCTAACTCGAACCCGAAAAGCAAAGGTGCTAAAGGTAAGGGAAAGTCGGGAGCCAAGGCTAACACTTGGAGTGATAAGCTTAAGCGTCCGAACCAGAAAAGGAAGTTCAAGAGAAGCGGAACAATGCGCACAGATGAATGTCTTTTCTGTAAGCAGAAAGGACATTGGAAGAAAGATTGCCCTAAGCTTAGGGCAGATCAGGCCAAGAAGTCATCAGCTTCTGGCTCAGGTATGTTTGTTATTGAAATGAACATGACTACTTTTGACTCCAATGGTTGGGTATTAAATACAGCCTGTGGCTCGCACATTTATAATAATGTGTAAGGGGCCATTGAACACAGGCTAGTCAAGCAAGGTGAAATCGACTTGCATGTTGGGAACAACAATCCAGTTGAAGCCAAACGCGTTGGACGCTGCAAGATAGATTTACCATCAGGACAATGTTTGGAACTTGATGACGTTTATTTTGTTCCATCCATTGGCAGAAATATTATTTCCATTCCATTGTTGGACAATTTGGGTTTTTCCTGATACTTGTTATTTTTCATTAAATGACCAGTATTGTGGAAAAGCTCGCTTAGTGAATGGTTTATATATTTCGCAAAGTAGTCTACCTTTATTTCAAATGCATAACAAACAACCGTCTTCAAGTAAGAAGAATAATCCATCTTATCTATGGCATTGTAGGCTAGGCCATATCGATGAAACACGGATTCAAAGACTAAGGAAGTTGGACTACTTAGAACCATTTGATTTCGAATCATATGGTACATGTGAATCTTGTGTTAAGGGTAAGATAACGAACAAACCTTTTGTTGGACAAGGTGTTCGTGCCACTCGCTGCTTAGAGCTCATACATACCGATGTATGTGGACCGTTTAAAGTCCATGCGCGTGGGGGTTATCCTTACTTCGTTACCTTTACTGACGATTTCTCAAGGTATGGATATATCTTTCTTATGAAGAATAAATCCGAGACCTTTGGGAAATTCAAGGAGTTTAGGAATGAGGTCGAGAATGAATTGAACCTAAGGATAGTCACTCTTCGATCGGATCGAGGAGGTGAATACCTTAGTGAAGAATTTATCGATTACTTGAAGGAAAATGGGATTCACTCGCAATGGACTCCTCCTGGAACACCACAGTTAAACGGTGTGTCTGAGAGGAGGAATCGAACCCTGTTAGACATGGTAAGATCAATGATTGGATTCTCGACTCTTCCAAAGTATCTGTGGGGATATGCATTACAAACTGCAATCTACATTCTGAACCGTGTACCATCTAAATCAGTGGAGAAAACTCCTTACGAGTTATGGAAGGGAAAGAAGCCTTCACTGGGCTATCTTAGACCTTGGGGCTGTCCTGCGATAGTCAAGCTGATGCTCACTGATAAGTTAGATGCCAAGGGTGTCAAAGTATATTTCATAGGCTATCCTCGTCAGACGAGAGGCTATGAATTCTATCATGCTGAAGATCACAAGGTGATCGTGTCTAGAAACGTGATGTTTTTAGAAGTTGAATACCTCGAAGAATAGAGGTTAGATGATATGATAGAACTTGAAGAAATTCAAGACTTTGACACGCGCGAACATGAGGTCTTTAAATCTTCTGATTTGGACTCAAGCTCAGTGGGAGCTTTCGAAGCAGACAAGGGTGATGATATGACACTTGCTAGGCATGTCATAGTCAGTGGGAGTCCTGTGATTAGATCAACAGTTGAAACCACACCTGTAGAACCCGTTGTCAACCAACCTGTGCAACAAGTTGCACAAGAGCAGCCTCCCGCAAGGGAACATGGTCGCGCCCAACGACCAGCTGCATCAGTACCCACTGATAATGTTCGTGTTACATGAAGCCAGAAAAGAAAAGCACCAGAACAAGTCGAGCTCCGTAGGTCGAAGAGGATCCTTAGAGGACCTTAGAAGCAAAGTCTTATGATAGAAGACATCAGTGAACTTGATGTCGGTTTATCAGATCGGGAAGATCCCGAGACCTACAAAGAGGCAATAATTGATATTGACTCAGACAAATGGCAAGAGGCCATGGAATTAGAAATGGATTCAATGTACCCGAACCAAGTTTGGAACTTGGTAGACTTGCCCCAAGGGGTTAGACCAATTGGATGCAAATGGGTCTTTAAACGAAAGACAGATGCCGATGGCAAGGTACAGACGCACAAAGCTAGGCTTATGGCAAAAGGCTACACGCAAAGGTATGGCATCGATTACGATGAAACCTTTTCACCAGTAGCAAAATTGAAGTACATTCGAATTCTACTTGCGATAGCTGCCTACTATGATTATGAAATCTGGCAGATGGATGTAAAGACAGCCTTCCTCAATGGCAACCTTGAGGAAGAGGTCTATATGGTACATCCGGAAGGTTTTATTAGTAAAACCAGGCCAACTGCTGTATACAAATTCCAGAGATCCATCTATGGGCTAAAGCAAGCGTCAAGGAGCTGGAATATCCGCTTTGATGAAGCTGTCAAATCGTTTGACTTCATCAGAAGCAAGGAAGATCCCTGTGTCTATGCGAGACACAGCGACAAAGGAGTTGTTTTCATGATCATTTATGTAGATGACATTTTGATCATGGGAAACAATGTGTCTATGCTAGAAGAGACTAAAGTTTGGTTATCAAGTACCTTCTCGATGAAGGACTTGGGTGAAGCGAACTACATCCTAGGGATCAAGATCTTTAGAGATAGATCCAAGAGGATGTTGGGATTGACACAGTCCACCTACATCGACAAAATACTGAAGCGTTATAAGATGGACGACTCAAAGAGAGGCTTTCTCCCAGCTAGGCATGGGATTGTCTTATCAGTTAAGGATGGTCCTAAAACTGATGAAGAAAGAAATGCAATGAGTCGTGTGCCCTATGCTTCGGCAGTAGGGTCTATAATGTATGCAATGAATTGCACAAGGCCCGATGTGGCATATGCGCTTAGTGTCACTTGTCGACACCAACAGAATCCAGGAGTACCTCACTGGACTGCTATGAAGAACATTCTTAAGTACCTTAGACGGACTAAAGAGATGTTCTTGGTGTTTGGTGGAGAACCAGAATTAAAGATGTCTGGGTATGTCAACGCTGGATTTGAATCAGATCCTGATGACTTTAAGTCACAGACAGGATACGTATTCAAATTGAACGGAGGAGCTGTCTGTTGGAAGAGTTCTAAGCAAGCCACGATTGCTGACTCATCCACAAAAGCCGAGTGCATTACTGAATCAGAAGCATCGTAAGAAGCTGTCTGGATTTCAGAGTTTTTGAAGGAATTGAGGGTTGTTCCTGCTCCTAGTCCAATAACGATTTATTGTGACAATACGGGCGCCGTCGCTCAAGCTAGGGAGCCTAGATCTACAAACAAGAACAAACATGTACTTAGAAAATATCACGTTATACGTGAGATCATAGATAGATGAGAAGTTAGTATATAACGTGTCTCAACCACGGACAACGTGGCAGATCCTTTCACCAAGGTCTTATCAGTGGAAGTCCACTTAAGACATTATGCTAATCTGGACATTAGGCATAAAGGTGACTGGATCTAGTCCAAGTGGGAGATTGATAGTGTATATGTCCTAGAGACAGTCCTTACTAAGGGCATGGTGCCCTTGTAGAGGACATATATGTACTATTACACAGGTCAACGTAATATAATATATGTTTGTTTCATTTTACTGTTGAGTATTGCTTTCATATTTATATTACACCAGGCTGCAGCATGTCATATCTATATTGCTGTCTGTATTGATACTGAACATGTCCCCTCGGATAGATGACCGATCACACAGTTAGTGGGAGCTATGTGAGTTATCATCTATCCCAAACTCTCCCTAGTTGTGGTACATCTCGGATGTGGGGGTCTGAATGAACCTGACAAGACTAGTATGCGTGGAGGTTATACTTGTTGGAGCAAGTGTGAGCCGATCCCACGGCCACGGAACGGATTGTTGGACAATCAAGGAACGTTCCCATAACTGCGCATAGTTGTTCGAAGAAGCTTTATCGAACAATGGAAGTACCCACCGGACACTCCCATCGATGTATACTCTACACCGACGTGTCTATGGGAACCGGTGAGTTGTCGAAGTGATGCCATTCGTCCTTTGCACTTACAGGACTTTATCATCACATTTGTTGCTCCATATCCTTGTTGGACCCGTCGATGTCAGCTCTGAATAAGCAGTTGACCTAAGACACGATCCAGGATTCATCTCTCAACTGTAGCATAGGAGAGCACTGCTCGTAGTGTGCATAGTTGTGTTGGTAAAGTCACTGGCCAGTGCAAATGTTATATTATGATGGTCATAAGTATATCTTAACCAAACAACTCCCTGAGACGCCCGTGGATGTATTATTGGGATAGACACTTCATCGATCCTAGATACATCCGAGCAAGTCAGATGAAGGGACGTTACCACCGCCGCGTTGAGCGCAACAGGCTTCGCAACGAAAGGGTTAGCTTTGAGAAACCTCTCAAACGTCCTCACGTATTAATATTGCAAATGGAACCGTCTAGGAATTCCATGTTGCCTAGTCTAGGACTTGCTTAATACGGTGAGGCCCTATGGGTCACACTATGCGGTGATTCAGCCTATCAGGATATCCTTGAAGATGGAATCGCAATTAATTTGGAATTAATTGTGATTGATGGATTATAATTGATTTGGAATTAATTATAATAATTGGTGGCTCAATTAATGATTTGGAATTATTAATTGAATTGGCTAAGTAATTGTGGCGCCCCAGTCTGGAATAAAAGTACTTCCTAACCGGATAACCACCCGCCTAATCCTTCGTTCAAGTGAATTCGGTTTCATCTTTCGGAAAGAAAAGGAACGGTAAAATAAAATCAATAAACATTAAAATCAGAACATATTAAACTCCATAAAACTCTTTATTTCAGCAACATAAAACATAACGAAGTTCAAACTCACTTTTACAATATCACACAAGGGTTGGATTACAGGAACATGTAATTTACATGGATTTCACACGTACAAGGAACCCGTTTTATTCAAGCAGCTACCAAATATCTACAATATGTCACTTCCTCGTCCTCTACTTGATTACTCTGAAGAAGGAAACAATGAGAGGGTAAGTCTTTAATGACTTAGTGAGGATAGTAAACACGAACATCAGAACAATTGTTAGTTCAAAATCAAAGGCAATCAAGGATAGAAGATATGAATAGAATCACTATAACACACATATACTAGCCGTCACCTTGTAAACTAAACCTTATACTTCCACGCGAGGAGCTACCTCGAAACACAATGACATGCCTAGGTACATGTCAAACGGGAATGTAAGATGCAGCTACCCTAACTACATCTAACTCCCGAGCAGGATCTGAATATATAACTTTAACCAACGGTCCTTTCCGCTCGGTGGTTATACATGGCAGTCCTAGGGCCCAAAACACGTACACGGATTATATAAACCCCACCATTTCTTATCACAGTTCAATAGTGAATTAGAAAGAATTGAGAGAACTAATTCAATATTGAACAACAAAGGATGAAGAACAAGAACAAAGGATAAGAAACGAATTGAAAGTTCGGCAAGAATCAACACGAGAACAAAAGAACTGAATTGGTAAACGAAAGAAGTTCTGAAATGAACAAAGTTGAACAAGGAAGGGATCCTCACCTATTCCGAAGGTACTTGTGCATAAGACTCACTAACCGTACCTATACAACGAGTTGCTATTTTATTAATAAGACTGACACACATATATCATATTAATTAACACAGAAGGTACTTTCTTATCTATTATCTATTAATTAAGAGGCACAATACTGTATTTGAAAATAACACCTCTGTAATTATTTTCAGAAAGCTACAGTTCCATTTTTAGTGTTATAAAAAGTTCAACAGAGGTTCATTTACTGAGACAGAAACTAAATTCTAGCAAAATGACAAAACTTCATATTCGCAACATAACAGTTTCTGTGTGCATTTGGCCTAAAGAAATACAGATTATAGCAAAGTATATCATTTCAACATCTCAAATCTTGATCAATATCATAAATAATAACATAAATCTATAGAGAAAGAAACATAGACGAATTACAGTAATTAAAACATGAATAGATAAATTACCTCTTATTCTTCTGCTTACAGGCTCAAACGCTAACTCCCTCTCCTAAGAACTAACTGAATTTACGAATTGAAACTGAGATTGAGAGTGATGGTTTTGAGTTGAGGCTGAGAGGGCTATTTATAGAGATCGATGAATACCGATGATTGGTCGAATAAAACGGCCAGAGATGACAACGTTGGGAATGAAAACACCTGGATTTCTTCTTGATGATAAGCGATGAGTTGTTTCTTCGTCGATAAGGATTTCAGCTGGAACGATAAAGCTCGATGTATCTCCATCCATCCATCATGACCGTTGAAATCTTTGATCCGTTGAGCTGCTTGCGATTTGAGAGAGGAAAGAAGCACAATTGTATTGGAGAATGAAAGAAAAATTATGATTGGTTTAGAGAGAAAAGATCAGATTGATCAAGTCTCTGTTTTTTTTCTTTTTCACGCCAATACTAGATCTACTTAGGAAAATTGCACCTTTTCTTGGTAAATTAAAAACTAGGGCCTATAAAAGTAATTCTTGCAATCTAGTCCTATAAGTTTACTTTGACCCCCTAAATGCACTACTTTACGCCAAATAATACGTACTAGTTTCTTTTTGACATTTTCTAGATATTTCTAATAATAAAATACTCATGTAAAATATAATTCGAAATTAAAGCACATAAATTTCAAATATCAAATGTAGATAAATTAAGTAAATTATGCGGTTGGTTAAGGCGGGGCGTCACAGTAATTGTATTTTATGTAAATACAATTAAAGATTATATTTTGGAAATATAATGGAGGTTTGATTGTAAAGGATATGTTAATTTAGAATTAACATATGCACTTGGGCAAAAATCTACTTGGAGTTTGGATTGCCTTAGAAATATATGTGGGTCCCAAAAGTGGGACCCACGTCCCGTAGGACAGGCGCGCGCGCGCGCGTGGCAGAATAGGGGAAGGAGTTTGACTCCTTCCTCTATTAGAAGTCCAAGGGATAAGTTAGATTTTCCTGATTGAGTTTTGATTTGATTGGGAATGAATCTAGACTTGATATTGGTTTCCTTGTGCGATAAGAATAAGATTCTTATTCCTTTACGAAGTCTAATTGCTTATGCTTTAGGCTTCTATAGAATACTATATATAGTAGACTATTGGAGAGAGTTTTACATACGATTTTACGTGTGATTTTTGATACACAGTTATTCTACCCAGTTTTCTTAGAGAAAATAAAAACTCTCCCCTCCTCCCTTAGCCTCAAGCGCGCGCACACCGCCACCGGAGGGAATTGCCGCCTCGTCTTCTTGGTCACATAAAGAATATCCTAGCATTCTTCCGATAGGCTGTTCATCCGTGGATACCAAGGTTGAGGTTCTAGGAGCTGGAAACTAACTCTTATTGTCTTGCAGATATACAGAGTATTGTAGATATCTTCGACTTCGACGAAGGAGAAGATACACCGGATTATTACGAAGACTTGGAAGCTGCTTTGGAAGTAAGGTTAGTCTTCTAATTGACGTGTTTATATATATATGACATATGCATAATCAATTAACCAGTATGTTAAGAAAATTTTTAAAATTCCGCTGCGTACCCTGGGGGTAACTCTGATCATATTTTCTTGCAGATACATCATAAGCGGTAAAACCAACCTATCTAGCACCTACTCTAAGTCTTCAGCAAACATTCCTCTTTTACAATGTCCTTAAAATTCTAAATTCCTATGGACCTTAAGAGTACTAGTTACTGGACTTTCCTTAATTTAGCATGGTTAATTGCTCATCAAAATTACAAGTTTCCTAACAAATTTCCCCCTTTTTGATGTTAGCAATCCATGGCTAAATTAATTGTTACCCTTTTAGAGGTTTCTGATGTTGAATAAATCAGTTGATTAATGCAAGCATACTTGAATATTTAAACAGTAAGCATAAGTAAATTGCATAATCAAAAACCAATAGAGTCGAAAGCTTTATTGCTGATAGTTATCTTTCAGTAAGTTTACAGGAAACAGCAGAGATAACTAAACAAAATCAGCAAATAAAAACTTTAATAGAACTATTACAGAGAGTTAAGCTTTTTCAGAGGATATTCTCAAAATCTCTCTTACACTCTTCTCAGCAAGTGCAGTGAATTCAATACAATCCTTTGCGTAACTCTCAAGTAGCCTACGGACTTGTAATTGAAGAATCCTTGCATTTTTGCAGGCAGTATGATGATGCTTTTCAGCATTCATTTCCATGTAGTGAGTTACCCACAAATGCATGCCCCAATTGCTGGCATGGAGAAGCTGTGTATCTGAAATGCTTTTAGGATGAATCTTCCTTAGCCAGAGAAGATCTTCTTCTTGATCCTTAGCAGTGAGATATAAATACTCATAAGGAATCAATCCAAGTCTCTTCTTTGTTTTCTTGGTCACTGGGTCAGAGTAATAAGCAATGCCAATTGGTTTTATCAATTCAGGTTCTTGTCTTATAGACTTACCAATTGCAGTTCTTCTTACTGAGACTTCTAGATTCAACCATCTCCCAGCAAGATTTCTTGGAAGGGACTCAGCCCTTTCTTTCCTTTTTACCTTGAGATCAATCCAAGTGAACATTTGGTTCAATATGGCTGTTGGAAAGAACTCATTCACCAGCAAGTCTTCCAGCTTTAAGATCCAGCAACCATGAACGTTTCTGATCACGTTCTGAGTGGTTTCATCATTGCTGGTCTTGGTGTATTCAATGCCGGAGCCAATAGCAATGCTGGCCAGCCTCTTTTTTTCCTGTCTTTGCCTTCTTCTTCTTGACTTTGCATTGTCTTGATCTCTTGCTGAAGATCTTGAGTCAGAAGAGAAATGCTTTGAGTGGCCAGACGGAGTTAAGGCTGTTAAAGGTCTAGCTCTTATGGCTTGAGCTATTGTCTGATTGTCATCATCATCATCATCTTCATTCAAATCTTGATGACTTTCAGTGTGGCAAAAACCTTGAGTTTCAGCAGCAGTTTTTCTCTTTTTGGGACTTGCTGAATTTAACTCAGATTCTGCTTGTCTTTTAGAACTTTGCTCTCTTTCAGCAAGAGGTTCTATCGGCAGTGGCTCATCAACAGTAGGAGGGGCTTGGGTTTTCCTTCTTGTAGTTCTCTTTTCCCCCTTAGACATAGATTGCAACATCGGAGTGATGTGCAAAGAGAAGAACTCATTGCAATTTTCAGCAAGAGTACTTAGGCTGTTGTATTTCATGATGATTGCTTGCTGATCAGAAGTCAGCTTTGACAACTCATTTTTAACACTCACCATGTTCTCCTCATGTCTTCGCTCTGTTGCGGCCTTTTCTTCCATAAAAGTCTGAGCCTTGACTAATGCAGACTTTGCTAGCCGGAGTGCTTGACTTACATCTTCTTCATAGCTCTTGTGGTAAAGACTTATGTCTTTCTGAGCTATTGTAAGAGTAGTAGTGCGTCTCAGCACTGTAGCCAATATCTTTCCGATATCAAGCGGGCTCTCAGCAAGCAATGCCTCATCTTCTGCTTTGCAGGCATCATGGACTTTCTTTAGTGCCAAAATTCTAGGAGTAAACTCCTCTACACGTGGGAACGGCACTAGATTTGGGGTCAAGGAATGAACTTTAAGTTCTGAAGCAAATTGATCATCTTTCAGCAACAATTCTCCTCTCAAATCATCGTCTACATCATTTATATAGTCAGGAGGAGGAATTTCAACAACTTTTGGGTCTTTCTTGGAGTTTTCATCCTCATTTGCTGATAGATCATCTTCATCCTCAGATTCATCAAGGCCAGCAACCTTGGAACCTAAGTCAGCAGCTTCATTTCCTTTTGGTTGAGTGGTTGCTGATGGCAACGCTTCAGAATAACAACTGGAGTTTCACCAGTAGTTAGTTTTAATTGAGTAGTTGCTGAGGGCAACGTTTGAGACTCAATTGCTGGAGTTTCACCAGTAGTAAGTGGAAGGGAGGGGACTTCCTTTGGCTTACTCCTGAAGATTGACCAATTTCCAAATCCTGCGTATGTCTTGCATGAATTAGGAGACTGTTTTGTAGTGCTCTTTGGTAATCTTCATCCATTTCATCTTCACCATCAAGGTTTGTATCAGTGACCTTGGCATCGAGTAAAGGTAACTCGGCATCAGAAAACTTGCTCTTGCCATGTTTCAAGGCAACTCGCTTTCTGGCGTATTCCTCTTCAGTATCAGCGCCTTGTACAGGTGCTTGATTTTCAGCATCAGCAGGAGCAGGTTGAGATTCATGCTGAGTTTGTGTTTGTTCAGCTTGCTGATTGTCTTGTTGTTCATTTTCAACAACTGTCATTTTTAGTCCACCAGCATCAGGACTTGGACCTTGATTATCATCATCGTCATCCTTTTTGTCCTTTGAATCTTTCCCTTCATCATCACTGGGATCAGTAGGGATGTTTTCATCTTCTTCCTCTTCATCATCATCAGTCAGAATGACTAGCTCGAGATGCTTGTGTAAAGCAACACTCATTACTTCTTCTTCCTCATTGATTTTGTGGGGATCAGCCACCACGGGTACAAATAAACCCTTGAGCATCACATCTTGTTCAGCTGGAGAGACACTCTTAAACTTTGTCTTCATATTCTCTCTGATTTGAGCAATCAGATTCGAGCTCATTAGCTGAGAATATGAGAATTCTTCAGGAAGTATGGAGTGGACAAACGTCTCGAGCTTCAGCAGAGAAGATCTCTTTTTCTCATTTGATAGATGAAGATTGAGATCAGAAAAATCCATCCTTCTGTACCTTTGCCAGTTGCAGACAGACTTAGCAACTCTTGACAAGGTTGTTCTTTTGAAGTTCAAGTAAAGTTCCTCAGAACTCACTTGTGGATCTTCAGTGATCTGCACCACTTCAGTGGTCTCCTTTAGAGCCTGAAAAAGAATATTATTTAGATCAGGAGAGGTTTGGATAATTGTTTTAGAGTCCAAAGCTGAAACATGAATTACCTGTTGAGTGTCAGCAAGCTCATGTTGTACAATTTCCATTCCTTGAGGAGCTTGAGAAGCATCCTCCATTTGTTCATCTTGAAATAAATATGAGTTAGATACAAGTACTAAGTTGTCAAACTTAGTTTTATTACCAAAAAATTTAACTACCTGCTGAGCAGGAAGTGTTGATTCTGGTGCAGAGGCTTCAGCAAACATCTGACTTGCATCTTGAGAAGTCTGTAGAGATATCATAATATTAGCAAAAGAATGAGTTTCAGAAAATGAAGTTTTACTGATGGTTGAGTTATCTACCTGCTGAAGAAGGACAGGTTGTGGCTCAGTCCTTTCAGCATTAACAGTTTCTTCAGTTTCTGGGACTGTTTCTTCAGCAGACTTCTTGGCTTGCTCTGTTTGAGAAAGCTGCGCGCTTTCAGCAATCTCCCTTGTCTCTGAAATGACAAGTTGAGCGGAAGCATCTTGACCCTTAAGCTCACTGCTTGTCATAAAAACATCAATGGATTTATTGGATGTTTCTTCAATATCCAATTCCATTTGTTGTCTTAAAGCTTCCAGTACAAGCTGGACTTTTTCAATTGATGTCTTTGGTGAAATGGGGCCAGTTTTCTCAGCATTGTGAGATGCGTCGTCGAATAATGCTTCTTGTGTTTCTTCAGCAACTTCTGGGACTTGAACCATTGCTGTCTCAGCAACTGGTTCTTCATCAACCTGATGAGTTGCTTGTTCAACAATCATCGTTTCAGCAACGGCAGCTTCAGCAAGTGCCGCGGTTCTTATATCTGCAGCGATATCAGTAACCGGTTCCAGAGTTGGGTCATCAAGATTATCTACAATGTAGATATCTGGGACTTGGGAAGGAATTTCATTTCCACTGCCTTGTGGTCTATTCACAGTAGAAAGATCAACATTAAGTTGATTGTTGAAGGCTTCCGCAAACACTTCAACATTGCTGGCATAGGTTTCAGTAACCATCTTGTCAACATCTACTGGAGTTTGCTTTTCAACAACTGCTTGGGAATCGTCCGAGATCATGGACAATTGGTACTGACTTGCGAGCCAGTGTTTTCTTCCTTGGGTTATTTGTCCTTTTTCTCTTGGGGACGGGGTTTGCTGATGACGCTGCAGTCTGAGTGTCATCATCAGCTTTCCTCTTTTTCTTCTTTGATTTTTCCAGTTTCCCAGCAGAGGCGTCAGTAGTTGCATTTTCAGCAACGGGAGTAGTGGTGTCAGCATGATCACCATCTACAGCAGTTTCATCTCTAAGTTGCTGAGTGGTGACATCTGCAGCTGTTGTATACCTTTCTTGCTGACTTGTGCTGACAACATTTGCAGCTGTTGTCTTCTTAGATTTTTCAAGTTTCTTGCCAGCAGTCTTAGGTACATTCTGCTTGTAGAAGGTCCTTCCCACATTGCATACAGATTTCTTGATGGGCAATGGGTTTCTCAGCTGAATCCTGAAATGTTCAAGGATATAGCATATCTTTATTCCATACATAACTGGTAAGGTAGGTGAAAATTTGTTGTTTTCCACCTTAACCTTGAACTTAGTAACACAATCAACAAGTCTGTTGAAAATGTACTTAGCCCAGTTAAGTTCCGTTTGGTTCTCATAGATATGCATCAGCAGCGACCACCTTCTCAGGCCTACTTGGTCTATTCCTCCAACTTGGGAGTCCAAGACTTTGATTAGTAGCAGAGCTACTAGACCAAGTGAATGGCAGAGATGCTTCCTCTTAACGTGCTTTGTCCAAGTCACGGGAGCAATCTCTCCTTTCTTCATTTTCTCATTTCTGACGTCACTGTAGAAGGCTTCAATTTCTTCATCAGTGGCAGTGACGTCATCTTCAGTTCCAGTGGTTGGAATCTGAAAGATTTCCGCTAAATCAGTCCATTTCAGGACGATTTGCGTGTTCTGAACTGTAGTAAAGATCACTTTTTCAGTGACCCCTTTACTATCAGTTAGGGACTGGATTTCTGCATTGTTGTAGAAATCCATTGTGTCTAACATGCTCACTTGCTTAGTGCGAGAAGTTATAAAATGAATGAGGCCTTGCAGCTTGATAAATTCAAGCGCCTCTTCATTGTCACCGTCAAGTTCTTGTTCATGGAAGTATCGAATATACTTCTCTTTAGCAAAACCACCCCATTGCATCATCATCTCACACTTTGCAGTGTCAAGATATGAAGGAGGCATGGGTTTTTTTCGTGATTTTGTCGTTTTTCAACACAACTTTCGCTGTGTTTGTTGCCGGAGTAGTCACCGGAGCAGTGCGTTTCTCAGCACTGTCAACCTTAGACGACTTGGAGGTCTTGGAGGATTGTCTTTTCGGTGCCATTTCTTTATATAGGAGAAAATGTGTACGAAAAAGATAGTTTGCTTTTTGACCGGAGGTACAGTAGATTCAGGCTAAAATTTGCAGAGAAAAGGAAATGTGAGTTAAAGAATTTTGTCATTTCTCTAACTCCTTCTTTATATAGTGTCTCTGATGTGTGAGAAACTCAATCGATTTGAGCTCTCAGCAAGGGTAAAACAGAGAAACACAGGCGTTAGTGGAGCCTTTGCATTGAATGCGTAGTGGCCCACTAACTAAAACCGTCAGAGCATTCTCTCTCTTTGTTTTATTAACCGTTAGATCAATAACTCCTTTTAATAAATGGTCACGATTGTATTTCATGTCATGATTATTACGAGTTTATCTGTGCCCGATTAACGTCACAAATTGATTTTACCGAGTTTTATGGGATTAGATTACTTGCTGAAATAGACAAGAATCTTTTCAGCGAGTTTGCATAAATAGTCTAGATACTTGCTGAAAGTTCCCCCTTACTTAGATATCTCATATTTTCTTAAGTTTAAAAGATATTTCTGAGTTCCCGTATCAGTAAATTCTTTTGTACTTGAGATATCCTTTGGTAAAATCGGAGAAATGAGTTTTGCTCTTTATCTGAGTTCCCGTCTCAGAATATTCCCTTGATACTTGAATACCTGTTTCAGTATTTTTGATTGTCTGAATACCCGTTTCAGCAATCTTTAAGGTTTTTCTCTTACTGAGTGTCTGTCTCAGCAAGTGATCAAGTTTCCTAACAAATACCCGTTTTGAAGGAATTACTTGCTGAATGCCTGTTTCAGCAACCATGTAGTGACCTATCATTTCTTAGAAGAAATTAGTGGAAGGAGTTTTTGTAAGAAAATATGGTCAGAGTTACCCCTAGGGTACACAGCGGAATTTTAAAAATTTTCTTAACATATTGGTTAATTGATTATGCATATGTCGTATATATATAAACACGTCAATTAGAAGACTAACCTTACTTCCAAAGAAGCTTCCAAGTCTTCGTAATAATCCGGTGTATCTTCTCCTTCGTCGAAGTCGAAGATATCTACAATACTCTGTATATCTGCAAGACAATAAGAGTTAGTTTCCAGCTCCTAGAACCTCAACCTTGGTATCCACGGATGAATAGCCTATCGGAAGAATGCTAGGATATTCTTTATGTGACCAAGAAGACGGGGCGGCAATTCCCTCCGGTGGCGGTGTGCGCGCGCGTGAGGCTAAGGGAGGAGGGGAGAGTTTTTATTTTCTCTAAGAAAACTGGGTAGAATAACTGTGTTCAAAACTTGTATTTCAAATCGTATGTAAAACTCTCTCTAATAGTCTACTATATATAGTAGCCTATAGAAGCCTAAAGCATAAGCAATTAGACTTCGTAAAGGAATAAGAATCTAATTCTTATCGCACAAGGAAACCAATATCAAGTCTAGATTCATTCCAAATCAAATTAAAACTCAATCAGGAAAATCTAACTTATCCCTTGGACTTCTAATAGAGGAAGGAGTCAAACTCTTTCCCCTACTCAGCCACGCGCGCGTGCGCATGTCCTACGGGACGTGGGTCCCACTTTTGGGAC
Organism: Plantago ovata; assembly: GCA_028274465.1. Classification (NCBI taxonomy): domain Eukaryota; kingdom Viridiplantae; phylum Streptophyta; class Magnoliopsida; order Lamiales; family Plantaginaceae; genus Plantago; species Plantago ovata. Next base: position 96,572,991 of record CM051455.1, on the reverse strand, counting down.
CCACATATATTTCTAAGGCAATACAAACTCCAAGTAGATTTTGCCCAAGTGCATATGTTAATTCTAAATTAACATATCCTTTACAATCAAACCTCCATTATATTTTCAAAATATAATCTTTAATTGTATTTACATAAAATACAATTAATTAGCCAATTCAATTAATAATTCCAAATCATTAATTGAGCCACCAATTATTATAATTAATTATAATCCATCAATCACAATTAATTCCAAATTAATTGCGATTCCATCTTCAAGGATATTCTGATAGGCTGAATCACCACATAGTGTGATTCATAGGGCCTCACCATATTAAGCAAGTCCTAGACTAGGCAACATGGAATTCCTAGACGGTTCCATTTGCAATATTAATACGCGAGGACGTTTGAGAGGTTTCGCAAAGCTAACCCTTTCGTTGCGAAGCCTGTTGCGCTCAACGCGGCGATGGTAACGTCCCTTCATCTGACTTGCTCGGATGTATCTAGGATCGATGAAGTGTCTATCCCAATAATACATCCACGGGCGTCTCAGGGAGTTGTTTGCTTAAGATATACTTATGACCATCATAATATATCATTTGCACTGGCCAGTGACTTTACCAACACAACTATCCAGACTACGAGCAGTGCTCTCCTGTGCTACACTTGAGAGATGAATCCTTCACAGAATCACTTATCACCTCCATTTGTATTTAGCCATAATCCTGGATCGTGTCTTAGGTCAACTGCTTATTCAGAGCTGACATCGACGGGTCCACTAAGGATATGGAGCAACAAATGTGATGATAAAGTCCTGTAAGAGGTTGTGAAAGCGATTTAAATATGACATGCTGCAGCCTGGTGTAATATAAATATGAAAGCGATACTCAACAGTAAAATGAAACAAACATATATTATATTACGTTGACCTGTGTAATAGTACATATATGTCCTCTACAAGGGCACCATGCCCTTAGTAAGGACTGTCTCTAGGACATATACACTATCAATCTCCCAATTGGACTAGAGCCAGTCACCTTTATGCCTAATGCCCAGATTAGCATAATGTCTTAAGTGGACTTCCACTGATAAGACCTTGGTGAAAGGATCTGCCACGTTGTCCGTGGTTGAGACACGTTCTATACTAACTTCTCCTCTATCTATGATCTCACGTATAACGTGATATTTTCTAAGTACATGTTTGTTCTTGTTTGTAGATCTAGGCTCCTTAGCTTGAGCGACGGCGCCCGTATTGTCCCAATAAATCGTTATTGGACTGGGAGCAGGAACAACCCTCAATTCCTTCAAGAACTCTGAAATCCAGACAGCTTCTTACGATGCTTCTGATTCAGTAATGCACTCGGCTTCTGTGGATGAGTCAGCAATCGTGGCTTGCTTAGAACTCTTCCAACAGACAGATCCTCCGTTCAATTTGAATACGTATCCTGTCTGTGACTTAAAGTCATCAGGATCTGATTCAAATCCAGCATCGACATACCCAAACATCTTCAATTCTGGTTCTCCACCAAACACCAAGAACATCTCTTTAGTCCGTCTAAGGTACTTAAGAATATTCTTCACAGCAGTCCAGTGAGGTACTCCTGGATTCTGTTGGTGTCGACAAGTGACACTAAGCGCATATGCCACATCGGGCCTTGTGCAATTCATTGCATACATTATAGACCCTACTGCCGAAGCATAGGGTACACGACTCATTGCATTTCTTTCTTCATCAGTTTTAGGACCATCTTTAACTGATAAGACAATCCCATGCCTAGCTGGGAGAAAGCCTCTCTTTGAGTCGTCCATCTTATAACGCTTCAGTATTTTGTCGATGTAGGTGGACTGTGTCATTCCCAACATCCTCTTGGATCTATCTCTAAAGATCTTGATCCCTAGGATGTAGTTCGCTTCACCCAAGTCATTCATCGAGAAGGTACTTGATAACCAAACTTTAGTCTCTTCTAGCATAGAGACATTGTTTCCCATGATCAAAATGTCATCTACATAAATGATCATGAAAACAACTCCTTTGTCGCTGTGTCTCGCATAGACACAGGGATCTTCCTTGCCTCTGATGAAGTCAAACGATTTGACAACTTCATCAAAGCGGATATTCCAGCTCCTTGACGCATGCTTTAGCCCATAGATGGATCTCTGTAATTTGCATACAACAGTTGGCCTGGTTTTACTAATAAAACCTTCCGGCTGTACCATATAGACCTCTTCCTCAAGGTTGCCATTGAGGAAGGCTGTCTTTACATCCATCTGCCAGATTTCATAATCATAGTAGGCAGCTATCGCAAGTAAAATTCGAATGGACTTCAATTTTGCTACTGGTGAAAAGGTTTCATCGTAATCGATGCCATACCTTTGCGTGTAGCCTTTTGCCACAAGCCTAGCTTTGTGCGTCTGTACCTTGCCATCGGCATCTGTCTTTCGTTTAAAGACCCATTTGCACCCAATTGGTCTAACCCCTTGGGGCAAGTCTACCAAGTTCCAAACTTGGTTTTGGTACATTGAATCCATTTCTAATTCCATGGCCTCTTGCCATTTGTCTGAGTCAATATCAATTATTGCCTCTTTGTAGGTCTCGGGATCTTCCCGATCTGATAAACCGACATCAAGTTCACTGATGTCTTCTATCATAAGGCTTTGCTTCTAAGGTCCTCTAAGGATCCTCTTCGACCTACGGAGCTCGACTTGTTCTGGTGCTTTTTTTTTCTGGCTTCGTGTAACACGAACATTATCAGTGGGTACTGATGCAGCTGGTCGTTGGGCGCGACCCTGTTCCCTTGCGGGAGGCTGCTCTTGTGCAACTTGTTGCACAGGTTGGTTGACAACGGGTTCTACTGGTGTGGTTTCAACTGTTGATCTAATCACAGGCTTCCCACTGACTATGACATTCCTAGCAAGTGTCATATCATCACCCTTGTCTGCTTCGAAAGCTCCCACTGAACTTGAGTCCAAATCAGAAGATTTAAAGACCTCATGTTCGCGCGTGTCAAAGTCTTGAATTTCTTCAAGTTCTATCATATCATCTAACCTCTCTTCTTCGAGGTATTCAGCTTCTAAAATCTTCACGTTTCTAGACACGATCACCTTGTGATCTTCAGCATGATAGAATTCATAGCCTCTCGTCTGACGAGGATAGCCTATGAAATATACTTTGACACCCTTGGCATCTAACTTATCAGTGAGCATCAGCTTGACTATCGCAGGACAACCCCAAGGTCTAAGATAGCCCAGTGAAGGCTTCTTTCCCTTCCATAACTCATAAGGAGTTTTCTCCACTGATTTAGATGGTACACGATTCAGAATGTAGATTGCAGTTTGTAATGCATATCCCCACAGATACTTTGAAAGAGTCGAGAATCCAATCATTGATCTTACCATGTCTAACAGGGTTCGATTCCTCCTCTCAGACACACCGTTTAACTGTTGTGTTCCAGGAGGAGTCCATTGCGATTGAATTCCATTTTCCTTCAAGTAATCGATAAATTCTTCACTAAGGTATTCACCTCCTCGATCCGATCGAAGAGTGACTATCCTTAGGTTCAATTCATTCTCGACCTCATTCCTAAACTCCTTGAATTTCCCAAAGGTCTCGGATTTATTCTTCATAAGAAAGATATATCCATACCTTGAGAAATCGTCAGTAAAGGTAACGAAGTAAGGATAACCCCCACGCGCATGGACTTTAAACGGTCCACATACATCGGTATGTATGAGCTCTAAGCAGCGAGTGGCACGAACACCTTGTCCAACAAAAGGTTTGTTCGTCATCTTACCCTTAACACAAGATTCACATGTACCATATGATTCGAAATCAAATGGTTCTAAGTAGTCCAACTTCCTTAGTCTTTGAATCCGTGTTTCATTGATATGGCCTAGCCAACAATGCCATAGATAAGATGGATTATTCTTCTTACTTGAAGACGGTTGTTTGTTATGTATTTGAAATAAAAGTAGACTACTTTGCAAAATATATAAACCATTCACTAAACGATAAAGTCCTTACTAAGGGCATGGTGCCCTTGTAGAGGACATATATGTACTTTAGCATGCATATGATTTTCTACCTCTTGCACCAACGAGAATGAAGTAGCATTTACTTACTTAAAGAGGTTGTCCTTTCTAAAGAAATCTTCCATAGCCTTACATATGAGATCTCCTGTAGTGGCCCAGGTTTGCTTGTATAAATAAGCATTAAAGCCATAAGGCCCTGGTCTCTAACCTAACATCATCATCAAATCATCATCTCAAACCCATTTTCACTTTATTTCAAAACCCCCAAATTGAGCTACAAGTCTCGATTTTCATAAATTACTCAATTTTATCGTATTCAACTACAAAATTAACCTTATATAAGTACATAACCTAGTTATGGAACATGAAATTCGATCAAATACAAAACTAAAAAAAGCCCTAAATTGATCTAAGTCTCGATTTAATTAACAAACCCAAATTAACATAATCCAAAACTAACATTCAACTATAACAACTAATATCTACTTAATACTAACATACATTTCCATAATTTAAGAAATCCCCAAATTAATAAAATTCCAAAATCGATTCATTACTCAATTTTAACAACAATCAAATAAGCAAAATAGACTTGTATCACCTACTATGTAACATACATTTGACAATTTAACCAACAATTGGGCGCTCGGGCGCCTGCGGCACCGCAGGCGCCGTGTGCCGCGGGCACCCGGGTACCTGCGGGACGCAGGTACCCGGGGGCCTGCGGGGGCGCCGGGCGCCTGCACCCGAGGCACGCGGGCGCCGGTCGCCCGGGTCCGCGGCGCCGGTAATCGCGTGCCGCCAGTGCCGGGCGCCCGGGGCCGCGGGCACCGGGGGGACGGGACTAGGTCCCGCCCCACGTTTTCAAAAAAAAAAAAAAAAAAATTATATATATTTTCGGGTTGTATCCAAAATCGAATTTTTGAAAGTTTTGAGGATTGAATTTTATATTTGGAATATAAATATGATTTAATTGTGATTGTTTTTAAACTAGAGGGGTTAAATTTAATTAGTATAAAGTTAAAGGGCTTATTTGTAATTTATCAATTTATTGTTTATTGCAAATTAGTCCTTCTACTTTTGAATTTTAGATTTAACACCTCCGAGGTTTTTAAAATAACAATTAAGTCCTTCGAGTTTTCGAAAATTGCTACTTGGTCAATAGAATTTTCGATTAATCAATCTAGTCCAAGTTTTCAATTATTTCATAGAGATTATAATTATGGGATTATAATTTTCATAATGAAATTATGAAGTCATTTGTCATCCACATAGGCTACTACTTGTTTCATATGCTCGATATGCTATTGCTTGACAATGCATGTTTAAATACCAAGTATTTTACATTCCGTTCGACCGCTATGCATGCGAGGGTAGGCGGCGCCCTCTATGTCGGACCGCATATTTTATGTATGGGTAGGCGGCACCCATTATGTGCTTGACCGCGTTTAGAACTAGAATGGATAGGCGGCATCCATTACGTGTAGACCGTTCATGCATGATGGGTAGGCGGCGCCCTTATTTGTTTGTAGATGACTGATAACAACCCTCAAGCTACAAGCCCCAACCAATATAAGTACAAAAATATATATATGTATGTATTTATGAGATGCTTTCCATAGGGTGCTTTAGTTCTGAACTTTCATTGCGTTTTCTTGTATTGGCGACCTCGTCTTACACGACTCGCAGTAATCGTCAGATTAGAGTAAGCCTATGGTTATGACTTACTGCATATTGTATCTAGCGACCTCGATAGGCACAATATGTAGGGCATCGGGTTAAATTAGATTTAACAACCAAGAGTTGCGTGACGCAATTTGATAGTCTTACTAGTCCTACCGGTCATATTATGCTATGCGACCAGCCCCCGTTGGAGTATAGCATAGTATGGATTTGGATCTTGGCCACTACGGTAACTTGTTGGACATTACCCGTATGTTTGTTGTGGGGGCAAGCATATGTGAAAATAGTGGGAGCTAAACAGCTAAAGGACCTTGTTGTTTAGTTATGTTCACTGTGTATTTAGAAATAATATTTCAATAGTTGATTTATTATTTTCGTTCTATATTATTTCTCCTGGAAACCGAAATGGCGAGAATCTCGCTCCGTGCTGTCTTAGAGAAGCAAATTTTGACCGGACCAAACTTCCTAGATTTGATCAGGAATATATGTTTGGTGCTGAGGTACGAAAGGATTGAGTACGTCTTGGACGAGGCTAATTCCGTGTGTCCCGAGAATCAGACTGCCGATCAAGTTGCTGATTTGGAATCAAGCCAACAAGGCAAGGTCTGATAAGCATCATGAGGATGCTAGATCCGCGCAGTGTATTATGCTGGCGGCAATGAGCAATGAGCTGCAGAGACAACATGACAGCATGTTGCCGTATGAGATGCTAAAGCATCTTGAGTCGCTCTTGGAGACGACAACTAGAAGTGTTGAATTTGATTTGATCAAAGAGATACACAGATGCAAGCTCAATGAAGGAGGGAACATGTCTGGACATGTTCTTAAGATGAGAATAAGATCATGGTGATCTTTGTCCTTCAATCATTGTCGAGTTCGTATTCGCAGTTCATCGTTAACCACCATAAATGCGAAGGACATAACACTGCCCGAACTCCATTATCTGCTGAAGACATATGATCAAACTCTTCCTAAGAAGGAAAAGTCGATCATGTTTGTTGGGCAAGCGTCTAACCCAAACCCGAAAAACAAAGGTGCTAAGGGTAAGGGAAAGTCGAGAGCCAAGGCTAACACTTCGAGTGATAGGCCTAAGCGTCTGAACCAGAAAAGGAAGTTCAAGAGGAGCGGAACGGTACACACAGATGAATGTCTTTTCTGTAAGCAGAAAGGGCATTGGAAGAATGATTGTCCTAAACTAAGGGCAGATCAAGCTAAGAAGCTACCGACTTCTAGCTCAGGTATGTTTGTTATTGAAATGAACATGACTACTTTTGACTCCAATGGTTGGGTATTAGATACAGCTTGTGGCTCGCACATTTGTAAAAATGTGCAGGGGCTAATAAAACAGAAGCTAGTCAAGCAAGGTGAAATCGACTTGCATGTTGGGAATGGCAATCAAGCTGAAGCCAAATGCGTTGGACGCTGCAAGATAGATTTACCTTCAGGACAATGTTTGGAACTTGATAATGTTTATTCTGTTCCATCCATTGTCAGAAATATTATTTCCATTTCATTGTTGGACAATTTGGGTTTTTCCTAATACTTGTTATTTTTATTAAATGACCAGTATTATGGAAAAGCTCGCTTAGTGAATGGTTTATATATTTTGCAAAGTAGTCTACCTTTATTTCAAATAAATAACAAACAACCGTCTTCAAGTAGGAAGAATAATCCATCTTATCTATGGCATTGTCGGCTAGGCCATATCAATGAAACACGGATTCAAAGACTAAGGAAGTTGGACTACTTAGAACCATTTGATTTTGAATCATATGGTACATGTGAATCATGTGTTAAGGGTAAGATGACGAGCAAACCTTTTGTTGGACAAGGTGTTCTTGCCACTCGCTGCTTAGAGCTCATACATACCGATGTATGTGGACTTTTTAAGCTCCATGCGCGTGGGGGTTATCCTTACTTCGTTACCTTTACTGACGATTTCTCAAGGTATGGGTATATTTATCTTATGATGAATAAATCCGAGACCTTTGGGGAATTCAAGGAGTTTAGGAATGAGGTCGAGAATGAATTGAACCTAAGGATAGTCACTCTTCGATCAGATCGAGGAGGTGAATACCTTAGTGAAGAATTTATCGACTACTTGAAGGAAAATGGAATTCAATCGCAATGGACTCCTCCTGGAACACCATAGTTAAATGGTGTGTCTGAGAGAAGGAATCGAACCCTGTTAGACATGGTGAGATCAATGATTTGATTCTCGACTCTTCCAAAACATCTATGGGAATATGCACTACAAACTACAATCTACATTCTGAACCGTGTACCATCTAAATCAGTGGAGAAAACTCCTTGTGAGTTATGGAAGGGAAAGAAGCCCTTACTGGGCTATCTTAGACCTTGGGGCTGTCTTGCGATAGTCAAACTGATGCTCACTGATAAGTTAGATGCTAAGGGTGTCAAAGTATATTTCATAGGCTGTCCTCGTTAGACGAAAGGCTATGAATTCTATCTTGCTGAAGATCACTAGGTGACAGTATCTAGAAACGTTAAGTTTTTAGAAGCAGAATACCTCGAAGAAGAGAGGTTAGATGACATGATAGAACTTGAAGAAATTCAAGACTTTGACACGCGCGAACATGAGTTCTTTAAATCTTCTGATTTGGACTCAAGTTCAGTGGGAGCTTTCGAAGCAGACAAGGGTAATGATATGACACTTGCTAGGCATGTCATAGTCAGTGGGAGTCCTGTGATTAGATCAACAGTTGAAACCACACCAATAGAACCCGTTGTCAATTAAACTGTGCAACGAGTTGCACAAGAGCAGCCTTCCGCTAGGGAACAGGTTCGCGTGGCGCGACCAACTGCATCAGTGCCCACTTATAATGTTCGTGTTACACGAAGCCAGAAAAGAAAAGCACAAGAACTAGTCGAGCTCCGTAGGTCGAAGAGGATCCTAAAAGGACCTCAGAAGCAAAGCCTTATGATAGAAGACATCAGTGAACTTGATGTCGGCTTATCAGATCGAGAAGATCCCGAGACCTACAAAGAGGCAATAATTGATATTGACTCAGACGAATGGCAAGAGGCCATGGAATTAGAAATGGATTCAATGTACCAGAACCAAGTTTGGAACTTGGTAGACTTGCCTCAATGGGTTAGACCTATTGGGTGCAAATGGGTCTTTATACGAAAGACAGATGCCGATGGCAAGGTACAAACGCACAAAGCTAGGCTTGTGGCGAAAGGCTACACGCAAAGGTATGGCATCGATTACGATGAAACCTTTTCACCGGTAGCAAAATTGAAGTCCATTCGAATTCTACTTGCGATAGCAGCCTACTATGATTATGAAATCTGGAAGATGGATGTAAAGACAGCCTTCCTCAATGGCAACCTTGAGGAAGAGGTCTATATGGTACAGCCGGAAGGTTTTATTAGTAAAACCAGGCCAACTACAGTATGCAAATTACAAAGATCCATCTATGGGGTAAAGCAAGCGTCTAGGAGCTGGAATATCCGCTTTGATGAAGCTGTCAAATGGTTTGACTTCATCAGAAGCAAGGAAGATCCCTGTGTCTACACTAGGCACAGCGACAAGGGAGTCGTTTTCATGATCATCTATGTTGATGACATTTTGATCATGGGAAACAATGTCTCTATGCTAGAAGAGACTGAAGTTTGGTTATCAAGTACCTTCTCAATGAAGGACTTGGGTAAACATCCTAGGGATCAAGATCTATAGAGATAGATCCAAGAGGATGTTAGGATTGACACAGTCCACCTACATCGACAAAATACTGAAGCGTTATAAGATGGACGACGCAAAGAGAGGCTTTCTCCCAGCTAGCCATGGGATTGTCTTATCAGTTAAGGATAGTCCTAAAACTGATGAAGAAAGAAAGGCAATGAGTCGTGTGCCCTATGCTTCGGCAGTAGGGTCTATAATGTATGCAATGCATTGCACAAGGCCAAATGTGGCATATGCGCTTAGTGTCACTTGTCGACACCAACAGAATCCAGGAGTACCTCACTAGACTGCTGTAAAGAACATTCTTAAGTACCTTTGACGGACTAAAGAGATGTTCTTGGTGTTTGGTGGAGAACCAGAATTAAAGATGTCTGGTTATGTCGACGCTGGATTTGAATCAGATCCTGATGACTTTGAGTCACAGACAGGATACATATTCAAATTGAACGGAGGAGCTATCTGTTGGAAGAGTTCTAAGCAAGCCACGATTGCTGACTCATCCACAGAAGCCGAGTACATTGCTGGATCAGAAGCTTCGAAAGAAGCTGTCTGGATTTCAGAGTTCTTGAAGGAATTGAGGGTTGTTCCTGCTCCTAGTCCAATAATGATTTATTGGGACAATACGAGCGCCGTCGCTCAAGCTAAGGAGCCTAGATCTACAAACAAGAACGTACATGTACTTACAAAGTATCACGTTATACGTGAGATTATTGATAGAGGAGAAGTTAGTATAGAACGTATCTCTACCACGGACGACGTGGCAGATCCTTTCACTAAGGTCTTATCAGTAGAAGTCCACTTAAGACATTATGCTAATCTGGGCATTAGGCATAAAGGTGACTGGCTCTAGTCCAAGTGGGAGATTGATAGTGTATATGTCCTAGAGACAGTCCTTACTAAGGGCATGGTGCCCTTATAGAGGACATATATGTACTATTACACAGGTCAACGTAATATAATATATGTTTGTTGCATTTTACTATTGAGTATCGTTTTCATATTTATATTACACCAGGCTGCAGCATGTCATATCTTTATTACTGTCTGTATTGATATTGAACATGTCCCCTCGGATAGATGACCGATCACACAGTTAGTTGGAGCTATGTGAGTTATCATCTATCCCAAACTCTCCCTAGTCGTGGTTCATGTCGGATGTGGGGGTCTGAATGAACCTGACAAGACTAGTATGCGTGGAGGTTATACTTGTTGGAGCAAGTGTGAGCCGATCCCACGGCCACGGAACGGATTGTTGGACAATCAAGGAACGTTCCCATAACTGCGCATAGTTGTTCGAAGAAGCTTTATCGAACAATGGAAGTACCCACCAGACACTCCCATCGATGTATACTCTACACCGAAGTGTCTATGGGAACCGGTGAGTTGTCGAAGTGATGTCATTCGTCCTTTGTACTTACAGGACTTTATCATCACATTTGTTGCCCCATATCCTTGGTGGACCCGTCGATGTCAGCTCTGAATAAGCAGCTGACCTAAGACACGATCCAGGATTATGGCTACATATAAATGGGGGTGATAAGTGATTCTGTGAAGGATTCATCTCTCAAGTGTAGCACAGGAGAGCACTGCTCATAGTCGTTCATAGTTGTGATGGTAAAACCGCTGGCCAGCGTATCAATATTATTATGATGGTCATAATAGATATTGGATTCACCATGCAACTCACTGAAGACGCCCGTGGATGTATTATTGGGATAGACACTTCATCGATCCTAGATACATTCGAGCAAGTCAGATGAAGGGACGTTACCATCGCCGCGTTGAGCGCAACAGGCTTCGCAACGAAAGGGTTAGCTTTGAGAAACCTCTCAAACGTCCTCACGTATTAATATTGCAAATGGAACCGTCTAGGAATTCCATGTTGCCTAGTCTAGGACTTTCTTAATACGGTGAGGCCCTATGGGTCACACTATGTGGTGATTCAGCCTATCAGAATATCCTTGAAGATGGAATCGCAATTAATTTAGAATTAATTATGATTGATGGATTATAATTGATTTGGAATTAATTATAATATTTGGTGGCTCAATTAATGATTTGGAATTATTAATTGAATTGGCTAATTAATTGTATTTTATGTAAATACAATTAAAAATTATATTTTGGAAATATAATGGAGGTTTGATTAAAAAGGATATGTTAATTTAGAATTAACATATGCACATGGCAAAATCTATTTGGAGTTTGAATTGCTTTAGAACTATAAGTGGGTCCCAAAATTGGGACCCACCTACTATCCCTAGGAATTGCGCGCGCGCATGGATAGAGTAGGGGAAGGAGTTCGACTCCTTCCTCTATTAGAAGTCCAAGGGATAAGTTAGATTTTCCTGATTGAGTTTTAATTTGATTGGGAATGAATCTAGACTTGATATTGGTTTCCTTGTGCGATAAGAATTAGATTCTTATTCCTTTACGAAGTCTAATTGCTTATGCTTTAGGCTTCTATTGACTACTATATATAGTAGACTATTAGAGAGTTTTTGACATAGACTATGACAGTCTTTCTACCCAGTTTTCTTAGAGAAAATAAAAACTCTCCCCTCCTCTTTAGCCACCCGCGCGCGCGCCACCATCGGAGGAATTGCCGCCCCGTCTTCTTGGTCACACAAAGAATATCCTAGCATTCTTCCGATAGGTAGTTCATCCGTGGATACCAAGGTTGAGGTTCTAGGAGCTGGAAACTAACTTTTATTGTCTTGCAGATAATCAAAGTATTGCAGATATCTTCGACTTCGACGAAGGAGAAGATACACCGGATTATTACGAAGACTTGGAAGCTGCTTTGGAAGTAAGGTTAGTCTTCTAATTGACGTGTTTATATATATACGACATATGCATAATCAATTAACCTGTATGTTAAGAAAATTTTTGAAATTCCACTGCGTACCCTAGGGGTAACTCTGACCAACCAATATAAGTACGGAAACATATATATGTATGTATTTCTGAGATGCTTTCCATAGGGTGCTTTAATTCTGAACTTTCATTGCGTTTTCTTGTATTGGCGACCTCGTCTTACAAGACTCGCAGTAATCGTCATATTAGAGTAACCCTATGGTTATGACTTACTGCATATTGTATCTAGCGACCTCGATAGGTACAATATGTAGGGCATTGGGTTAAATTAGATTTAACAACCAAGAGTTGCGTGACGCAATTGGATAGTCTTACTAGTCCTACCGGTCATATTATGCTATGCGACCAGCCCCCGTTGGAGTATGGCATAATATGGATTTGGATCTTGGCCACTACGGTAACTTGTTGGACATTACCCGTATGTTTGTTGTGGGGGCAAGCATATGTGAAAATAGTGGGAGCTAAACAGCTAAAGGACCTTGTTGTTTAGTTATGTTGACTGTGTATTTAGAAATAATATTTCAATAGTTGATTTATTGTTTTCGTTCTATATTATTTCTCCTGGAAACCGAAATGGCGAGAATCTCGCTCCGTGCTGTCTTAGAGAAGCAAATTTTGACCGGACCAAACTTCCTAGATTGGATCAGGAATATATGTTTGGTGCTGAGGTACGAAAGGATTGAGTACGTCTTGGACGAGGCTAATCCCGTGTGTCCCGAGATTCAGACTGCCCATCAAGTTGCTGATTTGGAATCAAGTCAACAAGGCAAGGTCTGATAAGCATCATGAGGATGCTAGATCCGCGCAGTGTATTATGCTGGCGGCAATGAGCAATGAGCTGCAGAGACAACATGATAGCATGTTGCCGTATGAGATGCTAAAGCATCTTGAGTCGCTCTTTGAGACGACAGCTAGAAGTGTTGAATTTGATTTGTACAAAGAGATACACAAATGCAAGCTCAATGAAGGAGGGAACATGTCTGAACATGTTTTCAAGATGAGAATAAGATCATGGTGATCTTTGTCCTTCAATCATTGCCGGGTTCGTATTCGCAGTTCATCGTTAACCACCATGAATGCGAAGGACGTGACACTGCCCGACCTCCATAATCGGCTGAAGACATATGATCAAACTCTTCATAAGAAGGAAAAGTCGATCATGTTTGTTGGGCAACCGTCTAACCGAAACCCGAGAAACAAAGGTGCTAAGGGTAAGGGAAAGTCGGGAGCCAAGGCTAACACTTCGAGTGATAAGCCTAAGCGTCTGAACCATAAAAGGAAGTTCAAGAGAAGCGGAACAGTACACACAGATGAATGTCATTTCTGTAAGCAGAAAGGACATTGGAAGAAAGATTGTCCTAAACAAAGGGCAGATCAAGCTAAGAAGCCGCCGGCTTCTAGCTCAGGTATGTTTGTTATTGAAATGAACATGACTACTTTTGACTCCAATAGTTGGGTATTAGATACAGCCTGTGGCTCGCACATTTATAATAATGTGCAAGGGGCCATTGAACACAGGCTAGTCAAGTAAGGTGAAATCAACTTGCATGTTGGGAACAACAATCCAGTTGAAGCCAAACGCGTTGGACGCTGCAAGATAGATTTATAAGGGGACAATGTTTAGAACTTATAACGTTTATTTTGTTCCAACCATTGTTAGAAATATTATTTCCATTCCATTGTTGGACAATTTGGGTTTTTTCTAATACTTGTTATTTTTCATTAAATGACCAGTATTACGGAAAAGCTCGCTTAGAGAATGGTTTATATATTTTGCAAAGTAGTCTACCTTTATTTCAAATACATAACACACAACCGTCTTCAAGTAGGAAGAATAATCCATCTTATCTATGGCATTGTCGGCTAGGCCATATCAATGAAACACGGATTCAAAGACTAAGGAAGTTGGACTACTCAAAACCATTTGATTTTGAATCATATGGTACATGTGAATCATGTGTTAAGGGTAAGATGTTGAACAAACCTTTTGTTGGACAAGGTGTTCGTGCCACTCGCTGCTTAGAGCTCATACATACCGATGTATGTGGACTTTCTCAGGTCCATGCGCGTGGGGGTTATCCTTACTTCGTTACCTTTACTGACGATTTCTCAAGGTATGGATATATTTGTCTTATGAAGAATAAATCCGAGACCTTTGGGAAATTCAATGAGTTTAGGAAGGAGGTCGAGAATGAATTGAACCTAAGGATAGTCACTCTTCGATCAGATCGAGGAGGTGAATACCTTAGTGAAGAATTTATCGACTACTTGAAGGAAAATGGAATTCAATCGCAATGGAACACCACAGTTAAATGGTGTGTCTGAGAGAAGGAATCGAACCCTGTTAGACATGGTGAGATCAATGATTGGATTCTCAACTCTTCCAAAACATCTATGGGAATATGCACTACAAAATGCAATCTACATTCTGAACCGTGTACCATCTAAATCAGTGGAGAAAACTCCTTATGAGTTATGGAAAGGAAAGAAGCCCTCACTGGGCTATCTTAGACCTTGGGGCTGTCTTGCGATAGTCAAACTGACGCTCACTGATAAGTTAGATGCCAAGGGTGTCAAAGTATATTTCATAGGCTATCCTCGTTAGACGAGGGGCTATGAATTCTATCATGCAGAAGATCACAAGGTGATAGTATCTAGAAACGTTAAGTTTTTAGAAGCAGAATACCTCGAAGAAGAGAGGTTAGATGACATGATAGAACTTGAAGAAATTCAAGACTTTGACACGCGCGAACATGATTTCTCTAAATCTTCTGATTTGGACTCAAGTTCAGTGGGAGCTTTCGAAGCAGACAAGGGTAATGATATGACACTTGCTAGGCATGTCATAGTCAGTGGGAGTCCTGTGATTAGATCAACAGTTCAAACCACACCAATAGAACCCGTTGTCAATCAAACTGTGCAACGATTTGCACAAGAGCAGCCTCCCGCTAGGGAACAGGGTCGCGTGGCGCGACCAGCTGCATCAGTACCCACTGATAATGTTCGTGTTACACGAAGCCAGAAAAGAAAAGCACCAGAACAAGTCAAGCTCCGTAGGTCGAAGAGGATCCTAAGAGGACCTCAGAAGCAAAGCCTTATGATAGAAGACATCATTGAACTTGATGTCGGTTTATCAGATCGGGAACATCCCGAGACCTACAAAGAGGCAATAATTGATATTGACTCAGACAAATAGCAAGAGGCCATGGAATTAGAAATGGATTCAATGTACCAGAACCAAGTTTGGAACTTGGTAGACTTGCCCCAAGGGGTTAGACCAATTGGGTGAAAATGAGTCTTTAAACGAAAGACAGATTCCGATGGCAAGGTACAAACGCACAAAGCTAGGCTTGTGGCGAAAGACTACACGCAAAGGTATGGCATCGATTACGATGAAACCTTTTCACCGGTAGCAAAATTGAAGTCCATTCGAATTCTACTTGCGATAGCTGCCTACTATGATTATGAGATCGGGCAGATGGATGTAAAGACTACCTTCCTCAATGGCAACCTTGAGGAAGAGGTCTATATGGTACAGCCGGAAGGTTTTATTAGTAAAACCAGGCCAACCGCTGTATGCAAATTACAGAGATCCATCTATGGGCTAAAGCAAGCGTCTATGAGCTGGAATATCCGCTTTGATGAAGCTGTCAAATCGTTTGACTTCATCAGAAGCAAGGAAGATCCCTGTGTCTATAATAGGCACAGCGACAAGGGAGTCGTTTTCATGATCATCTATGTTGATGACATTTTGATCATGGGAAACAATGTCTTTATGCTAGAAGAGACTAAAGTTTGGTTATCAAGTGCCTTCTCAATGAAGGACTTGGGTGAACATCCTAGAGATCAAGATCTATAGAGATAGATCCAAGAGGATGTTAGGATTGACACAGTCCACCTACATCGACAAAATACTGAAGCGTTATAAGATGGACGACTCAAAGAGAGGTTTTCTCCCAGCTAGGTATGGGATTGTCTTATCAGTTAAGGATAGTCCTAAAACTGATGAAGAAAGAAAAGGAATGAGTCGTGTACCCTATGCTGCGGCAGTAGGGTCTATAATGTATGCAATGAATTGCACAAGGCCCGATGTGGCATATGCGCTTAGTGTCACTTGTCGACACCAACAGAATCCAGGAGTACCTAACTGGACTGCTGTAAAGAACATTCTTAAGTACCTTTGACGGACTAAAGAGATGTTCTTGGTGTTTGGTGGAGAACCAGAATTAAAGATGTCTGGTTATGTCGACGCTGGATTTGAATCAGATCCTGATGACTTTGAGTCACAGACAGGATAGGTATTCAAATTGAACGGAGGAGCTATCTGTTGGAAGAGTTCTAAGCAAGCCACGATTGCTGACTCATCCACAGAAGCCGAGTACATTGCTGGATCAGAAGCTTCGAAAGAAGCTGTCTAGATTTCAGAGTTCTTGAAGGAATTGAGGGTTGTTCCTGCTCCTAGTCCAATAACGATTTAATTGGACAATACGGGCGCCGTCGCTCAAGCTAAGGAGCCTAGATCTACAAACAGGAACAAACATGTACTTACAAAGTATCACGTTAGACGTGAGATTATTGATAAAGGAGAAGTTAGTATAGAACGTGTCTCTACCACGGACAACGTGGCAGATCCTTTCACCAAGGTCTTACAAGTGGAAGTCCACTTAAGACATTATGCTAATCTGGGAATTAGGCATAAAGGTGACTGGCTCTAGTCCAAGTGGGAGATTGATAGTGTATTTGTCCTAGAGACAGTCCTTACTAAGGGCATGGTGCCCTTATAGAGGACATATATGTACTATTACATAGGTCAACGTAATATAATATATGTTTGTTGCATTTTACTATTGAGTATCGCTTTCATATTTATATTACACCAGGCTGCAGCATGTCATATCTTTATTACTGTCTGTATTGATATTGAACATGTCCCCTCGGATAGATGACCGATCACACAGTTAGTTTGAGCTATGTGAGTTATCATCTATCCCAAACTCTCCCTAGTCGTGGTTCATCTCGGATGTGGGGGTCTGAATGAACCTGACAAGACTAGTATGCGTGGAGGTTATACTTGTTGGAGCAAGTGTCAGCCGATCCCACGGCCACGGAACGGATTGTTGGACAATCAAGGAACGTTCCCATAACTGCGCATAGTTGTTTGAAGAAGCTTTATCGAACAATGGAAGTACCCACTGGACACTCCCATCGATGTATACTCTACACCGAAGTGTCTATGGGAACCGGTGAGTTGTCGAAGTGATGCCATTCGTCCTTTGTACTTACAGGACTTTATCATCACATTTGTTGCCCCATATCCTTGGTGGACCCGTTGATGTCAGCTCTGACCTAAGACACGATCCAGGATTATGGCTACATACAAATGGGGGTGATAAGTGATTCTGTGAAGGATTCATCTCTCAAGTGTAGCACAGGAGAGCACTGCTCATAGTCGTTCATAGTTGTGATGGTAAAACCGCTGGCCAGTGTATCAATATTATTATGATGGTCATAATAGATATTGGATTCACCATGCAACTCACTGAAGACGCCCATGGATGTATTATTGGGATAGACACTTCATCGATCCTAGATACATTCGAGCAAGTCAGATGAAGGGACGTTACCATCGCCGCGTTGAGCGCAACAGACTTCGCAACGAAAGGGTTAGCTTTGAAAAACCTCCCAAACGTCCTCATTTATTAATATTGCAAATGGAACCGTCTAGGAATTCCATGTTGCCTAGTCTAGGACTTGCTTAATACGATGAGGCCCTATGGGTCACACTATGTGGTGATTCAGCCTATCAGAATATCCTTGAAGATGGAATCGCAATTAATTTGGAATTAATTGTGATTGATGGATTATAATTGATTTGGAATTAATTATAATAAATAGTGGCTCAATTAATGATTTGGAATTATTAATTGAATTGGCTAATTAATTGTATTTTATGTAAATACAATTAAAGATTATATTTTGGAAATATAATGGAGATTTGATTATAAAGGATATGTTAATTTAGAATTAACATATGCACTTGGGCAAAATCTACTTGAAGTTTGAATTGCCTTAGAACTATAAGTGGGTCCCAAAATCGGGACCCAACAGCGGAATTTTAAAAATTTTCTTAACATACTGGTTAATTGATTATGCATATGTCGTATATATATAAACACGTCAATTAGAAGACTAACCTTACTTCCAAAGCAGCTTCCAAGTCTTCGTAATAATCCGGTGTATCTTCTCTTTCGTCGAAGTCGAAGATATCTACAATACTCTGTATATCTGCAAGACAATAAGAGTTAGTTTCCAACTCCTAGAACCTCAACCTTGGTATCCACGGATGAACAGCCTATCGGAAGAATGCTAGGATATTCTTTATGTGACCAAGAAGACGGGGCGGCAATTCCCTCCGGTGGCGGTGTGCGCGCGCGTGAGGCTTAAGGGAGGAGGGGAGAGTTTTTATTTTCTCTAAGAAAACTGGGTAGAATAACTGTGTATCAAAAATCACACGTAAAATCGTATGTAAAACTCTCTCCAATAGTCTACTATATATAGTAGTCTATAGAAGCCTAAAGCATAAGCAATTAGACTTCGTAAAGGAATAAGAATCTAATTCTTATCGCACAAGGAAACCAATATAAAGTCTAGATTCATTCCCAATCAAATCAAAACTCAATCAGGAAAATCTAACTTATCCCTTGGACTTCTAATAGAGGAAGGAGTCAAACTCCTTCCCCTATTCTGCCACGCGCGCGGGCGCGCCTGTCCTACGGGACGTGGGTCCCACTTTTGGGACCCACATATATTTCTAAGGCAATCCAAACTCCAAGTAGATTTTTGCCCAAGTGCATATGTTAATTCTAAATTAACATATCCTTTACAATCAAACCTCCATTATATTTCCAAAATATAATCTTTAATTGTATTTACATAAAATACAATTACTTAGCCAATTCAATTAATAATTCCAAATTATTAATTGAGCCACCAATTATTATAATTAATTTCAAATCAATTATAATCCATCAATCACAATTAATTGCAAATTAATTGCGATTCCATCTTCAAGGATATCCTGATAGGCTGAATCACCGCATAGTGTGACCCATAGGGCCTCACCGTATTAAGCAAGTCCTAGACTAGGCAACATGGAATTCCTAGACGGTTCCATTTGCAATATTAATACGTGAGGACGTTTGAGAGGTTTCTCAAAGCTAACCCTTTCGTTGCGAAGCCTGTTGCGCTCAACGCGACGATGGTAACGTCCCTTCATCTGACTTGCTCGGATGTATCTAGGATCGATGAAGTGTCTATCCCAATAATACATCCACGGGCGTCTCAGGGAGTTGTTTGGTTAAGATATACTTGTGACCATCATAATATATCATTTGCACTGGCCAGTGACGTTACCAACACAACTATGCAGACTACGAGCAGTGCACTCATGTGCTACACTTGAGAGATGAATCCTTCACAGAATCACTTATCACCCCCATTTGTATTTAGCCATAATCCTGGATCGTGTCTTAGGTCTACTGCTTATTCAGAGCTGACATCGACGGGTCCACCAAGGATATGGAGCAACAAATGTGATGATAAAGTCCTGTAAGTGCAAAGGACGAATGGCATCACTTCGACAACTCACCGGTTCCCATAGACACGTCGGTGTAGAGTATACATCGATGGGAGTGTCCGGTGGGTACCTCCATTGTTCGATAAAGCTTCTTCGAACAACTATGCGCAGTTATGGGAACGTTCCTTGATTGTCCAACAATCCGTTCCGTGGCTGTGGGATCGGCTCACACTTGCTCCAACAAGTATAACCTCCACGCATACTAGTCTTGTCAGGTTCATTCAGACCCCCACATCCGAGATGTACCACGACTAGGGAGAGTTTGGGATAGATGATAACTCACATAACTCCCACTAACTGTGTGATCGGTCATCTATCCGAGGGGACATGTTCAGTATCAATACAGACAGCAATATAGATATGACATGCTGCAGCCTGGTGTAATATAAATATGAAAGCAATACTCAACAGTAAAATGAAACAAACATATATTATATTACGTTGACCTGTGTAATAGTACATATATGTCCTCTACAAGGGCACCATGCCCTTAGTAAGGACTGTCTCTAGGACATATACACTATCAATCTCCCACTTGGACTAGAGCCAGTCACCTTTATGCCTAATGCCCAGACTAGCATAATGTCTTAAGTGGACTTCCACTGATAAGACCTTGGTGAAAGGATCTGCCACGTTGTCCGTGGTTGAGACACGTTCTATACTAACTTCTCCTCTATCTATGATCTCACGTACAACGTGATATTTTCTAAGTACATGTTTGTTCTTGTTTGTAGATCTAGGCTCCTTAGCTTGAGCAACGGCGCCCGTATTGTCCCAATAAATCTTTATTGGACTAGGAGCAGGAACAACCCTCAATTCCTTTAAGAACTCTGAAATCCAGACAGCTTCTTACGATGCTTCTGATTCAGTAATGCACTCGGCTTCTGTGGATGAGTCAGCAATCGTGGCTTGCTTAGAACTCTTCCAACAGACAGCTCCTACGTTCAATTTGAATACGTATCCTGTCTGTGACTTAAAGTCATCAGGATCTGATTCAAATCCAGCGTCGACATACCCAGACATCTTCAATTCTGGTTCTCCACCAAACACCAAGAACATCTCTTTAGTCCGTCTAAGGTACTTAAGAATGTTCTTCACAGCAGTCCAGTGAGGTACTCCTGGATTCTGTTGGTGTCGACAAGTGACACTAAGCGCATATGCCACATCGGGCCTTGTGCAATGCATTGCATACATTATAGACCCTACTGCCGAAGCATAGGGCACACGACTCATTGCCTTTCTTTCTTCATCAGTTTTAGGACCATCCTTAACTGATAAGACAATCCCATGCCTAGCTGGGAGAAAGCCTCTCTTTGAGTCGTCCATCTTATAACGCTTCAGTATTTTGTCGATGTAGGTGGACTGTGTCATTCCCAACATCCTCTTGGATCTATCTCTAAATATCTTGATCCCTAGGATGTAGTTCGCTTCACCCAAGTCCTTCATCGAGAAGGTACTTGATAACCAAACTTTAGTCTCTTCTAGCCTAGAGACATTGTTTCCCATGATCAAAATGTCATCTACATAAATGATCATGAAAACAACTCCTTTGTCGCTGTGTCTCGCATAGACACAGGGATCTTCCTTGCCTCTGATGAAGTCAAACGATTTGACAGCTTCATCAAAGCGGATATTCCAGCTCCTTGACGCTTGCTTTAGCCCATAGATGGATCTCTGTAATTTGCGTACAACAGTTGGCCTGGTTTTACTAATAAAACCTTCCGGCTGTACCATATAGACCTCTTCCTCAAGGTTGCCATTGAGGAAGGCTGTCTTTACATCCATCTGCCAGATTTCATAATCATAGTAGGTAGCTATCGCAAGTAGAATTCGAATGGACTTCAATTTTGCTACTGGTGAAAAGGTTTCATCGTAATCGATGCCATACCTTTGCGTGTAGCCTTTTGCCACAAGCCTAGCTTTGTGCGTCTGTACCTTGCCATCGGCATCTGTCTTTCGTTTAAAGACCCATTTGCACCCAATTGGTCTAACCTCTTGGGGCAAGTCTACCAAGTTCCAAACTTGGTTCTGGTACATTGAATCCATTTCTAATTCCATGGCCTCTTGCCATTTGTCTGAGTCAATATAAATTATTGCCTCTTTCTAGGTCTCGGGATCTTCCCGATCTGATAAACCGACATCAAGTTCACTGATGTCTTCTATCATAAGGCTTTGCTTCTGAGGTCCTCTAAGGATCCTCTTCGACCTACGGAGCTCGACTTGTTCTGGTGCTTTTCTTTTCTGGCTTCGTGTAACACGAACATTATCAGTGGGTACTGATGCAGCTGGTCGTTGGGCGCGACCCTGTTCCCTTGCGGGAGGCTGCTCTTGTGCAAGTTGTTGCACAGGTTGGTTGACAACGGGTTCTACAGGTGTGGTTTCAACTGTTGATCTAATCACAGGACTCCCACTGACTATGACATGCCTAGCAAGTGTCATATCATTACCCTTGTCTGCTTCGAAAGCTCCCACTGAACTTGAGTCCAAATCAGAAGATTTAAAGACCTCATGTTCGCGCGTGTCAAAGTCTTGAATTTCTTCAAGTTCAATCATATCATCTAACCTCTCTTCTTCGAGGTATTCAGCTTCTAAAAACTTCACGTTTCTAGACACGATCACCTTGTGATCTTCAGCATGATAGAATTCATTGCCTCTCGTCTGACGAGGATAGCCTATGAAATATACTTTGACACCCTTGGCATCTAACTTATCAGTGAGCATCAGCTTGACTATCGCAGGACAGCCCCAAGGTCTAAGATAGCCCAGTGAAGGCTTCTTTCCCTTCCATAACTCATAAGGAGTTTTCTCCACTGGTTTAGATGGTACACGGTTCAGAATGTAGATTGCAGTTTGTAATGCATATCCCCACAGATACTTTGGAAGAGTCGAGAATCCAATCATTGATCTTACCATGTCTAACAGGGTTCGATTCCTCCTCTCAGACACACCGTTTAACTGTGGTGTTCCAGGAGGAGTCCATTGCGATTGAATTCCATTTTCCTTCAAGTAATCGATAAATTCTTTACTAAGGTATTCACCTCCTCGATCCGATCGAAGAGTGACTATCCTTAGGTTCAATTCATTCTCGACCTCATTCCTAAACTCCTTGAATTTCCCAAAGGTCTCGGATTTATTCTTCATAAGAAAGATATATCCATACCTTGAGAAATCATCAGTAAAGGTAACGAAGTAAGGATAACCCCCACGCGCATGGACTTTAAACGGTCCACATACATCGGTATGTATGAGCTCTAAGCAGCGAGTGGCACGAACACCTTGTCCAACAAAAGGTTTGTTCGTCATCTTACCCTTAACACAAGATTCACATGTACCATATGATTCGAAATCAAATGGTTCTAAGTAGTCCAACTTCCTTAGTCTTTGAATCCGTGTTTCATTGATATGGCCTAGCCAACAATGCCATAGATAAGATGGATTATTCTTCTTACTTGAAGACGGTTGTTTGTTATGTATTTGAAATAAAGGTAGACTACTTTGCAAAATATATAAACCATTCACTAAGCGAGCTTTTCCACAATACTGGTCATTTAATGAAAAATAACAAGTATCAGGAAAAACCCAAATTGTCCAACAATGGAATGGAAATAATATTTCTGCCAATGGATGGAACAAAATAAACGTCATCAAGTTCCAAACATTGTCCCGATGGTAAATCTATCTTGCAGCGTCCAACACGTTTGGCTTCAACTAGATTGTTGTTCCCAACTTGCAAGTCGATTTCATCTTGCTTGACTAGCCTGTGTTCAATGGCGCCTTGCACATTATTATAAATGTGCGAGCCACAGGCTGTATCTAATACCCAACCATTGGAGTCAAAAGTAGTCATGTTCATTTCAATAACAAACATACCTGAGCTAGAAGTCGGTGGCTTCTTAGCTTGATCTGCCCTCAACTTAGGGCAATCTTACTTCCAATGTCCTTTCTGCCTACAGAAAAGACATTCATCTGTGCGTACCGTTCCGCTTCTCTTGAACTTCCTTTTCTGGTTCAGACGCTTAGGCTTATCAGTCGAAGTGTTAGCCTTGGCTCCCGACTTTCCATTACCCTTAGCACCTTTGTTTCTCGGGTTTCGGTTAGACGGTTACCCAACAAACATGATCGGCTTTTCCTTCTTAGGAAGAGTTTGATCATATGTCTTCAGCAGATTATGGAGTTCGGGCAGTGTTACGTCCTTCGCATTCATGGTGGTTAACGATGAACTACAAATACGAACTCGACAATGATTGAAGGACAAAGATCACCATGATCTTATTCTCATCTTGAGAACATGTTCAGACATGTTCCCTCCTTCGTTGAGCTTGCATCTGTGTATCTCTTTGATCAAATCAAATTCAACACTTCTAGCTGTCGTCTTAAAGACCGACTCAAGATGCTTCAGCATCTCATGCGGCAACATGCTTTCATGTTGCCTCTGCAGCTCATTGCTCATTGCCGCCAGCATAATACACTGCGCGGATCTAGCATCCTCATGATGCTTATCAGACCTTGCCTTGTTGTCTTGATTCCAAATCAGCAACTTGATCGGCAGTCTGATTCTCGGGACACACGGGATTAGCCTCGTCCAAGACGTACTCAATCGTTTCGTACCTCAGCACCAAACATATATTCCTGATCCAATCTAGGAAGTTTGGTTCGGTCAAAATTTTCTTCTCTAAGACAGCACGGAGCGAGATTCTCGCCATTTCGGTTTCTAGGAGAAATAATATAGAACGAAAATAATGAATCAACTATTGAAATATTATTTCTAAATACACAGTGAACATAACTAAACAACAAGGTCCTTTAGCTGTTTAGCTCCCACTATTTTCACATATGCTTGCCCCCACAACAAACATACGGGTAATGTCCAACAAGTTACCGTAGTGGCCAAGATCCAAATCCATATTATGCTATACTCCAACGGGGGCTGGTCGCACAACATAATATGACCGGTAGGACTAGTAAGACTATCCAATTGCGTCACACAACTCTTGGTTGTTAAATCTAATTTAACCCGATGCCCTACATATTGCACCTATCGAGGTCGCTAGATACAATATGCAGTAAGTCATAACCATAGGCTTACTCTAATTTGACGATTACTGCGAGTCTTGTAAGACGAGGTCGCCAATACAAGAAAACGCAATGAAAGTTCAAAATTAAAGCACCCTATGGAAAGCATCTCAGAAATACACACACACATATATATATATATATATACATATTTCCGTACTTATATTGGTTGGGGCTTGTAGCTTGAGGGTTGTTATCAGTCATCTACAAACAAATAAGGGTGCCGCCTACCCATCATGCTTGAACGGTCTACACGTAATGGATGCCGCCTATCCATTCTAGTTCTAAACGCGGTCAAGCATATAATGGGTGCCGCCTACCCATACATAAATATGCGGTCCGACATATAAGAGGGCGCCGCCTACCCTCGCATGCATAGCGGTCGAACGGAATGTAAAAACATGGTATTTAAACATGCATTGTCAAACAATAGCGTATTGAGCATATGAAACAAGTAGTAGCCTATGTAGATGACAAATGACTTCATAATTTCATTATGAAAATTATAATCCCATACTTATAATCTCTATGAAATAATTGAAAATTTGGACTAGATTGAACATTCGAAATTCTATTGACCAAGTAGCAATTTTCGAAAACCCGAAGGACTTAATTGTAATTTTAAAAACCTTAGAGGTGTTAAATCTAAAATTCAAAAGTAGAAGGACTAATTTGCAATAAACAATAAATTGATAAATTACAAATAGGCCCTTTAAATTTATACTAATTAAATTTAACGCCTCTAGTTTAAAACAATTACAATTAAATCATATTTATATTCCAAATATAAAATTCAATCCTCAAAACTTTCAAAATTCGATTTTGGGTCCAACCCGAAAAAAATATATATAATTTTCTTTTTTTTTAAAAAAAAAAACGTGGGACGGGACCTAGTCCCGCCCCCTCCCGGTGCCCGCGACACGCAGGTACCGGACGCCGCGGGTGCAGGCCCCGTGCGACTGCGGCACGCAGGCGCCTGCTGCCGCAGGCGGCCGGCCGCCGCTTGCGTCGCGCAAGCGGCCGGGTCAAAGATATATATATTAAAATTTTTTTTTTTTTTTGAAAAATATAAATTCTAAATTTATATAAAAAAAAAAACTTTTGAAAATCGAATTCATCATAGAATCAATTGCATCCACATATCTACAAAATCATACAATATATATATACGTATATACGTAATCAATTAACCTTGCTCTGATACCACTGTAAGAAAATATGGTCAGAGTTACTGTAAGAAAATATGGTCAGAGTTACCCCTAGGGTACGCAGCGGAATTTTAAAAATTTTCTTAACATACTGGTTAATTGATTATGCATATGTCGTATATATATAAACACGTCAATTAGAAGACTAACCTTACTTCCAAAGCAGCTTCCAAGTCTTCGTAATAATCCGGTGTATCTTCTCCTTCGTCGAAGTCGAAGATATCTACAATACTCTGTATATCTGCAAGAATATAAGAGTTAGTTTCCAGCTCCTAGAACCTCAACCTTGGTATCCACGGATGAACAGCCTATCGGAAGAATGCTAGGATATTCTTTATGTGACCAAGAAGACGGGGCGGCAATTCCCTCCGGTGGCGGTGTGCGCGCGCGTGAGGCTTAAGGGAGGAGGGGAGAGTTTTTATTTTCTCTAAGAAAACTGGGTAGAATAACTGTGTATCAAAAATCACACGTAAAATCGTATGTAAAACTCTCTCCAATAGTCTACTATATATAGTAGTCTATAGAAGCCTAAAGCATAAGCAATTAGACTTCGTAAAGGAATAAGAATCTAATTCTTATCACACAAGGAAACCAATATCAAGTCTAGATTCATTCCCAATCAAATCAAAACTCAATCAGGAAAATCTAACTTATCCCTTGGACTTCTAATAGAGGAAGGAGTCAAACTCCTTCCCCTATTCTGCCACGCGCGCGCGCGCGCCTGTCCTACGGGACGTGGGTCCCACTTTTGGGACCCACATATATTTCTAAGGCAATCCAAACTCCAAGTAGATTTTTGCCCAAGTGCATATGTTAATTCTAAATTAACATATCCTTTACAATCAAACCTCCATTATATTTCCAAAATATAATCTTTAATTGTATTTACATAAAATACAATTACTTAGCCAATTCAATTAATAATTCCAAATCATTAATTGAGCCACCAATTATTATAATTAATTCCAAATCAATTATAATCCATCAATCACAATTAATTCCAAATTAATTGCGATTCCATCTTCAAGGATATCCTGATAGGCTGAATCACCGCATAGTGTGACCCATAGGGCCTCACCGTATTAAGCAAGTCCTAGACTAGGCAACATGGAATTCCTAGACGGTATCATTTGCAATATTAATACGTGAGGACGTTTGAGAGGTTTCTCAAAGCTGACCCTTTCGTTGCGAAGCCTGTTGCGCTCAACGCGGCGATGGTAACGTCCCTTCATCTGACTTGCTCGGATGTATCTAGGATCGATGAAGTGTCTATCCCAATAATACATCCACGGGCGTCTCAGGGAGTTGTTTGGTTAAGATATACTTATGACCATCATAATATATCATTTGCACTGGCCAGTGACTTTACCAACACAACTCTGCAGACTACGAGCAGTGCTCTCCTGTGCTACACTTGAGAGATGAATCCTTCACAGAATCACTTATCACCCCCATTTGTATTTAGCCATAATCCTGGATCGTGTCTTAGGTCTACTGCTTATTCAGAGCTGACATCGACGGGTCCACCAAGGATATGGAGCAACAAATGTGATGATAAAGTCATGTAAGTGCAAAGGACGAATGGCATCACTTCGACAACTCACCGGTTCCCATAGACACGTCGGTGTAGAGTATACATGATGGGAGTGTCCGGTGGGTACTTCCATTGTTCGATAAAGCTTCTTCGAACAACTATGCGCAGTTATGGGAACGTTCCTTGATTGTCCAACAATCCGTTCCGTGGCCGTGGGATCGGCTCACACTTGCTCCAAAAAGTATAACCTCCACGCATACTAGTCTTGTCAGGTTCATTCAGACCCCCACATCCGAGATGTACCACGACTAGGGAGAGTTTGGGATAGATGATAACTCACATAGCTCCCACTAACTGTGTGATCGGTCATCTATCCGAGGGTACATGTTCAGTATCAATACAGACAGCAATATAGATATGACATGCTGCAGCCTGGTGTAATATAAATATGAAAGCAATACTCAACAGTAAAAATGAAACAAACATATATTATATTACGTTGACCTGTGTAATAGTACATATATGTCCTCTACAAGGGCACCATGCCCTTAGTAAGGACTATCTCTAGGACATATACACTATCAATCTCCCACTTGGACTAGAGCCAGTCACCTTTATGCCTAATGCCCAGATTAGCATAATGTCTTAAGTGGACTTCCACTGATAAGACCTTGGTGAAAGGATCTGCCACGTTGTCCGTGGTTGAGACACGTTCTATACTAACTTCTCCTCTATCTATGATCTCACGTATAACGTGATATTTTCTAAGTACATGTTTGTTCTTGTTTGTAGATCTAGGCTCCCTAGCTTGAGCGACGGCGCCCGTATTGTCACAATAAATCGTTATTGGACTAGGAGTAGGAATAACCCTCAATTCCTTCAAGAACTCTGAAATCTAGACAGCTTCTTTCGATGCTTCTGATGCAGCAATGTACTCGGCCTCTGTGGATGAGTCAGCAACCGTGGCTTGCTTAGAACTCTTCCAACAGACAGCTCCTCCGTTCAATTGAATACGTATCCTGTCTGTGACGTAAAGTCATCAGGATCTGATTCAAATCCAGCGTCGACATACCCAGACATCTTTAATTCTGGTTCTCCACCAAACATCAAGAACATCTCTTTAGTCCGTCTAAGGTACTTAAGAATGTTCTTCACAGCAGTCCAGTGAGGTACTCCTGGATTCTGTTGGTGTCGACAAGTGACACTAAGCGCATATGCCACATCGGGCCTTGTGCAATTCATTGCATACATTATAGACCCTACTGCCGAAGCATAGGGTACACGACTCATTGCATTTCTTTCTTCATCAGTTTTAGGACCATCCTTAACTGATAAGACAATCCCATGCCTAGCTGGGAGAAAGCCTCTCTTTGAGTCGTCCATCTTATAACGCTTCAGTATTTTGTCGATGTAGGTGGACTGTGTCAATCCTAACATCCTCTTGGATCTATCTCTATAGATCTTGATCCCTAGGATGTTCACCCAAGTCCTTCATTGAGAAGGTACTTGATAACCAAACTTTAGTCTCTTCTAGCATAGAGACATTGTTTCCCATGATCAAAATGTCATCTACATAAATGATCATGAAAACAACTCCTTTGTCGCTGTGTCTCGCATAGACACAGGGATCTTCCTTGCTTCTGATGAAGTCAAACGATTTGACAGTTTCATCAAAGCGGATATTCCAGCTCCTTGACGCTTGCTTTAGCCCATAGATGGATCTTTGTAATTTGCATACAACAGTTGGCCTGATTTTACTAATAAAACCTTCCGGTTGTACTGTAGACCTCTTCCTCAAGGTTGCCATTGAGGAAGGCTGTCTTTACATCCATCTGCCAGATTTCATAATCATAGTAGGCAGCTGTCGCAAGTAGAATTCGAATGGACTTCAATTTTGCTACTGGTGAAAAGGTTTCATCGTAATCGATGCCATACCTTTGCGTGTAGCCTTTTGCCACAAGCCTAGATTTGTGCGTTTGTACCTTGCATCGGCATCTGTCTTTCGTTTAAAGACCCATTTGCACCCAATTGGTCTAACCTCTTGGGGCAAGTCTACCAAGTTCCAAACTTGGTTCTAGTACATTGAATCCATTTCTAATTCCATGGCCTCTTGCAATTTGTCTGAGTCAATATCAATTATTGCCTCTTTGTAGGTCTCGGGATCTTCCCGATCTGATAAACCGACATCAAGTTCACTGGTGTCTTCTATCATAAGGCTTTGCTTCTGAGGTCCTCTAAGGATCCTCTTCGACCTACGGAGCTCGACTTGTTCTGGTGCTTTTCTTTTCTGGCTTCGTGTAACACGAACATTATCAGTGGGTACTGATGTAGCTGGTCGTTGGGTGCGACCCTGTTCCCTTGCGGGAGGCTGCTCTTGTGCAACTTGTTGCACAGGTTGGTTGACAACGGGTTCTACAGGTGTGGTTTCAACTGTTGATCTAATCACAGGACTCCCACTGACTATGACATGCCTAGCAAGTGTCATATCATCACCCTTGTCTGCTTCGAAAGCTCCCACTGAACTTGAGTCCAAATCAGAAGACTTAAAGACCTCATGTTCGCGCGTGTCAAAGTCTTGAATTTCTTCAAGTTCTATCATATCATCTAACCTCTCTTCTTCGAGGTATTCAGCTTCTAAAAACTTCACGTTTCTAGACACGATCACCTTGTGATCTTCAGCATGATAGAATTCATAGCCTCTCGTCTGACGAGGATAGCCTACGAAATATACTTTGACACCCTTGGCATCTAACTTATCAGTGAGCATCAGCTTGACTATCGCAGGACAGCCTACAATAACGATTTATTGTGACAATACGGGCGCCGTCGCTCAAGCTAGGGAGCCTAGATCTACAAACAAGAACAAACATGTACTTAGAAAATATCACGTTATACGTGAGATCATAGATGGAGGAGAAGTTAGTATAGAACGTGTCTCAACCACGGACAACGTGGAAGATCCTTTCACCAAGGTCTTATCAGTGGAAATCCACTTAAGACATTATGCTAATCTGGGCATTAGGCATAAAGGTGACTGGCTCTAGTCCAAGTGGGAGATTGATAGTGTATATGTCCTAGAGACAGTCCTTACTAAGGGCATTGTGCCCTTGTAGAGGATATATATGTACTATTACACAGGTCAACGTAATATAATATATGTTTGTTTCATTTTTACTGTTGA
Source organism: Plantago ovata (assembly GCA_028274465.1). Classification (NCBI taxonomy): domain Eukaryota; kingdom Viridiplantae; phylum Streptophyta; class Magnoliopsida; order Lamiales; family Plantaginaceae; genus Plantago; species Plantago ovata. The sequence continues at coordinate 96,542,080 of CM051455.1, read as the reverse complement.
GTATTGCTTTCATATTTATATTACACCAGGCTGAAGCATGTCATATCTATATTGCTGTCTGTATTGATACTGAACATGTCCCCTCGGATAGATAACCGATCACACAGTTAGTGGGAGCTATGTGAGTTATCATCTATCCCAAACTCTCCCTAGTCGTGGTACATCTCGAATGTGGGGGTCTGAATGAACCTGAAAAGACTAGTATGCGTGGAGGTTATACTTGTTGGAGCAAGTGTGAGCCGATCCCACGGCCACGGAACGGATTGTTGGACAATCAAGGAACGTTCCCATAACTGCGCATAGTTGTTCGAAGAAGCTTTATCGAACAATGGAAGTACCCACCGGACACTCCCATCGATGTATACTCTACACCGACGTGTCTATGGGAACCGGTGAGTTGTCGAAGTGATGCCATTCGTCCTTTGCACTTACAGGACTTTATCATCACATTTGTTGCTCCATATCCTTGGTGGACCCGTCGATGTCAGCTCTGAATAAGCAGTTTACCTAAGACACGATCCAGGATTATGGCTAAATATAAATGGGGGTGATAAGTGATTCTGTGAAGGATTCATCTCTCAAGTGTAGCACAGGAGAGCACTGCTCGTAGTCTGCATAGTTGTGTTGGTAAAGTCACTGGCCAGTGCAAATGATATATTATGATAGTCATAAGTATATCTTAACCAAACAACTCCCTGAGACGCCCGTGGATGTATTATTGGGATAGACACTTCATCGATCCTAGATACATCCGAGCAAGTGAGATGAAGGGACGTTACCATCGCCGCTTTGAGCGCAACAGGCTTCGCAACGAAAGGGTTAGCTTTGAGAAACCTCTCAAACGTCCTCATGTATTAATATTGCAAATGGAACCGTCTAGGAATTTCATTTTGCCTAGTCTAGGACTTGCTTAATACGATGAGGCCCTATGGGTCACATTATGTGGTGATTCAGCCTATGAGGATATCCTTGAAGATGAAATCGCAATTAATTTGGAATTAATTGTGATTGATGGATTATATTTGATTTGGAATTAATTATAATATTTGGTGGCTCAATTAATGATTTGGAATTATTAATTGAATTGACTAATTAATTGTATGTATTTTTAAGTAAATACAATTAAAGATTAAATTTTGGAAATATAATGGAGGTTTGATTGTAAAGGATATGTTAATTTAGAATTAACATATGCACTTGGGCAAAATCTGTTTGGAGTTTGAATTGCCTTAGAACTATAAGTGGGTCCCAAAAGTAGGACCCACCTATTTCCCGTAGGACTGGGCGCGCGCGCGCGTTAGCTAGATAGGGGAAGGAGTTCGACTCCTTCCTCTATTAGAAGTCCAAGGGATAAGTTAGATTTTCCTAATTGAGTTTTAATTTGATTGGGAATGAATCTAGACTTGATATTGGTTTCCTAGTGCGATAAGAATTAGATTCTTATCCCTTTACGAAGTCTAATTGCTTATGCTTTAGGCTTCTATTGACTACTATATATAGTAGACTATTAGAGAGTTTTATACACAGACTTTCACAGTCATTCTACCCAGTTTTTTTAGAGAAAATAAAACTGTCCCCTCCTCTATAAGCCTACGCGCGCGCCACCTACTGGAGGAATCGCCGCCCCATCTTCTTGGTCACACAAAGAATATCCTAGCATTCTTTCCGATAGGCTGTTCATCCGTGGATACCAAGGTTGAGGTTCTAGGAGCTGGAAACTAACTTTTATTGTCTTGCATATAATCAAAGTATTGCAGATATCTTCGACTTCGACGAAGGAGAAGATACATCGGATTATTACGAAAACTTGGAAGCTTTGCTTGCTTTGGAAGTAAGGTTAGTCTTCTAATTGACGTGTTTAAATATATACGGCATATACATAATCAATTAACCTGAATGTTAAGAAATTTTTTGAAATTCAGCTGCGTACCCTAGGGGTAACTCTGACCGTATTTTCTTACAGTGGTATCAGAGCGAGGTTAATTGATTACGTATATACGTATATATATTGTATGATTTTGTAGATATGTGGATGCAATTGATTATATGATTAATTCGATTTTCAAAAGTTTTGTTTTTTATATAAATTTAGAATTTATATTTGAAAAAAAAATAAAATTTAAAATATATATATTGACCGGGCCGCCTGCGGCCGCAGGTGCACGGCGCCGGGCGCCCCGGGTGCCTGCGGGACGCAGGCCCCCGCGCATGCGGACGTTGGCGCCCTGGGCGTCAGGCGCCCGCGGCCGCAGGCACGGTAGGGGACGGGACTAGGTCCCGTCCCATATTTAATATATATATATTTTTTTCGGGTTGGACCCAAAATTGAATTTTTGAAAATTTTGAGGATTGAATTTTATATTTGGAATATAAATATGATTTAATTGTAATTGTTTTTAACTAGAGGGGTTTAATTTAATTAGTATAAAGTTAAAGGGCTTATTTGTAATTTATCAATTTATTGTTTATTACAAATTAGTCCTTCTACTTTTGAATTTTAGATTTAACACCTATAAGGTTTCAAAAAATTACAATTAAGTTCTTCGGGTTTTCGAAAATTGCTACTTGGTCAATAGAATTTTCAATTTTTCAATCTAGTCCAAATTTTCAATTATTTCATAGAGATTATAAGTATGGGATTATATTTTCATAATGAAATTATGAAGTCATTTGACATCCACATAGGCTACTACTTATTTCATATGCTCGATATGCTATTGTTTGACAATGCATGTTTAAATACCAAGTATTTTACTTTCCGTTCGACCGCTATGCATGCGAGGGTAGGCGGCGCCCTCTTATATGTCGGACCGCATATTTATGTATGGGTAGGCGGCACCCATTATGTGCTTGACCGCGTTTAGAACTAGAATGGATAGGCGGCATCCATTACGTTTAGACCGCTCATGCATGATGGGTAGGCGGCGCCCTTATTTGTTTGTAGATGACTGATAACAACCCTCAAGCGACAAGCCCCAACCAATATAAGTACAGAAATATATATATGTATGTATTTCTGAGATGCTTTCCATAGGGTGCTTTAATTATGAACTTTCATTGCGTTTTCTTGTATTGGCGACCTCGTCTTACAGACTCGCAGTGATCGTCAGATTAGAGTAAGCCTATGGTTATGACTTACTTCATATTGTATCTAGCGACCTCGATAGGTACAATATGTAGGGCATCGGGTTAAATTAGATTTAACAACCAAGAGTTGCGTGACGCAGTTGGATAGTCCTACCGGTCATATTATGCTGTGCGACCAGCCCCCGTTGGAGTATAGCATAGTATGGATTTGGATCTTGGCCACTACGGTAACATGTTGGACATTACCCGTATGTTTGTTTTGGGGGCAAGCATATGTGAAAATAGTGGGAGCTAAACAGCTAAAGGACCTTGTTGTTTAGTTATGTTGACTGTGTATTTAGAAATAATATTTCAATAGTTGATTTATTATTTTCGTTCTATATTATTTCTCCTGGAAAACCAAAATGGCGAGTATCTCGCTCCGTGCTGTCTTAGAGAAGCAAATTTTGACCGGACCAAACTTCCTAGATTGGATCAGGAATATATGTTTGGTGCTGAGGTACGAAAGGATTGAGTACGTCTTGGACGAGGCTAATCCCGTGTGTCCCGAGAATCAGACTGCCTATCAAGTTGCTGATTTGGAATCAAGCCAACTAGGCAAGGTCTGATAAGCATCATGAGGATGCTAGATCCGCGTAGTGTATTATGCTGGCGGCAATGAGCAATGAGCTGCAGAGGCAACATGAAAGCATGTTGCCGTATGAGATGCTGAAGCATCTTGAGTCGCTCTTTGAGACGACAGCTAGAAGTGTTGAATTTGATTTGATCAAAGATATACACAGATGCAAGCTCAATGAAGGAGGGAACATGTCTGAACATGTTCTCAAGATGAGAATAAGATCATGGTGATCTTTGTCCTTCAATCATTGACGAGTTCGTATTCGCAGTTCATCGTTAACTACCATGAATGCGAAGGACGTAACACTGCCCGAACTCCATAATCTGCTGAAGACATATGATTGAAATCTTCCTAAGAAGGAAAAGTCGATCATATATGTTGGGCAACCGTCTGACCTAAACCCGAGAAACAAAGGTGCTAAGGGTAAGGGAAATTCAAGGCTAACACTTCGAGTGATAGGCCTAAGAGTCTGAACCAGAAAAGGAAGTTCAAGAGGAGCGGAACGGTACGCACAGATGAATATCTTTTCTGTAAGTAGAAAGGGCATTGGAAGAATGATTGTCCTAAACTAAGGGTAGATCAAGCTAAGAAGCCGACGACTTCTAGCTCATGTATGTTTGTTATTGAAATGAACATGACTACTTTTGACTCCAATGGTTGGGTATTAGATACAGCTTGTGGCTCACACATTTGTAAAAATGTACAGGGGCTAATTGAACACAAGCTAGTCAAGCAAGGTGAAATCGACTTGCATGTTGGGAACGGCAATCCAGCTGAAGCCAAACGCGTTGGACGCTGCAAGATAGATTTACCATCAGGACAATGTTTAGAACTTGATAACGTCTATTTTGTTCCATCCATTGTCAGAAATATGATTTCCATTCCATTGTTGGACAATTGGTTTTTTTTCCTTTGCTGATAATACTTGTTATTTTCGTTAAATAACCAGTATTATGGAAAAGCTCTCTTAGTGAATGGTTTATATATTTTGCAAAGTAGTCTACCTTTATTTCAAATACATAACGAACAACTGTCTTCAAGTAGGAAGAGTAATCCATCTTATCTATGGCATTGTCGGCTAGGCCATATCAATGAAACACGGATTCAAAAACTAAGGAAGTTGGACTACTTAGAACCATTTGATTTTGAATCATATGGTACGTACGAATCATGTTTTAAGGGTAAGATGACGAACAAACCTTTTGTTGGACAAGGTGTTCGTGCCACTCGCTGCTTAGAGCTCATACATACCGATGTATGTGGACCTTTTAAAGTCCATGCGCGTGGGGGTTATCCTTACTTCGTTACCTTTACTGACAATTTCTCAAGGTATGGATATATTTATCTTATGAAGAATAAATCCGAGACCTTTGGGAAATTCAAGGAGTTTAGGAATGAGGTCGAGAATGAATTGAACCTAAGGATAGTCACTCTTCGATTAGATCGAGGAGGTGAATACCTTAGTGAAGAATTTATTGACTACTTGAAAGAAAATGGAATTCAATCGCAGTGGACTCCTCCTGGAACACCACAGTTAAATGGTGTGTCTGAGAGAAGGAATCGAACCCTGTTAGACATGGTGAGATCAATAATTATATTCTCGACTCTTCCAAATATCTATGGGGATATGCACTACAAACTGCAATCTACATTCTGAACCGTGTACCATCTAAATCAGTGGAGAAAACTCCTTATGAGTTATGGAAGGGAAAGAAGCCCTCACTGGGTTGTCTTAGACCTTGGGGCTGTCTTGCTATAGTCAAACTGATGCTCACTGATAAGTTAGATGCCAAGGGTGTCAAAGTATATTTCATAGGTTATCCTCGTTAGACGAGAGGCTATGAATTCTATCATACTGAAGATCACAAGATGATAGTATCTAGAAACGTTAAGTTTTTAGAAGCAGAATACCTCGAAGAAGAGAGGTTAGATGACATGATAGAATTTGAAGAAATTCAAGACTTTGACACGCGCGGACATGAGTTCTCTAAATCTTCTGATTTGGACTCAAGTTCAGTGGGAGCTTTAGAAGCAGACAAGGGTAATGATATGACACTTGCTAGGCATGTCATAGTCAGTGGGAGTCCTATGATTAGATCAACAGTTGAGACCACACCAATAAAACCCGTTGTCAACCAAACTGTGCAACAAGTTGCACAAGAGCAGCCTCCCGCTAGGGAACAGGGTCGCGGGGCGCGACCAGCTGCATCAGTGCCCACTGATAATGTTCGTGTTATACGAAGCCAGAAAAGAAAAGCACCAGAACCATTCGAGCTCCGTAGATCGAAGAGGATCCTAAAAAGGACCTCAGAAGCAAAGCTTTATGATAGAAGACATCAGTGAACTTAATGTCGGCTTATCAGATCGGGAAGATCCCGAGACCTACAAAGAGGCAATAATTGATATTGACTCAGACAAATGGCAAGAGGCCATGGCATTGGAAATGGACTCCATGTACCTAAACCAAGTTTGGAACTTGGTAGACTTGCCCCAAGGGGTTAGATCTATTGGGTGCAAATGGGTCTTTAAACGAAAGACAGATGCCGATGGCAAGGTACAAACGCACAAAGCTAGGCTTGTGGCGAAAGGCTACACGCAAAGGTATGGCATCGATTACGATGAAACCTTTTCACCGGTAGCAAAATTGAAGTCCATTTGAATTCTGCTTGCGATAGCTACCTACTATGATTATGAGATCTGGCAGATGGATGTAAAGACTGCCTTCCTCAATGGAAACCTTGAGGAAGAGGTCTATATGGTACAACCGGAAGGTTTTATTAGTAAAACCAGGCCAACTGATGTATTCAAATTACAAAGATCCATCTATGGGCTAAAGCAAGCGTCAAGGAGCTAGAATATCCGCTTTGATGAAGCTGTCAAATCGTTTGACTTCATCAGAAGCAAGGAAGATCCCTGTGTCTACGCTAGGCACAACGACAAAGCAATAGTTTTCATGATCATTTATGATGATGACATTTTGATCATGGGAAACAATGTCTCTATGCTAGAAGAGACTAAAGTTTGGTTATCAAGTGCCTTCTCGATGAAGGACTTGGGTGAAGCGAACTACATCCTAGGGATCAAGATCTATAGAGATAGATCCAAGAGGATGTTAGGATTGACACAATCCACCTACATCGACAAACACTGAAGCGTTATAAGATGGACGACTCAAAGAGAGGCTTTCTCCCATCTAGGCATGGGATTGTCTTATCAGTTAAGGATAGTCCTAGAACTGATGAAGAAAGAAATAAAATGAGCCGTGTGCCCTATGCTTCGGCAGTAGGGTCTATAGTGTATGCAATGAATTGCACAAGGCCCGATGTGGCATATGCGCTTAGTGTCACTTGTCGACACCAACAGAATCCAGGAGTACCTCACTGGATTGCTGTAAAGAACATTCTTAAGTACCTTCGACGGACTAAAGAGATGTTCTTGGTGTTTGGTGGAGAACCAGAATTAAAGATGTCTGGTTATGTCAACGCTGGATTTGAATCAGATCCTGATGACTTTGAGTCACAGACAGGATACGTATTCAAATTGAACGGAGGAGCTATCTGTTGGAAGAGTTCTAAGCAAGCCACGATTGCTGACTCATCCACAGAAGCCGAGTACATTGCTGGATTAGAAGCTTCGAAAGTAGCTGTCTGGATTTCAGAGTTCTTGAAGGAATTGAGGGTTGTTCCTGCTCCTAGTCCAATAACGATTTATTGGGAAAATACGGGCGTCGTCGCTCAAGCTAAGGAGCCTAGATATACAAACAAGAACAAACATGTACTTACAAAGTATCACGTTAGACGTGAGATTATTGATAGACGAGAAGTTAGTATAGAACGTGTCTCTACCACGGACAACGTGGCAGATCCTTTCACCAAGGTCTTATCAGTGGAAGTCCATTTGAGACATTATGCTAATCTGGGTATTAGGCATAAAGGTGACTGACTCTAGTCCAAGTGGGAGATTGATAGTGTATATGTCCTAGAGACAGTCCTTATTAAGGGCATGCAACCCTTATAGAGGGCATATATGTACTATTACACAAGTCAACGTAATATAATATATGTTTGTTGATTGACTATTGAGTATCGCTTTCATATTTATATTACACCAGGCATGCAGCATGTCATATCTCTATTTCTGTCTGTATTGATATTAAACATGTCCCCTCGGATAGATGACCGATCACACAGATAGTGGGAGCTGTGTGAGTTATCATCTATCCCAAACTCTCCCTAGTCTAGGTTCATCTCGGATGTAGGGGTCTGAATGAACCAGATGAGACTAGTATGCGTGGAGGTTATACTTGTTGGAGCAAGTGTGAGCCGATCCCACGGCCACGGAACGGATTGTTGGACAATTGAGAAACGTTCCCATAACTACGCATAGTTGTTCGAAGAAGGATTATCGAACAATGGAAGTACCCACCGGACACTCCTATCGATGTATACTCTACACCGAAGTGTCTATGGGAACCGGTGAGTTGTCGAAGTGATGCCAGTCGTCCTTTGGACTTACAGGACTTTATCATCACATTTGTTGCCCCATATCCTTGGTGGACCCGTCGATGTCAGCTCTGAATAAGCAGTTGACCTAAGACACGATCCAGGATTATGGCTACATACAAATGGGGATGATAAGTGATTCTGTGAGTGATTCATCTCTCAAGTGTAGCACAGGAGAGCACTGCTCATAGTCGTTCATAGTTGTGATGGTAAAACCGCTGGCCAGCGTATCAATATTATTATGATGGTCATAATAGATATTGGATTCACCATGCAACTCACTGAAGACGCCCGTGGATGTATTATTGGGATAGACACTTCATCGATCCTAGATACATTCGAGCAAGTCAGATGAAGGGACGTTACCATCGCCGCGTTGAGCGCAACAGACTTCGCAACTAAAGGGTTAGCTTTGAGAAACCTCTCAAACGTCCTCATGTATTAATATTGCAAATGGAACCGTCTAGGAATTCCATTTTGCCTAGTCTAGGACTTGCTTAATACGATGAGGCCCTATGGGTCACACTATGTGGTGATTCAGCCTATCAGAATATCCTTGAAGATGGAATCGCAATTAATTTGGAATTAATTGTAATTGATGGATTATAATTGATTTGGAATTAATTATAATATTTGGTGGCTCAATTAATGATTTGGAATTATTAATTGAATTCGCTAATTAATTGTATTTTTAAGTAAATACAATTAAAGATTATATTTTGGAAACAAAATAGAGGTTTGATTTGAAAGGATATGTTAATTTAGAATTAACATATGCACTTGGGCAAAATCTACTTGGAGTTTGAATTGTCTTAGAACTATAAGTGGGTCCCAAAATTGGGACCCACCTATTTCCCGTAGGACTGGGCGCGCGCGCGCGTTAGCTAGATAGGGGAAGGAGTTCGACTCCTTCCTCTATTAGAAGTCCAAGGGATAAGTTAGATTTTCCTGATTGAGTTTTAATTTGATTGGGAATGAATCTAGACTTGATACTGGTTTCCTAGTGCGATAAGAATTAGATTCTTATTCCTTTACAAAGTCTAATTGCTTATGCTTTAGGCTTCTATTGACTACTATATATAGTAGACTATTAGAGAGTTTTTGACATAGACTTTCACAGTCATTCTACCCAGTTTTTTTAGAGAAAATAAAACTGTCCCCTCCTCAATAAGCCTATGCGCGCGCCACCTACCGGAGGAATCGCCGCCCCATCTTCTTGGTCACACAAAGAATATCCTAGCATTCTTTCCGATAGGTTGTTCATCCGTGGATACCAAGGTTGAGGTTCTAGGAGCTGGAAACTAACTTTTATTGTCTTGCAGATAATCAATGTATTGCAAATATCTTCGACTTCGACGAAGGAGAAGATACACCGGATTATTACGAAGACTTGGAAGTTGTGCTTGCTTTGGAAGTAAGGTTAGTCTTCTAATTGACGTGTTTAAATATATACGGCATATACATAATCAATTAACCTGCATGTTAAGAAAATTTTTGAAATTCCGCTGCGTACCCTAGGGGTAACTCTGACCGTATTTTCTTACAATTCGATTAATCCAAGGTTATACCTTAGCATTGCGAATCTATTATCTGGTAGGGGCTTGGTGAAGATATCAGCAAGCTGATCTTCAGTGCCTACTTTCACAACCTCAATATCACCTTTTTCCACATGATCTCTAATGAAATGATGTCTAATATCAATGTGTTTGGTCCTAGAGTGAAACTTAGGATTTTGCGTGATAGCAATAGCACTCGTATTGTCACAAAAGATTGGTGTTTTCTTTGCAGAAATACCATAATCTCTTAATTGTTGCTGAATCCATAGGATTTGAGCTGTGCAACATCCAGCCGCAATGTATTCAGATTCAGTGGATGAATTGGCAACACAGGTTTGGTTCTTGCTGAACCATGATATTAATCTAGTACCCAAAAACTGACAAGTTCCAGAGGTACTTTTTCTATCAAGAGTTGATCCTCCATGATCAGCATCAGAATAACCTACCAACTCAAGTCTTGAATCTTTAGGATACCATAATCCAACATCGATTGTACCTTTGACATATTTCAGTATCTTGATTGCCTTTTTTTAGTGTGATTCTCTTGGATCAGATTGGAATCTTGCACACACACAAACAACATACTGAATGTCAGGTCTACTTGCTGTTAAGTACAACAAGGAACCAATGAGCTTCCTATATTTGTGTTCTTCAACACTTTTATCTTCTTTAGTATAGCCCAATTTGGTACCAACACTTATAGGGATCTTTTCAGGTTTCTCTTCCTCTTTGATCCTAAACTTTATGAGCATTTCTTTCGCATACTTTGCTTGATTTATGAATATTCCATCTTTGAGTTGCTTGACTTGCAACCTAGGAAATAATTCAATTTTCCCATCATACTCATTTCAAACTTGTTTGTCATGAGTTTGGCAAAATCATCAAAAAGTTGCTTGTCCTTAGATCCAAAAATTATGTCATCCACATAAATTTGAACTAAGAGTATTTTACCATCATGGTTCATGGTAAATAAAGTTTTATCAACTTCACCTTTCTTGAAACCATTATCCAGCAAGAACTTGGCCAAGGTATCATACCATGCTCTTGGTGCTTGCTTTAGACCATATACAACTTTCTGAAGCTTGTATACCATCTTGATTTCTAACGGAAGTTCAAAGCCAGGGGGTTGTTCTAAGTAGACTTCTTCAGAAAGTTCACCATTCAAGAATGCACTTTTAACATCCATTTGATAAACAATGAAGTCATTGTGAGCAGTAAAGGCCAAGAAAAGCCTAATTGCATTCAATCTTGCAACTGGTGCATAAGACTCATCATAGTCCAATCCTTCAGTTTGACAGTAACCTTGAGCAACTAAACGTGTTTTACTTCTTGTTATTTCACCAGACTCACTCAACTTATTTCTGAACACCCACTTTCTACCAATAGCTTTCTTGCCTTCAGCAAGTGGTATAAGTTTCCAGACTTTGTTCCTTTCAAATTGATCCAATTCTTCTTGCATTGCCTTGATCCATTCAGAATGCTTTAAAGCTTCTTCTATGGTCTTAGGTTCAATTTCTGAAACAAAGCAAGAGAACAATGATTCTACTTCTACGACAGTTGCTTCTTCAGCAAGTCCATGAGTAGCAGAAACTTTGGATCTAGTCACTTGGCGTTTATCAATATCACCAATCATATCCGTAGAGGGATGATCTCTAATCCATTTATTAACAGGTTTTCTGCTTGTTGGATCTGGATATGTTTGCTCATCAGCATGTGACTCTTCAGCATGTACTTGTTCAGTACTACTGAAATTTTGTGTCTCTGCTGAGATAGGTTCATCAACAACTGCTTGTTCAGCATTGCTAGATTGTGGTAGCTCATCAGCAGGCACTGGAGGTTGCATAGTTTCAGTAACTTCCGGAGCAACTGCGTCTTTTGCTGGAAATTCCTTGTCGTGAACTATATTTATCTTGTCATGACTTGGGGGAGGAGAGTCATTGTAAGAATCATCATTTAGTTCATTGACTTGATTTTCCTAGCATTAGATTTAGTTCTTTGCTCATGTATGATTAACTTTTCATACATTCTGATATTTCTTCTTCAGCAGGCACTCCTTGTGTCTTTTCGTAGAATACAACATGCACTGATTCTTTGATCTTTTTTGCCTTTTTGTTGTAAACTCTATAAGCTTTACTATGCAAGGAGTAACCGAGAAATATCGCTTCGTCTGCCTTTGGTTGAAATGTTCTTAGGTATTCTCTACCGTTATTAAGAACGAAACACTTACAACCAAATACTCTTAGATGAGTGATATTAGGAGGCCTTCCAACGAACAACTCATAAGGAGTCTTGTTGTATTCCTTCGTAATCAAACATCTGTTTTGAGTGTAACAGGCGGTATTAATCGCTTCAACCTAGTAAGCCTCACTTATTTCAGTGTCAGCAAGCATTGTTCTTGCGGCTTCATTTAGGGTACGATTCTTCCATTCAGCAACACCGTTTTGTTGTGGTGTCCTTACTGAGGATAACTGATGGTGTATGCCTTTTGAGGTGCAATACTCAGTTATGTACTGGTTTACAAACTCAGTACCATGGTCTGTCCTTATGACTTTTACCTTGTCATTTTTCATGACTTCAAGCTTATTCAGCAAGTTTGGTATTTCAGTCCTAGTTTCAGATTTGTGCTTGATGAATACTACCCAAGTGAATCTTGAATAGTCATCCACCACGACCAGACCATACTTCTTACCAGCATAGCTTTTTGAAGAAGATTCAAACAAGTCCATGTGCAAGAGTTGTAAAGGTTTTGTAGTTGACGGTACTGCCTTGTTCTTGAAAGAAGATTTGGTTTGCTTTCCTTGCTGACATGCATTGCAAACACCATCCTTCTTAAAAGTAACCTTAGGTAATCCAACTACAAGTGCCTTTTTAGACAGCTTATTCAGCGTCTTGAAGTTTAGATGACTTGTTCGTTTATGCCATAACCATGCTTTTTCAGCAAGGCAATCGTGATCTGAGACAAGGCATTTTTCAACGATTGCTGAAGACCAATCTACGGTGTACAAGCCTCCTGATCTTCTTGCAATCATAATAACCTTTTTAGTCTCGAAATCTATAAGTTTACATTCATCACTTTTGATTTTGATGAAGTATCCTTTGTCAGCAAACTGACTCATACTGAGAAGATTAAACTTAAGATTTTTGACATAAAGAACTCCAGTAATGGTAATGCATCCTAACTTCACGTCACCATAGCCTTTTGTAGAACCAGAGCCTCCACCAGCAAACCTTATTGTTGGACCTTTAGACCACCGTCTATAGTTTATAAGGTTATTCTTGTTACCCGTCATGTGATTTCCACAACCACTATCAAAGTGCCAGACTGCATCGTTTGTCTCCGTGGCTGAAGTCTGCACAATCAAGAGCAAACAAGTTAATTATCCAATATTGGATGTCCATTAACATGTTCAAGAATGCGTCCACTGGAAACCCAAGTCTTAAGTTTTTCAACTTTGACTTGTTTTCTACTTGCTGAGGAACTAGGAGGTTTTGAGCTGAAAGACTTTTGATTCGTGCTGATAAAGTCCACTTTCTGATGTGGTGTCTTGCTCGGTTGACCTTTTTGCTAAACGTACTTTTCAGTAAGTTCTTTTCTAGCAAGGTTCCTTCTAGCCCTAGCATTTAGAGTCTTTTCAGAACTGTTAGGCTTGATTTTATTCATCTCTTTGAAGTATCTTTGCTGACTTTGCTTATACTCGTGAAAAAGTTGACTTTGCTTGGTTTTGAAACCGAGTCCACTTTTCGGAGAATGCTGAGCTTTTGTGTCAGCAACCTTGCTTGATTCAGGTTTGTCAGCAAAGGTCTTCTGATTACTTTTAGTAATCTTGCCTTTTGACTTAACAAATTTCTTTTCAGCAACTTGTTTGGCGGAATGCTTCACATCATCCTTCTTCTTTACAGTTTGCTTCTCAGCAACATGTTTTCCTTTTAAAGTCTTGTTACTTTGAGTAGCAACAGCGGGCTTTACGGTCGTAGGTACTTGATTGCATGTTTCAGCAACCTTAGATTGACCAAACTGATAGAGTTCTGGTTGACCACTATCAGTAGCACGTACGAAGGAACTCGGTGATTTGTCTTTACTCAAGATTTCTACGTCATCACCTTCATACGTTGCACCTAAACCTTTTTTCTGAGATGGATCTCTCAAATAAGAGTTTAGTTCAGTCAGCGTATTACTTGCGTCAGCATAAGATTTGAAATTGATATTCATCTTTTTCATTTCATGGATTTCAGCAAGTAACTTTAGAATTGAGGACTGATACTCTTCCAATTCTAATGCCATTTGAGAATTCTTCTCTGTAGCTTCAGCAATCAACTTCTTAAGACGCCTTATTTCAGCATCCTTTTCTTCTGTCTCTTCCTTCAGCAAGATATACTTTTCAGTAGTCTACTTGGTCAGAGTTTCAGCAATCTGTAGTTTCTCTTGCTGTCTGCTCAGAATTTTCTCAAATCTTTCGATTTCTCCTTGAATCTTGTCAAGGTCAATCTCGTCTTCACTTTCTGAGTCTGAGTCAGAGGTAGGATTATTTACCTGACCGGCCATGAGGCAGAACTCGTAGTTTGACACATCTGGATAAGCTTCCATAGCTATTCCACAAACTTCTTTGCCAATCTCTACGTCTAGAGTGGTTTCTTCATCGTCAGTGTCTGAGCTTTCATCCTCACTGTCTTCGGAGCTTGTATCAATACATAATGCATTGATTTTTTCTTGAAGCTTCTTCTTTTCTTTAGCAATAAAAGCTCTTTTGAACTTCTTCTTTTCAGCAGATTTGCCTTTCAGCAAATGGCAGTTTGCTTTGAAGTGTCCAGGATTTTTGCAGTAAAAGCAGAGACCATTTCCAACTGCTGGTTCTTCTGATGAAGTTGCTTGCTGAGCTTGCTTGTTCAGCGAGCTAGCCTCATTCTTGTACTTATGGTAGTTGTTACCAAGATGCTTTTTCAGCTTCTCTTTTGCTTTTCGCCTTTCAAGTTCCTTACTAATGAATTTTTTCATGTTTTTGACAACCAAAGAGTTTTCATCAGCAGGCTCTTTATCATTCTTCTTTTCAGAAGATGACGGCTTTGTAGCAAGAGCAATGTTTTGCGATTTTTCAGCAAACACATTTTCTCTTTGCTTTGTCTCGAAGTTGACAGTAGCAAGATGAGAAACAACTCTGTTGGTGTAATGTCTGTCATTCCTTGATTGTAGTAGAAGTTCTGAGTGTGGATCCATTCTTGATTCAGACTTCTGATGATGGTTTTCACCTTCTCAGAATCTGAGTAAAGATTTCCAACACCCAAGGCTGCCATTTCACTAACGAGAGTTGTGAATCTGAAGTCCAAGTCTTCCAGTGACTCATTTGTACCTTGTTTAAAGTTCTGGAACTTTAACTTCAGCACTTCGAGTTTGTTTTCCTTGGTTTTGTCAGATCCAACACAAAGATCTTGAACCATTTTCCAAGCTTCCTTAGAAGTTTTAGCACCCCACAGTTTGCACTGTATGGTATCCGGAGTGGATTGAATGATGATGTTTCTTGCGTGGCCATCAAAACGGAATCTCTTAGCTTCGTCGGAAGTCCATTCCTCTCTTGGTTTTGGCACAACAGTATCAACCGGTTCGCCTAAGATAGTTTCCTTTCCAGCTTCAGTGGTTTTGTGAGGAAAACTTCTTTCAACCTTAGTGATCTTAATAGGTCCATCATTAATGACAGTAACCATCTCATCACTAATGGCCTCAAGATGTAGCACCATGTTGTTTCGCCATTTTTCGTAGTTTTCCAGCTTCAGCAAGGGAGCGTCTCCTAAAGACATCCTGTCAGCAAAACACTACCAAACTGATCAAGTGAGAGTGATTTACGGAAAGCACCTAAGGGGATCTAGGTTCAGTGCTGAAGGTTAAAGAACCTCCTATAAACTTGGCTCTGATACCACTTGTTGGTCCCTTTAAACAACAAGAAAAGACTAGAGGGGGGGGGGGGTGAATAGTCTTTTCAAACTTTCGTCGTTTAAAAACTTTCTCAGCAAGTGCTTATTACTTTTCAGTAATGAGTTTGCTGATACTTAAATTTCTCAGCAAGCGCAAGTTACTTTTCAGTAACTCGTTTTGCTGATACTTAAAATCAGAGAGCGGAAGTCTTTGATACAATAAGTGCTTTGACAGTAAGTGATAGTTTCAGCAAGTGAAGTGAATGACTGTGTACAGATAGATATGCTTTGCTGAAAACTAAGTACAGTAAATAAATCACACAAACACTTTTATAGTGGTATCTGAGAGTGGCGTAATCTCTCAACTAATCCACTTTGTCCTTTCTAGGACTGAATCCACTAAGATAAGTTTGAGGTTCCTTACAACACCTATCTAGAGCGATCCAAACAGAAACCAAAGCACACTTGCTTCGTCTCCAACCTAACTAGAGAACGTAACCTTGTTCTCCACCAAACTTGGTACTTTTAATCAGCAACACTATGCTCGATTAAGTTCCCCCTGAATATCACGCCTGAAAGGGTGTATTTTCAGTTAGAGAGGTTTGGGATGAGATAACTTAATTATAACTTATTCAGTTACAACAAATAATCTAAGAAACAAAACTTTGAATACTTTGTAGTAAACAAATTTGATTGTTTCTGGTGTCAAGACTTGTTCTTGTTCGAAAGAAAGAAAGAACACTTAACTAATTTCTTAGTCGTGTAAGTTCTACTTCTTCACAAGTATCTTTTTCAAGCTTTAAGTCTTGGAACGGATCAATGGCAGTAAAGAGTGTTTGAAGAGTATGTGAGTTTAAGCACAAGTGAGAGTATGATCACGTTGTTGACACCCTTCAACTCTTTGCCGAATGACCTCTATTTATAGTGAAATAAGGAGCCGTTGAATTTCAAATTCTAAGGCTTTTGTTCCTTAAAATGTCACTATTTTACTTTTGTACTTTCAGCAGCGTCCTTGTTTGTCTTCTAGTTTTCATGTCCTTCGCGTGCATGCTTTGCATTTAATGCTCATTTGAATGAAATTCAAACAGTAACATTGGAGCGCAAATACAAGTACTTTCAGCAAGAGGTCACAAATGTTTATCAGCAAGTGGTCAGTCTCAGTTTCAGCAAGCTCAACCTACTCTGTCGTTTAGATTTTCACTTATGCAAGTTGTTGCTGAAGTTTCCACTTTCTGAGCAACATGTGCCTTTGTAGATACCAGTTTTCAGAAATTTTCTAGTCTTTAGTCTTCGAAATCTTCAAGTTTCTGAGCGGTTCTAAATACTTCAATAGTTTGTTTGTGTAAACAAAGTACATCCTCATCAAATGCTTCAATAAGTTGTATTTCTTTTCAGAAAACAAGATACATCATAAGCGGTAAAACCAACCTATCTAGCACCTACTCTAAGTCTTCAGCAAACGTTCCACTTTTACAATGTCCTTAAAATTCTAAATTCCTATGGACCTTAAGAGTACTAGTTAATGGACTTTCCTTAATTTAGCATGGTTAATTGCTCATCAAAATTACAAGTTTCCTAACAATAACCATCTAACAAAAATCTAGCATGACCAAAAGCCATCCAAAGTAGCATGACCAAAAACTCAAATTTCAATTAATAACCATCCAAAGTAAACATGACTATTCACCTTAGGATCATCCTGTTACATTACGAACTAGAACTTCAAGTAAAGTAATCAATTTACTACACTACAAGTGCACTATTTCATTGACCTTAGAACTTAGATACCTTTTCCATATGCTTTGTCAGTGCTCCTGTGAGTATGACCAATCCTTTCAATATTCTGGAACGAAAATACCACGGAACATGCAAATGTTCATATCAATCAGCAACTTTAAAAAATAAGTTGTACTACAAGATATGCAAGGAATACATTAGAAAACATTGCCAATGCGATAATGTGCGTAAACCCATACCTCTTCCTGGCTGCTTCTTAATTCCCACAAAAACTGTACTAAATAACATAAAGAAAGCACATGATCAATTCTTAATCTAGCACAAACCAATATAAATATAGTTAAACCAAGATTCAAGAATCTCTTCAAGTTGTGCATCAAGTTAAAATAGTAAACAAAGACGAGACTCTGTTAAATTTCAAGAGTTACATCGACGATGTTTACAAAATATCATTATCACATAGAAACCAATAAAAATTACTTGTTCTTGGCATAATTTCTAGAAGGCAGACTCTTCTAATCTCAATGATAACAAACAAATTCTTCAAGAACTCTTGGTACTATTTTCTCGTATAAATTCGAAGCAAAATGCTACCGCAGATAAGAATAAGCCTCACAACATATTGAAATTAGCTTATTGAAATTCTCCTAGCACAACAACTAAGTCATTCATTTGACGAATCACATAACCTACTATATACCCAACATATTAATCACCATACATGGACAAGAACATATGTCGCTGGTTCAAACGACTGAATAATAAGGCTATTACTAAATCAAACTCAGGAAAAATACGTGAATTAAGAACCCTAAATCTATAAATTATCCAATTTCAATTATAAACTATCCAATTTATACTGCAAACTTAGGAAAAATACGTTAATAATAAGAACCCTAAATCTATAAATTATCCAATTTCAACCATGAACAACTACATAATAGAACATATACTACTAATATAAAGCATACAATTCATAGAAATAGTTCAAATTGTAAAAAATAAAAAAATAATGAAAGTTAGGGTTAGAATTAGTACCTTCGATTTGGGAAAAAATAACCAATGAAATCACGAATTGTTTGTACATCCAACTTCCTTGTCAAACGAGCTTCGATTAGACACCAAGAACACAAAAAATGATAGAGTTTTGATACATATATGAAAAAGGGGGGAATGGAGATAAGAAGAGAAGAGAAGAAGAAGAAGAAGAAGAAGAAGAAGAATGAGGAGAAGAAGAAGACCTCTTTGGTCTTATCCGTTTTCCCTTTTTTTTTCTTTTTTTTTTAAATAGCGACGGATAAGCTAGGCCCAAAATAAAATATTTTTTTCCTTATTTTTTTTCCTTTTCCTTTTCCTTTTTCTTTTCTTTTTTTTTTTTCCTTTTTTAATTAACAGTCAACGGAGGGGAGCGACGGATGATCTTATCTGTCGCTACAATAGCGACGGATAAGCTTATTCGTCCCTACTTTACCGACAGATAAGATCATCCGTCGCTATCTAGTGGCCGGTTTAAGGACGAACTGAGCTAAGAGCGCAGTTCGTCAATATCCGTCGCTATGTAGCGACGGATGAGCATCCGTCGCTAAATTGTTGTTTTCTTGTAGTGTATGGTTTTGTACGCTTGTTCTCTCCCGATGAGAAGATTCGACTGGATGGAGCGAAGGCACTGAAAACTTTGGAGAAAGGAGCGACTCAAGTTTACGTGGATCAAGCATAAGAGATTTCGACCAAAGCGTAAATTTTGTAGCATTTCTCACATTGGGTGGGAAGGTGATCAACCAAATCTCGTTGAGGATGATTGTCCTCTTTGCAGAGGACGGAAAGAAGTCGTTTGGGTATGTGGGTCATTAGCTGACCAAAAGTTTATGACCAATATAATTCTGTTTTAGATTATTTGTAGAATGCTATACTTTGTAATACTAGGTCATTTTGGATATTTGGATTCTAAAACCTAGCAAGTATTTTGGGTGTCTATCATTTTTGGTATGTGGACGTGGTTTAACCATTCTCGATTCAAATAATTTTTCCTTTTTTTAAGTGTGAAACCAATATGTCAAAATGTGGAGGGGGACAGGGGGTTCTTCTCGTAGCCGTAATCCTTCCATGTCATATGCACAAGTATTCCCGTTTCGCTTGAGCAATGTTTTCAATTGTCAAATATGACATAGTTGTGACTTAAATATTTATACCAACTATAAGAACATCTATATATATCCATTTTTTATAGAGAAAAATATGAAGAAGTGAGTTAATTGAGTACCTACTCTAATTTAATTGTTCAAACAACACCATAATGTAAAATACAATTGCTTAAATAAAAATTCAAATTATTTTTAGTAATATGTTTGGTGATGGAAGCGTTGCTATATTTTGAAAAGTTCCATACCCTAATCTATTTACAATGTTTGTTGGCCCCTAAGATACTAACCTCTATTGAGTTTAGAAATATTACATTTTTCATCATACATACTCTTTCTTTCTTATATATTCCCATGGTGAGCAATGTCGCCCACCGGTCAGGTGTTATCGGAAACTATAAGCGGATGTCAAAGGATTTGATGCCAAAATGGGGCACCATTTTTCTAAGATAATAATACTAATACACATATCGCCGAACAAATGTATTCGTAATTGTAGTTAAAAAGCATCATATATATGTTATCTAGTATACTAATGATCTGTAGGGGGAGATCATGGAGGATAGCATGTGTTGTATGTTGTGATAGCATGGAGGATCATAACTTTGATAGCATGGATGCTAGTTTCTTCTAACAGGATCATTTGATTGTAATTCTAAACCATAAAACACCGAAAAATCCATTATAACTAGGAAACAAGAAAATGCATAATTTGTATATTACATACCATGCAATTCCAGAAAACACAAACGTTTTAAAGTAGATTAAGAAGACTACAGTTCACATATTACATACCAAAACATTTAAAAAAACTTGTCCCATATTTGCAGAAATTAAAACAAGATACGTAGCCACAGAAGCCCCGATCCATGTTTCTCAGTCGGTCATAGACACATAAGGCCAGATCCTTGCTGCTTCAAGTCGCTTGCGGTTATAAGGCGAAACCTGGTCGACCGTTTTCTGGATATGATCGGCATGATCATACAAGTTCTCCATCCCTTCAAAAGGTCTATGAAAGTTCAGAGGGAATGGCACTTTGTAAATGACGTGATCATCCGGGCCGATCATTTCCTCAATCGATTGCAGATAAACTCGACCCCAATTAGTCCCAGCAGCTCTGCAATTAGCAATCATCTCCCGAAATTGTGCAGCAGTATGGAGGGGCTTGATACAGTTTGGCCAATTGGACACATATTCTTCGTACCAGATGCGGCATGGATTCTGATTGCCTTCATCCTGCTCCTTGAGAACCAGCTGCAGTAGTCTAGCCACTTTGAAAGTTTGAGGATCAACATTGTGGATGAAAAATTTCCTACCACCACTGTATGACACTAATTTGAGGACATCATCCATAAACAAGCCCTGATGCCTTACGACTAATTGAAACAAATCAGGGGATTGAGCTGCAAAAAAGAAGCAGCAACTACATTAGTACAATTTTCACACTTATAGACAAGACAATGGATCAACATAAAATTGAACACTGACATACACGAACCATACATTTTTTCAATAACAATCCTGTATTATATTTCACAAATATAATACAAAAATTAAAGAAAAATTAGTTTCACAGCTTCTTGTAGATCAATTGCATGTTGCAGTATAACAAGGTTTGTAATCAGCTAAACTATTACAAATATCTTTACTAACTAACAAAGCTCTGAAAGTTATCCGAGCCTTTAACAGATCCTGGTGCATGTCAAGCTTAAAATAAATAACACCAAATCATGAATAGCTTTACTAACTAACAAAGTTGTGAAATAAATCCGACCCTATTACAGATCCCGGTGCATGTCAAGCTTGAAATAAATACGAACAAATGTTCAAATTTGTAGGGGAACTTAAAGACAAGAAAACTTCCTAAATTAGCAAGGTAATCACACATAAACAATGACTAGAATATTACATTTCCAACTTCTGGCAGCAATAGAATTTCATCAAAGAAGGGATAACATCTGAATGCAGACCAATTCATGCATGCAAAGAATGAGTATCATCTATACATTGCTTCAATTAACACAGAAAATGACAAACTTGTCAAACAATTTCATCCTACTTACAGATCTGTATGAATTTTGATGCTCATAATTCAAATTCTATAGCAAATTTGGCTTATACAGGAAAAAGGTTAAAGGCAAGGGTTGTTCTTACAAAGCTTTGATGAATACTTGACCAGTTTTTGCTTCAGAAATGACTCATTGTTAGAGCCTTGACTGCTGGCCATGGAGACGGGTTCCACGCTATTGTCTGCAGTCGAATTGTCACTGGAAGACATTTTAGCAGAGATGGACCTTTCAACTTCTTTGCACTAAAAATTCAAGAGACAGAGAGTAGATGAGAGTTAGTGGTGACTGTAAATGTGGTGAAAAACAGTGATTTGGAATGATTGCTAGAAGATATATATCACCACGTGGATGACAAACCAAAGCTGTAAAATTAATATTTCTAAGAAACCATTGAATACCTAAAGTCTCGAGTATGAACTAGGAAGTCTAAGTGCATATATTGTTGTGTGTAACATATTGTAAGTACAGTTTTTTTCTCATTTATGTAAAGATCCTTGGAATGAAATGGACGTGAAATCAAATCTTTTTATGGATGAAGTTTAGCCAAGATCTTATTTACAGTAAACTTGTAGTGCATTGAGCTATAGTATTGGTGCAACTTTTAAAACTATTAAAATGTCCAAACAATGAACTAGGTTGGTCTGTATAATCATCTATTTATTTGTTTTAATGTTTAAAACATCAAATATTGAATTAGTAACCAACTTAACGCATTCATTTGGGCAGATATACATCTCCTCAATGCCATAATTACAACATGCAGGGATTAATCGCATCATCACTTGCTTTTTCATATTTCAATACCAGCATTACTCCTAAATAATTGAGTACCTACTCTATTTAATTGTTCAAACAACACCATAATGTAAAATACAATTGCTTAAATAAAAATTCAAATTAATTTTTATGTGCAAGTAGGATTTGGAACCCATTATTAAGATTTAAAAAAAACTAAAAGGTACAATTTGTTTTCTTTTTTTTTTTTTTTTTTTTTTAGGGTCGAACCTGTAAACTTACAAAACTGAAAAACTCAAAAAAATCAGAAATTCGACATTAACGGGGGTACCAGGCGCCTGTACCGGGCGTGCGCTAGGCACACGCCCGGGCCCTAGTGTTGTGTGTGCCCTAGGCACGCCCGGTACAGGCGCCAGGGCGCGCCGGGTGCCCTGTACCACCGTTTATTTCAAAATTATGATTTTTTGAGTTTTTCGGTATATATAAATTTACGGGTACGACCCTAAAATTCAAAATTTGTACAGATGGTCATACAAATTCAAAATGTCGTTGTACTTCTTATGTTTGCGATTCAATATGCAGAGACAAACGATAACATGATTCTGTGTCCATGTGGTTTTCCAACAACTCATGATATCATCCGTTCTAATTATTGGAAAGTAAGTAGTTTTTAGTCCCCAAAAGTTAATTTTTTTCCACTACTTAGTTATTTTCTAATTAAATATTTAATTGAAAATTACTTATAGACAACATACACTAAATTAGAAATTACAAGAAAATTAATATACTTTCCTACCAACATATGAAATTAATTTAATAATTAATTTCTTTCTCATAGAGGGAAAGTTCATGCGAAATAATTTACAATTTATCAACTTTTAAATTCCGGTAATAATCAATCACGCGGGTATCTGCGTGTCATTTTACTAGTGTTAAATTAATTTCATATTTTTGGGTTTATATGCAATCTTTTCAATATTAAATTTACATAAATTTATAAAAAAGATTCATAAACCAAGTGTTTTGGATCGGGAGCAATTGCGCAATTGCAATACTAAATCTTAGAGCATTCAGAATAGTTTCTCTATAAAAATTTCCATAAAATCGTTTTAAACTCAACCCCTATAATATTTTGAGTACTACGTATTTAACAATATACTAATGCGAGATTTCCTTTTAGTGATTTAATTTAAATAAAAAATTGTTAAAAAAAAAACAAAGAGCTTTCAGGGTTTTGGTGATCAACCCTGGCCAAACTTCGTCCCAATCATCTACGCTCTCCATCATTCCGCCTCAAAACAGTCGATCATTCAAACCTCAGCAGCGCTTTCAGGGTTTTGGTGATCAACCGCCTCTTTTTTATTTTTAATTTTTAATTTAACTCTCCGTCGTTATACTTTTGGTCAATTTGTATTTCCAATTGTCGATTCAAATTGTGAGTACACATTAGGTTAGTGATGTTGGATTGTTGATCGATATGCTTGAATCGAAGTTTGTTTATGTAATTGTTCCCCATCATGCTTCTTAGAACGTGTGATTGTGTGCGCGCGTGTACAGATTGTTTGATTAACAGTGTTTTCAGACTTAGAATCGGTGCATTCTATTCATGTTACTCGAATCGGTTAACAATTTGTTTTGTTTTTTTGTATATGTTCAGTTCATTCATTGATGCTTCTTATTTGAAATAGGTTACACCAAGTTTGCAGACCTAATAGTCCAAAGTATTCTCTCAATACCAAAGTTAGTGATGTAAGTATTTGTTGGTCCCTTTAAACAACAAGAAAAGACTAGACGGGGGGGGGGGGGGGGGGGTGAATAGTCTTTTCAAACTTTCGTCGTTTAAAAACTTTCTCAGCAAGGACTTATTACTTTTCAGTAATGAGTTTGCTGATACTTAACTTTCTCAGCAAGCGCAAGTTACTTTTCAGTAACGAGTTTTGCTGATACTTAAAATCGGAGAGCAGAAGTCTTTGATACAATAAGTGCTTTGTCAGTAAGTGATAGTTTCAGCAAGTGAACAGAGTGACTGTGTACAGATAGATACGCTTTGCTGAAAACTAAATGCAGTAAGTAAATCACACAAACACTTTTATAGTGGTATCTGAGAGTGGCGTAATCTCTCAACTAATCCACTTTGTCCTTTCTAGGACTGAATCCACTAAGACAAGTTTGAGGTTCCTTACAACACCTATCTATAGCGATTCAACAGAAACCAAAGCACACTAGCTTCGTTTCCAACCTAACTAGAGAACGAAACCTTGTTCTCCACCAAACTTGGGACTTTTAATCAGCAACCCTATGGTCGATTAACTTCCCCCTGAATTTCACACCTGAAAGGGTGTATTTTCAGTTAGAGAAGTTTGGGATGAGATAACTTGATTATAACTTATTCAGCTACAACAAGTAATCTAAGAAACAAAACTTTGAATACTTTGCAGTAAACAAGTTTGAATGTTT
>CM051455.1:96439974-96517176 GCA_028274465.1 Plantago ovata | reverse complement strand
TCATCAAAATTACAAGTTTCCTAACAGTATTTTGATTGTCAACTTGTTTTGCATGGTTATTGTATTGTTTCTGTTACACTCTAATCAAATTCTCATTTTTTCATGTGTTAATTTTGTAGGGAGAGCAGTCATAATCATGTGTATCCAACGAAACCAAATGATACACATCTTCCCAAATGGGCTAGGCAGGAAAGGGAAGTACACCCGACAACCCCGGCAAAACCTACATCACAGCCCCCCAAGGCTCGGATAATTAGGAAGAGTCGCAAATCCAACTCGTCTTCGTCATCAGACAAGGTGGCAGGTCATTTTTTATTTCGAAAGCAATTAGTACCGTGAATCTTACATGTTCTCATTTGTTACAATCACGATGAATAGGTAACGTATTCTACACGGATGAGTATTACGCGACTGTCAACGCTGAACACCAAAGTTAAAGATAGACTAGGAGAGGTCTTTAAGGGGAGTTGTTTTGAAGGTATAACCAAGATTAACTTTGAAAAACACCACAGGGACCTGGTGCATTGGTTAATTCGAAATTATAATCCAGTTGCAAGTTTCTTGAGATTCAATGACCTGACGTTTCATGTCACTGATGCTTTGGTTGGAAGCTCTCTATGGGTTCCATCATCAGGGCAGGAAATCATCATAGATGAAACTGACAAAACTGGTTATGAAAATTTCAATAGTCATTTCAATTATAACCGATACGATAGGGTAGTTATGAGCGATTTACGTAGAGTTTTGAAGCAAGGTGGTCAAAATGATCAAGTGTTCGAGTTGCAGTACCTTGTATATGCTTTTGGAGTGTTACTATTTCCGGAGATGTCCCTTAATTTACATTGCAAATTTCTAAACCTCCTGGTTGATATGGAGAACTTACATAAAAAGAATTGGGCAAAGTTGATAAGAGAGACAACGAACGAAGCCGTGGCCGCATATCAAAAAAAACCAACCTATATGACTGCATGCCCATTTCTGTTGGAGGTACAATCAAATTTCTTTGACACCTGCCATTTGTCTGATTATTTAGAATGATGGGATCGTGAATTATGCTTTATTGAATTTCTGTCAGGTCCTCTTCTTTTCACTAGTGTCTCCATCTAAATCGAGAGGGCATAAGGTATGCCTCTCGAGTGACATGTCGTACGTTGAACAGCTCACTAGGAAATTTGTCTGTGGCATCATGCATGACTTTAAGCAATCTTCCGAACAATTGTACAATGATCCAAAGGTCATAACCTTTCTTGTTGTAGTAGTAATTTCATATACAGTGATTTTCTCATGTTTCTGTTTTTAATTGTTTAACTACAAGAGCTCAACATTTTTTCTAAGACTCTTTTAAATGTTTCAGGCTTGCGTGGTGAACGGGGCAACCACTAACTCTGTAATCAGGGATCAGTCTGACCCAGAGGCAGAGGGAGAAGGCATATCGATTTCCGACGTACGTTGCGCGGAAGACGGAGATTCTGATGATGACCAAACTACGTCTGATAGATACGAAGATTCGGATAACAGGTCTAAGAGGTCCAGGAATGATATGCACTTTGTCCCCCTGCAATGGGCACGCGAGATCCGCAACAGACTCTGGATGAGCTTGCAGATATCATATGGCCAAATTCTATTAAAGGCTTACAGTTGGGAGATACGATCATTACAAAGTTGGAGAAAGTGAAGGAGAATCTGGAGGACATGCCACGCTTGGTTGCGGCAGCAGCAAGAGATACTATCAAAGAAGGCTTGACTGGTACTCTACGGAACCAATGCAATAAAAACAAGTCAGAGTACAACGACTGTGTGATTGGGCAACAGGGAAAGCCCAATGGTAAGAATGGGACTCCGCAGGCATGTCAAGCACCTGGGGTATCGACGAGTGCAGGTGTGAGAGTTGAAATAAACAAGACCAAGGATAAGAATGTGGCTCACCAGCGCCTCAATAATCTGTCCAAGACCAATGTCGGTCAAGAACCTGAGTTATCGATGAGAGCAGGGGTGAAAATTGATCCCATCAATCCCAAATATGATAATGTGGCTCCGCAGCCCGGCAGTACTCTTTCCAGAAACAAGGCAGATGTGGCTGTTGATTCCAAACGGATTAGTGAAAACATTTCGACTCTGTAGCTTGACATTCATTCCAGAAAACACATAGAAAATTATGTGGTTAAGTCGAGTCCAGGTGAAGATAAGTATTCTGACGAGCACAAATTTAAGAATGTCACGCCCAAGCAGGGAAATAATAGGCAGGTTCGTATGGGTTGGTGTCCAAGTGCGAAAATGTCGGGAGATGACATTTATAAATCGATTTGTGACACTTTGGCACTTAATCATACGGAACTTAACACCTATCTAACCAAATATGGAGGACCATCCAATAGACATAGAGGAAATGAGAGGTCTGTTTACAAAACCTCTTGTCTTCTTTGTTTTTAATTTTTAATTTGGCATGATCACTTTTAGGTAACATTTCCCTTCACTGCCAACCAGGGAATTTTTGGTTCGGTATGGAAATGAGATTTTCATAAGTAGAGAGCATATGAAGGGCCTGAGGGATAGTGAATATCTATTTGACGAGGTAAGGTCTTTTATACTTACATTACATACGTTGATTACTTGTCTACTTCAGGGTTTTAATCAATTGAAAGTACGTACTTATAATGCTACGATTCCATAACATTTAAACATACACAGATCATAAGTGGAGTTGCATACATGACTTGGTCTGACAGAAATCTCAGATATGTCGACACCAACCACTGTGTGCTGCCTATGCAGTTATGTGTAAGTCCTCAACTTAAATTACACTATTCAACAAACAGAATTATGCAACTTCCCATGTATAATTTTTTCATTATTTTTCCTATGATTTCTAATATCTGAAGCATGACACTGGAAATAATAAGATGCCTAAACGGAAAAGGGAGACCAATTTGAAAGGCAAAATAAAGAATTTCCTGGGAACTCCGTCAGAGTGCTACACAATATCCATACCATTACTGCAACTCAACCATTTCTTCGTGTGCCGGGTGAATTTCGATGGGGCAAAACTAGAAATTTGTGACACCGATGATAATCTAGTACAGGCAGACGGTAGCAGACTCGCGTTGGCTCTGAATGCGGTAAGATTATTTCTTAAATAATAGAGGTGTATAGTACTAGTATATGCCATGCATAGTATATACAAGTAGTATATAAATCAAATGAAGGACCATGACATTACGTGCAGGTGACGATACTTGAGGAGACAACCACATTAATGAAATTAGGAAGTTTCAAACATAAGCAGTGGCACAAGTTCAAAGTTGTTTATCCACCAACGGTGCCATGTCAACGCAACTCGTAAGAATAAGCATAGCTATTCATTTACAACACCTAATATTATTTTTTTGCTGCTACTGATGTATAAACAATTATATTCTCATACATGCTGAATCTGAAAAAATCCAGCACTGATTGCGGTGTATATACATGTCTCTTCTTGATCTTCAAGGAAGTTGTTAACAGACAACTGAGTCATGTAAATTCACTACAGATCTGATGTTTCAAGCATGCTCTACTTATGTGGTTGGAAATTACCTTTATTAATCAAACTCTTGCGATTGTATTATGCAGGTTGAAATGTGTGACACTCGGACGAGGTTGGTGGAGAATCTGTATACCTGCTGTAGAAACATTATTTACCACAGGTGAGTGAAATGTCATGTATTCTATCCGTCCCAAGCCAACTGCCACATTTTCTTGATTATAAAACATTTGACTTTTGATTTATATTCAAGATCGACTTTGAAAACAAAATTAATTCAATGCAGTTGAGGAAAATATACAGTATTTAACAAGATTATAGTATGAGAGATTTATTTGTGTTGAAAATCGAATTTACAAATTACTCAAAATTCAAACATGACATTTGGCATGGTTACTAGAGAGGAAGATGTACCCACTATGAACTGGAATATTTATGAGCTCTGTTTTTGCAGCAAAAAAATATCAATATGGGCTTGCTTCCCTACTGTAGAAGAACTGAAAATGTTCAAGATTGTGCACACCATTTATGATCCAGAGATAGTGACATTGATTGACATCACTAATAGAATAGTGAAAGCATTTTCCTTTCCCTACAAAGTATGTGAAGATATACTCGTTGTTTATGCTCCAGAGGTAGGTCATGCTGCTGACGGTGAGTTATGTACCGATTCTCTATCGAATGATTCTGACTTGAGGAATCATGTCAAGAGATGTGTGGAGGCTGGATACCGATCCATATATTTGTTTGCGTTGTACTACCATACGGTAGACGACTCAAAGAAAGTTGATGAAGTATATCGGGAGAGGAATCGAGCAAAAGAATTACTAGAGGTGTACAGGGACAAAAATGGGAATTTGGGTTAACCCGTGCTCAAGTCCACTAATCTAAGAAAATCCTCATGCTATTTATTGATAAAATATTTTTTAGAAGAAATTTTGTCTGCACAGCTACTATGAAAGGAAAATTGTGTTGGTTATGTGGCTGAAATTTTACCTATTGGACTTGTGTAATTGTGTTTAGTTTTATATTTTGTTGGGCTTTGAAATGCCTTGTTTGAAATGGGTGAAAATGTGGAGTATAAACTATTGTCCGAATCTCAACACGTGTCCTTCAGACAATATTTTTGGTTCTTTTTCTATATATATATTTTTTTAAACAATTTTGATACATAACCGTGCTTGGCACATGAAAAAGTAAAGGCTGGTTGTGATGATAAGTTAACTTAGTGATAAAGTTTCTCTCTAATACTTTCAGTTACATTACCGAGCAAGATCAACATTATCAACATAACCGGTGTTCGATTTTTGTGTAATCCTTGTAAGGCGGCCGGTTTGGATGTATCCGGTATTGGTTGTAATTGGGATTGTAAGCTCATGAGTATTTCTTATACTCGAGTTATCAATAAAAGTCTTTAGCCGTTTCAAAAAAAAATAAAAAATTACTGATGCCTAACTATTCGATCCCTGTTCCTTGTGGCCATATTGTTGTCAAAAGTGATCACTTGTGACCAAATATTCATATATATTGAACAAATTTTTGTTTTTGAGCAATATGCCCATTCATTTCACTTTTTCTTATTGTCAAACAGTCATAATTTGTCTTTATCAACACAAATAAATTATGGTTAAGTACATCAATATTATTCAAAGATGTGATCACTGCAATGAGATATGAAATACTACTATGTAAGAATTTTAATTTTAAGAAACAAAAGATATCAAATTAACTGTCAAGAGTTAACTAGTGCTGAAGGATCATTATATAAGATTTAACTAGTACTTGTATCACATAAAAGAATTTCAACCAAGAAACAAAGGAAAGCGAATAACAATGATGTCCAAAAAGCATAAAAAACTACGATATGAAATACTTGACTAGTCCAACAGTTGAACTAATTCAAACCCACTCAATTGTATCTCCAAAAATTAAATCCACCGCCAAATCAGCTTCATCATCGAATGAGTGCCGTCGCGGTGTTTGCCGAGATGGAAAGGATTATATTTAATTTTCCCCCCCAATGTGATCCCTACTCCACGCATATGATGTATGAAGTCAAGAGCCAATTCCACAGAGTTGACAGATGAGAGATCAGATGCGCCATTCTCTCTGATTAGTTGATCAGTGCTAAACAATTTAATAACGCCATACGCATACATAGATGGCACGTGACCTGAATCTATGGCCTTCCTCAAAAGCTCATATGAAGTTAATTCGTTTTCATTGGTGAAAAATTCCTCCTGCACATGGAAACAATTAATATTAGGTGTTGAATAAAAATTACATTAAACAGCATTGAATGAAATATAAAAATAATTTACCAATGCCTTTCGTAGTAAAGCTTCCGGGTTATTTGCATCCAAAAGCTTCTCCAAGACTGAAATTGGCAGGTTCGAACTTCCATCAAGTTTAATAAGTTTGAGAACTTCACTTTCCTCTCCAAGGATATTCAGATCTCTACAACTATAGAGCAAAATTCATAAAACTTGAATCGTGGAAAACATTAATCAATATATATGATAAAGAAATTTAACCATTGTTTTGCTCCAGCCCAATAAGTTGGTCCCTCGTGATGAACGAGGATTTGTCGGGTCCCGATTCAGCAAATAAATTTGTTATTTAGCCAAAGGCAATTCACAACTACAACGAAAACCGTAGTGTAGCAGTAGAATGACCTCGAGTGTCGTTCTCTCAGGACTATAACTAGCTTTATCTATTTAACTAAGAATATAACACAGCAGACGGGATAGCAAAGGTTTTTCTAACAGATAATGGAGATTGGTGATAGTATGATCCTTCAAAGCATAACGGGTCAATAATCATGCGTAAATTCCTCGGTCTTGCATGGAGATCTTTGATCAATCGAATGTCCTGTTGCAATTATTAAGCACTACGAAGATAAAGATACTGACAAGTCAATCACTATTGTCCTATTGTGTTCCGTAATTATTCAACACTACGAAGATATAGATGCGCATAGGTCGACGAAGGTCCAATTGTGCATAATAATTAATACAACATACGAGAATTTAGGCTGAGCCTGATCAACGAAATAAAGCAATAACACGGAGTATAATGCACGATATAGCCATTAGCATGATTATCTTCCCTTCGCTAAGAATTCACATACTACCACCAACGATAAGTTTAGCTACTCATAATAGGATCAACATAAATCATAGAAGAAAACATGTTGAAAGATATATAAAAATAAGTAGAATAAACTGTAAGATACAATGTTACCGAAGGTTGTCAATCTCCGAAGAATTGCGATCCTACAAGCTCCAATCTGCTATGAAAAAGTGTCCCCTAAGCTACGAACCCCCAGAACAAGCTCTGGGAAGTTCCTACCTAAAACTACAGAGAAAGGTGAGAGAATAGGTCTGGAAAAGTATGAATTTCGGAGAAAAACTGAGCAACTATATATAGGTTACGAAAAAGTGTGGGGCGATTCGCCCCACACACCGGGCGGTTCGCCCCGTGTTGGGCGATTCGCCCCACGTCCCGGGCGGTTCGCCCGGGAGTAATTTTCGCGGAATTCCGCGTGTTCGACGCGTTTTTGGATTTCTTTCCCTTTTCGGACTCGGTTTCTGACTTCTAGTGGCCTTCTAACCTCCTGATTCGACCCCTAAACTTCAAATCCTATCCGGAAACCTTCAGATACTCCAAATAGGCCTCTGGAACACCAATTCCTTGTCAACTTCAATATAATTTCCCGGAAATCCTCGTTTTTCAACCTAAACCTGTAATATAAAATCTAAAGGGAAACGTGACACTATTCTAATAAAATGCACTAAAATATAGCTAAATTAACATAGATGATAGCTAAAATAGGTGAAAAAGACTGAAATGAAAGTGTAAAATACACATTCATCAAACTCCCCAAACCGAACCTTTGCTTGTCCTCAAGCAACTAAGCTAGACTCTAATGCAAAAAAACAATGCAAGACACAAAATGGAGTCTCATGCCAAATAAAATGAACTAATCTACTGAATCTATCAAAAAACATATGAACAAGAACCATATAAATCAAAGCATGAATATAGGTTGAAGAATACCTCAATTGACTTATACACATCCACATAAGCACTTATGTCAAGACAGGATAGTCTCTCGTAACATTCTCTACCTGGACCTAGTCAGTGACGACGTAATGAAACATGCTAAGATACGAATGGTTGTCCCGTGCCTATGAAACTGAGGACTTACTGTTGTTCCACCATGTTAAGACTTTTCCTCAAAGAGGTCGAACCAGTACTGGCTCTCATCAAACGAAGGAGGGTTCCCTATAAAAGTTAACACTCCCCTATTCTACCCATCTCTCAAGTAAAGTCTTAAGCTATTCACCACTTCCTGAATGGCAGGACGAGGGTGGTCTAGAACAGATGACACTCGAGAACAAAAGACAAAAATAGAAAATTACAACACGATTACGAACATTACAAGAATTGGAAAATGAGACACAACACTTTGCTAAACTGCTATTTGGCTTTCTTTTTTGGACCCTTCTTTGCTTTTTTGGGGCCTTTTCTTTTTTTCTTTCTTTTTTTTTCTTTCCAGTTTCTTTTTTCCCTTTTTTTTTCTTCTTTTTTCTTTTTTCCTGGAATTTTTTTCTTTCTTTTTCTGTTTTTTTTAGCCAGCAGTAGCATAATAAAAAGAGAAACAAAATGACTCACACGACTTCCCCAAACCTATTCGAAAGAATAGGTTGGAGTACAAAATTTACGGAAAAGGAAAAATAAACTCACGATACGGGAATGAAAAACGAAAAACAAGTCTAATGATGGTGTAACCCCTCCCCAAACCTATTCGGAAGAATAGGTTATAAACAAAGGATCACACAACCTCACACTACCTCCTTCCTAGGCATTTAGCAATCTCAATCATGGTGAAGACTTGTTGCCTCTTAGGTTCATAATTACTCGGGAAAACAACCATAAGACCCTAACATGCAGCATCCTATTATAAAGGCCTTCGTGAACCGCAGTAGAGAAACACCACTAAGTGATGTCGAGACTACCAAGCTTAACTAAGTGCAATACACAAATGTGACAAGCCAAGCGAGAAAAACCTCAAACAAATTCATAGAGATGAAGAATACAATTAATGGCATAGTTAGTTGATCTACCCAATAAAAAAGTTCAAAAAATTCGGCAATAAACTCCATATAAAACATGCAAGACTATCCTAGGATGAATGTAGTGAATGCAACCTAAAAAATCTACGAAAGCAGTAAACGTGCAAATGCAAATGCAGACGGATAAAACATGCGAGGTACTTTACTCAGCCTACCAATGTCAAGCTCCAAACTAACAATACTAGATCACTTAAATCCCATCCCCCCTCATGAAATTAACGCTAGTCCCTAGCAGTAAGAGAATGAGGAAATAAGATGTGATACTAGATGTTACCCCATGGTTTGGCCTCGGTTGGCTGAGAATGCTGTTTGTGAGTTATTGGGACTGCTCTGGGAGCTTTATAGGGTGTCATCAGGTCTTCTGGTAGGCGTGGTAGTCTCAATTATAGGCCGGATAGGAACAACTCCTCCATTAGTATCATCATTGCCCGTATGGCCTTCATTGTCACTACTGTCACGCACATCCTCACTAGTAGAGTTGCAGTGTCAAGTAGAATCCTCAAGATTAGCCGCCGCTGTTATGGAATCCTCCATCCTGTAGCCCTCCAATAGGTTGTGAACTGTTGAAGGGGAAAGAGCAGTGGTATCAAGACCTCCCCCTCCAGCGTTTACACCCCAAGGAGGTTACAGTAAGCTGCTCGGATAATCAGAAGTCTTCTACCATTTTTTCCAATGTCGACCACATTCTCTACAGTTGATCCGACCGATGTCTATATGATGCTCCCTTTAGAGGCAGTAAAGGGGCACCCCAACGAGGGGCTGGGCACCCATGTCATTATGTTTTGGAACCAAGCTAGCGCTTGGAAACTTCTAGCAACTGCGAACTCGAGATTGAATCCGTCGCGGCTAGATTGTCTCGGTGCCTTCCAGTTCACTCGCACTTTGCAGTTCTTGTGATGGATTTCTGACGTAATAATGGTTTCTATACCTTCGGTGGTGCATGAATAGGCATAGGAGTCCTTACCCCAGGTGTTGATAATCCACGACGTTGTTGCAAAACCCCTTTGCTCGAACGCACATCTAACGAGGTCACTCTTCTTGACATGGTTGTAATCGATCCCCCTCCAATACTTCATAGTAATCATACGGGAATGCTCCTTTCCCTTGGCATGGTTCCTACAAACAATAGTTAGTACCTCGCATGACACAAAACTGACTCATGCATATGCTAGTGTAAGAACGAAACACACAAGTGATAAAATCATCAATCGAGCTCCCCAAACCCTTAATGTCTAGCATAGCTTCTTCATTATGCAACATACCAATGTAACTACTACATGCAATACATCACTTTATGCTCTAACTAGACAACCAATATCCTAGATAACAAGGCTCAATTCATACCATAGTAGCGAAAAATTCTAGCATCATAAATCCTCATACTCAACAATTAAGCATTCTACCATCAAATCCAACATCATTACACCAATAAACACAATCATATGCAAGAAATCAAAGATAAAGACATATTGCATAACAAGATATATTATCTAGTAGCAAAATTCCCAAATCAACAATCCAAGCATAATTGAGCATGCAATTGATAGTAAATAACGCTTCTAATCACACAAACAACCTACCCATGCTTCAAATAAGCATAATTGAAGCTCAAATTAGAAAACCCCCAAATTCGAAATTAGGGTTCATAAGAAGATACCTCAGATCTGAAAATCTAATGCATTAGGACGAAATCTGTTCGGATGAAAATAAAGATCATGTAATAGGCTTCGATTTAAGCTAAAGAACACTAAATTTGGTCAAGAAATGAAGAAGTTATGATGTTTTGAAGTAATTTTCGCAAGTTTCGGATTTGGGGAGGAAGGATGATGAAAATATGAAGAAATGAGGAGAAAGGGAAGAAACTCGCGTTTTTCAACTACTGGGACCGTGGGGGGAGTCGCCCCATGCGGGGCGATTCGCCCCCCGCCCCCCGATGCGGGGAGACGGTCCTTTCGTCAGAAAACGCGGTTTTTAATCCCGAAACTAATTTTTTTCAAAAATCACTCGAAAAATGTCACTCAAACATAAGCACATACGACACAGACATGAACAAATTCGCATACAAGAAGCAAATAGTTCAAGAATGAATGCATGCAAAAAAGCGGTAAAGAAAGCGATAAAAACTCCGGGTTGCCTCCCGGATAGCGCCATTGTTTAAAGTCTTCGACTCGACTCCTGTTTGTGCCTATCTCTTCTTTCTGCGGGTACTAGACTTCCCTCTCCTCTCCATGCCACGAACCTGTGAATAAGAAAGAATATAGGCTGCAAGACCACAGTAGTGAGTAGTGAAAGAAATATCAGGCGGATCAGGTGGATCAGATATGGGTTGCAACACGTGTTGCTTGCCATCCACTTCAATAGTGCATGTTTTTTGGTAGATGTCCATCACGGAGCGTAGTTTAGTCAAGAACGTTCGTCCTAAGAGTATGACATCCCCCGTTCCATGTGCAGACGCCGGCATAACTACAAAATTGGTGTATACAGAAGCTTCACCAATCTTGACCAATACATTTTTCACAACGCCTTTGGGTCTCATAAAGGATCCATCCGCCAGTTGCACAATAGCCCTATGCTCAGATAGTTTTTCAAGGCTACTCTTTTCAAACACATTCAAAGGGAGTATGTTTGAGTAGGATCCCGTGTCTAGTGTGGCACGGACATCTTCAAGCTCTCCAATCCCCACCTTAACATCGAAACTTTTAGGGAGTGGCTCGGGATCCTCTTGCTCCTCATCACTTTCGTCATAACCAAGGTCCTTCTCTTCTTCCTTAGCCTGTAGAAGTTCCTCCGTCTTGCAACACTCGCACTTAGCAACCTTTTTGATGGTGATTTCGTCAGGTAGATCACCAGCCAATGTAATGGAATTCGACTTCTCAGTGTTGCTAGGCAGTTTGCCTTGTTCCCTACTTGCTCCTCGGTCGATCAACTCTTGCATCTTTTGATGGGCAAGCCTAGTGCTCTCTTCCAACCTATCAAGCCTTGCCCTAGTCTTCTCGGAATCTTCTTCATAACGTTTGAGAAAACTTTGTGTGTGATCAACCATCTTTTGCAAGTTCTCCATCAGTTGAGCTGACTTCGACTTCGGTGGCTCTTTCGGAGCGGGGTTTTTGCAGTGATCATTACCTTAGTTTAACCTACTACGGTCTTGGTTAGGGCCATAAGTTTGGTTAGCCGGTGCATATCCTTGATTGTTTCGGAATCCTCTTCTCCAAAATCCACCTCGAGGATTCCTACCGTCTTGTCCGTAGCTAACTTCTTGAGTAACAAACTCCGTAGCAAAGGCTTCCTCTTCGCCTCCTCGAGCCCAGTTGCCATCATCATACGCCAGATCCAATCTACACATATGATCCCCATGCCCATAGTTCTTGCATATTTGGCATACTTCGTTCGAAATAGTTGTTCCGGTGGCGCTCTTGAGGACTTGCTTCAATTCGTTTGTAAAGCACTCGAATTGATCCCCATTCCCCCTATACATAGGGGCTTCTTGAGTCGGTGGAGCTTCAGGTCCACGTCTCCTAACCATTGCTCTTGGGTCCTTGAACTGCGAACCCTTAGCAAGCCTTTCGAAAACTTCCCAGACAGCTTCTGCGGTTTCCTCCCAAATATTGCCTCGGCATTGGAAATCCACCACTTGTTGGTTCTCGAAGGTTAGTCCATTGTAGAAGTGTTGGACTAGGTCAGAAAGTTCAAAACCATGGTGAGGGCACTTGTTTGTGAGATCTTGGAACCTCTCAAACGCGGTGTAGATGGTCTCATCATAGTCCTGCTTGAATCCAGTGATTTGCGCCTTTAGCGCGGTAGTCAAGGTGTGAGGGAAGTATTTCTCCATGAAAGCTTAAAAAACCTTCTCCCAAGTGTCCAGCGAGCCTGCTGGTAGAGAACAACCATGACTTGGCTCTGTCGCCAAGTCCCATAGCAAAAACCTTCATCCTCAACTCATCCGTTGTTATTTCAGCTCCGGGTCGTGGGAGTTGGTTGACGAAATCATCGATATCGTGCAAGTACCCCATCACATCTTCCCTTGATAAGCCATAGAACCACGGAAGTTGTTGGAATGCGTGGTTCTTGATTTCCAGATCTCGAGTTGCAGACGAAAGAACAATCGTCGGTCCCCTCATACGATCCTTGGTGGGTTGAACCCATGCTTTCAGTGGTCTAGCTTCTGCCATTCCGTCGATTTCCTTGAAAAGACTGTGTAGAGATTCAGAGAAATCGGTATCCTCTATTTCGTCTAGTGCACGCCTATGAAGTAGTCGCCTTCTTTGGTGGTAGACTCTGTCGATCTCAGCAATTGAATCAGCAAGCAGTGTTCCCCTAGATCGTGTATGTGGTATACACTATCTGTAACAGACTAGGAAAGTAGTATCAGAGAGAGATTAAAAAGGAAAACTAAAACTAATAGAATTAGGAATTGAATGCTGAAAATATAAACAAATTAAACAGAAAAAAGGAGTATAGTCCCCGGCAACGGGGCCAATGTGATGAACGAGGATTTGTCGGGTCCCGATTCAGCAAATAAATTTGTTATTTAGCCAAAGGCAATTCACAACTACAACGAAAATCATAGTGTAGCAGTAGAATGACCTCGAGTGTCGTTCTCTCAGGACTATAACTAGCTTTATCTATTTAACTAAGAATATAAAACAGCAGACGGGATAGCAAAGGTTTTTCTAACAGATAATGGAGATTGGTGATAGTATGATCCTTCAAAGCATAACGGGTCAATAATTATGCGTAAATTCCTCGGTCTTGCATGGAGATCTTTGATCAATCGAATGTCCTGTTGCAATTATTAAGCACTACGAAGATAAAGATACTGACAAGTCAATCACTATTGTCCTATTGTGTTCCGTAATTATTCAACACTACGAAGATATAGATGCGCATAGGTCGACGAAGGTCCAATTGTGCATAATAATTAATACAACATACGAGAATTTAGGGTGAGCCTGATCAACGAAATAAAGCAATAACACGGAGTATAATGCGCGATATAGCCATTAGCATGATTATCTTCCCTTCGCTAAGAATTCACATACTACCACCAACGATAAGTTTAGCTACTCATAATAGGCATGCAATCAACAGAAATCATAGAAGAAAACATGTTGAAAGATATATAAAAATAAGTAGAATAAACTGTAAGATACAATGTTAGCGAAGGTTGTCAATCTCCGAAGAATTGCGATCCTACAAGCTCCAATCTGCTATGAAAAAGTGTCCCCTAAGCTACAAACCCCCAGAACAGGCTCTGGGAAGTTCCTACCTAAAACTACAGAGAAAGGTGAGAGAATAGGTCTGGAAAAGTATGAATTTCGGAGAAAAACTGATCAACTATATATAGGCTACGAAAACGTGTGGGCCGATTCGCCCCACACACCGGGCGGTTCGCCCGGTGTGGGGCGATTCGCCCCACGTCCCTGGCGGTTCGCCCGGGAGTAATTTTCGCGGAATTCCGCGTTTTCGACGCGTTTTTGGATTTCTTCCCCTTTTCGGATTCGGTTTCTGACTTCTAGTGGCCTTCTAACCTCCAAATTCGACCCCTAGACTCCAAATCCTATCCGGAAACCTTCAGATACTCCAAATAGGCTTCTGGAACACCAATTCCTTGTCAACTTCAATATAATTGCCCGGAAATCCTCGTTTTTCAACCAAAACCTGTAAAATAAAATCTAAAGGGAAACGTGACACTATTCTAATAAAATGCACTAAAATATAACTAAATTAACATAGAGGATAGCTAAAATAGGTGAAAAAGACTGAAATGAAAGTGTAAAATACACATTCATCACCTCGACAGCAAGAAACCCCAATATATTAACAAGTATGTCTCTCGGCCAATATAGATTCTCCATCGGAAGTGTATCGATTGATGGTTTCTACAAGCTGATGCAGGTTTTATAGGAGGATTCTCGAGAAGATATGTACGTGAGATTGAGTTCAGTTTTCCAAATCTTCCACTACTTTATCGTGTGTGTATATTGGAAAATATCCCTAAGAATATGGCGAAGATATACCAGGACCACTAACTAAATTTAAGGTATTAAACATTTTTGTAATTTAAGAGGTAAATTCGCTACATAAAAATACTTCAAAGTTCAAATTAAAGGCGTTAATGAATGAATAAACGTGCTAAACCTTTAAACCTTAACTTGTTTGGCTTATACAATTTAATAAACTAGTAGTAACAATTCATTCAACCAATAAACTCGTGTAACATACTATATATGATTAAACTTATTAACAACTCAGTCCACGCAATATGCCCAATCGGGGACATAAATGGCCCAGAAATGTTGATCCGAAATAAATTCTGACTAGGCAAAGTAAGGGTATTTTAGTCAATCTGGATATGACTAAAATCTAATTTTTCACTTCCATTTACGCGAAAGCAGTTTGGTTTTACATAAATGAGTTCATTTTGTCCATTCATGTAAGTGCGAAAGATGAAAAACCAAACACCAAAGGGTACCGAACACCAAACACACTCGAAAGCGACGTTTTTCCGCTTCAAAAACTCATATACTCCCGTCTCCACTCACCCACGGGCAGATTTCTCATGTATAAGTCGTTTGACCGCCTCTAAGAACCGAATACTACATAATTGATTTATTTTATGTGCGGATATTTGTTTTTTAAATTTTTGCTGCTTCAAAATTTCAAATTAAATTAAAAAAATTAAAATAGATTGCCATAGAAAAGAAGATACAACAAGGATCTATGTCACATTGATATTAATCAGTGAAAATTTCCCCTTGGTATCCGCCCGTAGACCCGAAATACGAAACACAAACCCACATATCTTTTGTACTATTAATTAGACACTTAATCAATAAATTTAATAATATACATGATCGATTGATTACTTTTGATATAATGTGGAACAATTCGATGAACTATTAATAGAACAAGTCAACGTAAATTACAATTTAGATTAATAATAAAAAAGCAAAAAAAAAAAGTCAATGGGCCAAGGCCCATTACCATCTGATATAGAGCTCATTAGCTCAATGTAACATGGAGTAGTATTAGTAAATTGAAAGTATAATTTTAAAAGTCGATATCTAATACATTGTTCATAAATTAATTAATGGTTCCATTGTACATTTAAGTGCACTAATATTTATTTATATGAATCTCTATTCTCGTGGAAAATCGAAGACATCGATCATGTATTTTTTCGGTGCCGCCATTCATTTCGATCTTGAATTGTTTTTGATGATTGAAACCGCGCCAAAGTAGTACTCCCGCTCTTGTGCCCACGCTGTGTTTAGGGTTTCAAGAGTTTGAAATATCGGAAACTATTTGTCCCCAAGATCTCATCTAAGCATCTCAGAGCAATACTGCACCGTTACTTCCAAGAATTCCGATTTAACAAGGTATTATTTATTTCTTCTGCACATGTCGACCACTTGGAGTAGATTTCTATAATAGTTGCGCCGTGGATGCATTTGAACGTGAGTATATAGCATATTAATATTATAGATTGTTCCCCTGTTTATGAAATACTTCGATGTATCGCCGAACACGTTAGGCCGTTTATTGGATTCATATATAACTTTCATGTGATTGTTCGATTTGATGATTTACAAATTATGTGAGATGTTTTGTTATGTGATTGACAAGACTCATTCATCGCTGTTACTAAATATGTTTGAATCGGAACTTCCGTCTTGTGCCAGAACTATGCGTATTTGGACCTGAGCAACCATTTTAATATTTTCTGATGTTTTTGTCATTCATTGGTTTATGTTAATTGGGAAATCATTATTGGTTTTTTCTTAAGTGGGTTTGTTTTGGTGATGTACGGTTATGAGGAGTGTTGCACCGGTGTAAAGTTTTCTGTGATTTATCTAATACTCCGTACTCTATGAATGTATTGTTGTGACTATTTACCGTACATATAGAAATATACTTTATTCAATAAATTGATTATCATATTTAACGCGTATGGATGTGTTACTTGTAATGTTTCAATATAGGTAAAATAATGCAGCTGAGAGACAGATCATTATTAAATAAAAGAAAGCATGCACATGGTTATCAAAACACTGATCTAGCTCCTTTTTATGTGAGAAGCCAATCGAAGATCAATCAAAGACGTTGAGAGCTAATAAAAAATTCATAAGACAAAGTGTTGATTCTTTGACCACCTCAGTTGGCACTAAACCAGATCGGAAATTGAGAGCTAACGGAAGATCTTCTTTGACCACCACAATTGATGCTCAACCAGGTCGGAGTTTGAGATCTAACAAAAGAGCTACTTTGAACTTATCGGTTGATACTCAACCTGCTCGGAGGTTGAGAGCTAAAAGGAGAGCTTCTTTCACCACCTCAGATGATAATCAACCTGATCGGAGGTTGAGAGCTAAAAGGAGAGCTTCTTTGACCACCTCAGATGATAATCAACCTAGTGATCGGAGGTTGAGAGCTAAAAGGAGAGCTTCTTTGATAACCACTGTTGATACTCAAACTGATCGGAGTTTGAGAGCTAAAAGAAGAGCTTCTTTGACAACCTCAGTTGATACTCAACTTGATCGGAGTTTGAGAGCTAACAGAAAATTCAGCCGAAGTGTTGCTTTGACGATTAAAGTTGCAACTCAACCTGATCTTGATTTTGTGCCTGATGATTCGTTGCAAGTCTCTTGTACAAATGTTCCGGTTACATCCAGAAGCCATGATTATGAGTCCAAGGAAATGGACTGTAGCACTACTTATCTCAGCGATGATTCATCCCCATTCCCTGGTCATATTTTGGATATTGAGCCAATAACAATGCTTTATCCGTTGGATGGGGTGGATGTCAGCTCAGAAGCTCCTGAGTTGGAGGAACATGACACTCTTGATTTGCATTGTTCTGCAATTGAGTTTGGAGATGAGACTTTGGGGGTGAGTTCTTGCATAAATTCACACCTAGTTGATGTTTTGGCAAATGAGTTTGTAGAGAAGACTATAAGGTCACATCCTGATGATAAAAGTACAGAATTATATGATTCCAGCAACTCTTTCCCAGTACAAGGGAT
The DNA here is from genome assembly GCA_028274465.1 of Plantago ovata. NCBI lineage: Eukaryota > Viridiplantae > Streptophyta > Magnoliopsida > Lamiales > Plantaginaceae > Plantago > Plantago ovata. The sequence goes on along the minus strand of CM051455.1, from coordinate 96,499,495 downwards.
TTCCAAACAAAGTCGTAGGTACGAAGTGCAAGTTACTGACACTGGTTTGCCACAGAAGCAACATGAGTCCTTCGGAAGCCATGGTCATGTTCCTGAATTATCGCTTGATTTAACGATATCCGTGAAGAATGAAACATTAGTTTCTGTGGAACACACTAAAGCTAATGAGGTGAAAAATTCACCTCGTACACTGAATGAAACTAAAAGCAATGGCTTGAACTATCAAAGTAGTCACATGAAAGATGAGTTGTTGGGTGGTGCCAAGATAACTTCAACATCTCCAAATATCCGTGGATATACAGATTACTGCACAGAGAACGAAAGAGAAACTCTTTCATCACGTGAACCATGTCCCCTTCATCAAAAGATACGTTCAACACGAAGGGTTAGCAAGAACTGCGTTTTTCCTTTTTCTTGTTAAACTCTTTTTTTTTTTTTTTTTTTTTGAAACTTTACGATGTGATTTACTGTCTGCAGGTCATATCCCCATCTTCTCAGGAAATAATGTGCTTTACGAAGAATTTGGAAGATTCATGTAGTGACATGAACCAATATAGTAAGTTACATGCATGAACTTTATTGATTTAATGTGTAGTATTCAGCATAACTAATATATATGCAAGTACCACCTTGCTGATGAAGGACATTAGAGAGTTGTTTTGTCTGTCCACAAATGGTAAGTTGCTTCCCTGATTTTTTTTTTTTTTGGGAACGATATGTTATTACTTCATGTAATCACATTCATGCCCCTTGCACTTGCTCCCTAGGTTTGAGTGTTCACCTTGTCAACCTTCTAAGAAAAATATACTATTACCTTTCTTGCTTCCAAAAGTTGTACCTGATTATAACGTAGACTCTAATGCAAAATAAGTGTATTTCATAGGTGCTCCAATATTATTTAATTGTTCATTCAATTCAACGGTGACAGACTTCTTTAATTTTTGTATTATTCTGCAGGATGTAAGGCATCTCCACGGAAAGCACATATCCCTCCAGGTAAAGTAATTATGAATAAGGGAGGAATACAGTTTATCCAGAGAAGTGGATCAGACAGGTTGTAAGTAAACCTTCTTATAAAGGCTATAGGCAGGGCCTTCGTTCCCGCAACTACCGTAACCTTAGTAGTTCAAGAATCCATGAATGTGCAATTGTGTTCTCACAGCATCAGATGCATGACATTGAAAATGTTGCAGTAAAGTTGATGAAAGAATTGGATTCGATGAAAAGTATGGTTGAACAAAAAATCACATTCCAATCTAATATCACTGGATCACTGGCAAAAGACACGGATGAGGTATGTATACTGCATCTCTAATTAAGGTTTCTAACTATACATTGATGCCAAATGGATAAATGAGTAAAGTGTTCTTAGTGGTTAACCAGTTTTATCATTACAATGAATAAAAAAATTAGGGAGTTCGTACTGTTACAGTCCAGCCTAATGATAACTTAATTTGCTTTCTATGATGCTGATTCATTAGCACTATTGTTCTAGAAGTGTTGTTAAAATGTATAAATTCTTTTCTTTGTTATGTGTTCATGTCCAGTTAGTTGGTTTTCCAAATTCATAACAAGCTTTGGATGTAAAATCATATATATAGGTACTAGAGTAGTAATCGATGATTGCGATATCTTTATTTATATGCAGGTAAGAACAGCTATAATGAATGCCACTCGAGCAACGGAAGTAGCACAGAAGTGTCTTAAGACTATGTCAAGGGAATGCAAGCGCTTTTGTAAAATAATGGTTTGTCACACCCATTTTCTCGAGAATGATTGATTAGAATCCTTAACATGCGTAAATATCATTATAAATATAACTTGCTAGTTTTGTACATGTACATATCAGGGAAATAATAACATCTTGTGGCAAATCATTATATCCTCCATCATATATATCCTGATTTCAATATATTGTTGTTTGATGTAGGAAATGACTCCACCAACTAGTGTTGTCCTCAAATTTAGCGTCGGAAGTCGTTTAAAGAAGGTTAGTTTTGTTGATGAAGCTAGTGGAGAACTCTGCCATGTTCAATTCTTTGAGAAGGTCGACATGTCTCTCATATGAATAGACAAGACTTCTGATCCCACAATGAATTAAGGGCATGTGCCAGTCAAAGACGTTGACTTTCTATGATTTGTGGAACCAATTGATTGATAGGGAAAAGGATGCTCAGGATCAAGGTACTACTAATGCACGCGATTGGTATGTATCGGTCAGCTGCAATCCGTACTTCCATAGACTTTGTATCCTGCTGGGACAAGACCGAGCTACTCAAGGCGTCCCATTCCGTTACTGATCAATGTTGGCCCATGATGATGTGTGAACGTTATGTGCTCTACCAAAAAGTTTCTAAAACACCTGCTGCAATATGTCTGGTAGTTCTTTCTATGTCTTTTCAATTTGAGTCTATTCCACAAGGTGCGTACACATGGAGTAAATTTGTGAACCATACCATATGAGTTTGAGATTATTACATCATTTGTCTCACTTGGAGAGAATTGGTGAACTATATTTTATATGTTTGAGACTTTATCACTTAGTGTCCCACGGGGAGCAACTTTATAATATTTTTCTTTTGAATTTAAGCATGTCACACTAGGTGTCCCACATGAAGCGAATTTGTTATATATGCATTGAGTTCGAGGCTTTGAGTCTATTGCACACGACACACCACGTTGAGCGAATTTGTTATTGATGTATTTCGAGATTGAGACTATTGCATGAGATAGGTTGGTAACATTGTTTGCACACACTATAGTACATTAACTCCACAAGAGGGTTATCAATATATAATGATAGTGGGTTCGTAAATGATAGGCATGTATGTAAATTCGGTTCTTACAAGCATGTAAGTACTAATATGTTGTTCTTTTTTTTTCATTACATTGTTTTTCCCAATATGTACTATATCTTATTAAATATATGCCCGTCGATTTTTCGACGGGTTGTGAACTAGTTCCATCAAACAATAAACATAAAGTAGAAAAGCAAAAACCATACTAAATAAGAGCCCAAATAAATAAATGAGCAAGGGTAATGAAGTAATGATCGATCATATGAGAATATAAAATAACCCATACTACTAGTATAACAAGTTAACGATTTATTTGGTGTCGGATGGAGTTAATGGATGGAGAGTGCTTATTTGGTGTGCATTCCTTGTGCAGTTTTCTTTGTATTGTAATTCACTATTTGATTTCTTTGATAAATTTTTGCTGTTTCAAAAAAAAAAAAAAAAAGTTAACGACTTGGTCAACGGAAACAGAGGCATATTCAAACAAATATTAGCCTTCAGTACCCTTCACCAATCAAGAAACGTTTTTTTAACGTTTCTTTCCGTTTCCGTTTCGGAAATGTTTCTTCGAGGAACCTGTGGACAAAGTCACGTTTCCGTGCTTCTTGTAGCACAATTAATATTTCTTAATAATTCTTACCTACCGGATTTACGCCAAAGCCAAAAAAGCACTCTTCCTCTTCAATCCTTTCCATTTTATTCTCATCTGGAACTCCGATAAGATGCAATCGGCATGGACGGCGACGGAAGAAAATATGGTTCGAAGCAAGCTGAAGGATCCAAACGCAAACGCGGCCGGCCACTAGGAGTTACCAAACCCCAGAGTAAGTTTCTCATCTTTTGCGCTACACTCTAATCATCGATTTGTACTTCGTAATTTGGATATGTTTCTACTTTCTGCATTGTTGGATGTGTAGCATGTGGTATCGAGTTTGTTTGTTTGTAATCAGGTAATTTTGAGGATTGGTATAAGGCATAATCCCCAAATTCCCAGGCCGATACAATTACCTTACCTTGAATTCGGATTATTGGTCGACCACGTTTGCAATTTACTTTGAATCTAGTTCGATGTGAACTCCCACCCATTGTTATGTTATAGCACGATTGTATGGTCATGTTGAAATACTAAATACAGTCTCAATAAAATCGTGTATATGGATTGCAAGTTTTGTTGCTTTAATTGATCTTAAGTTGTCTATGAGTTTGTTCATTCAATGTTTAATTAGTAGTTTGTTGAACTGAATTATAGCAAAGAATTTCAATGTTCAATTGATTCAATGTTTAATTACAACAAAGACGGAAGAGCTAGGGCGAAATGTCAGGCCTACAACTCAATGGGTTGTTGAAGGTTCAACTCCACCACGGACGCAGCAACATCCTATTGAACATTCACTAGGAGTCACCAAACCCCAGAGTATGTTTCTCTGTTTTGACCTACACCTTAATCATTGCTTTTTACTTCGTAATTTGGATATGTTTCTACTTTCTGCATTGTTGGATGTGTAGCGTGTGGTATCGAGTTTGTTTGTTTGTAATCTGGTAATTTTGAGGATTGGTGAAAGGCATAATCCCCAAATTCTCAGGCCGATACAATTACCTTGAATTCGGATTATTGGTCGACCACGTTTGCAATTTACTTTGGATCTAGTTCGATATGAACTCCCACACATTGTTATGTTATAGCACGATTGTATGGTCATGTTGAAATACTAAATACAGTCTCAATATAATCGTGTATATGGACTGCAAGTTTTGTTGATTTAATTGATCTTAAGTTGTCTATGAGTTTGTTCATTCAATGTTTAATTAGTAGTTTGTTGAACTGAATTATAGCAAAGAATTTCAATGTTCAATTGATTCAATGTTTAATTACAACAGAGACGGAAGAGCTAGGGTGAAATGTCAAGTTCACATCCCAATGGGTTGTTGAATGTTCAACTCCACCACGGACGTAGCAGCATCCTGTTGAACATTCACTAGGAGTCACCAAACCCCAGAGTACGTTTCTCTATTTTGCCCTACACCTTAATCATCGCTTTTAACTTTGTAATTTGGATATGTTTCTACTTTCTGCATTGTTGGATGTGTAGCGTGTGGTATCGAGTTTGTTTGTTTGTAATCTGGTAATTTTGAGGATTGGTGAAAGGCATAATCCCCAAATTCTGAGACTGATACAATTACCTTGAATTCGGATTATTGGTCGACCACGTTTGCAATTTACTTTGGATCTAGTTCTATGTGAACTCTCACACATTGTTATGTTATAGCACGATTGTATGGTCATGTTGAAATACTAAATACAGTCTCAATATAATCGTGTATATGGACTGCAAGTTTTGTTGATTTAATTGATCTTAAGTTGTCTATGAGTTTGTTCATTCAATGTTTAATTAGTAGTTTGTTGAACTGAATTATAGCAAAGAATTTCAATGTTCAATTGATTCAATGTTTAATTACAACAGAGACGGAAGAGCTAGGGCGAAATGTCAAGTTCACATCCCAATGGGTTGTTGAATGTTCAACTCCACCACGGACGCAACAACATCCTGTTGACCATTTGATACAACAATCATGGAGGATAAAGGTTCATTGGGATGGGAGGTTTGAGCATCCCAAATTTAGGCAGATATCTTATGCAAATGGCAAGGTTTCATACATCTACATTGAAGACTGGAGGAATTTCGACTATGTTGATTTATGCAGTGCAATTTGGTGAAGGCTTACCGGTCCCATGAAGAACGGCCTGATGTGGTTTGTTGATCCAACCATCCGCAAGTTTCATAAAGCCCTCATCCCTTTGTAGTAGGACGAGGATGTGGTCAAGATGTTTGAATGTTCCAGGCTAGTTTCAAGCAAATGCGTTGATATTTACACGCAGTCTGTTGATGTTATGTTCGAGGAGCAAGGTGATTTGTTTGTCATGACTTATCTGCTCCCAGGATCAATTGAGCGCATTTGCCATACAAAGACGATGACTTTCGATGATCTGTGGAACCAAGTGATTGATAGGGAAAAGGATGCTCAGGAACTTGGTACTACTAATGCACGCAACTGGTATGTATCTCACAGCTCCAAGTCGTACTTCCATGGACTTCGTATCATGCCAGGACAGGAACGAGCTACTCAAGGCCTCCCATTCCGAAACTGATCAATGATGGCCCATGATGATGTGTGAATGGCTCGTGTTCTACCAAAGTGTTTTTGAATCTCCTGCTGCAAGTATGTCTGTTAGATCTTTCTTATGACTAGGCTAAGTACTAATCACGCAACTTTACTTAGGCTTCACATGCTACTATGAAGGTTCCTTAATGACATTCTGTTTTTGGATAATCTGTGGATGCTAATGAGTGGAGTACGAACTTTTCATTTTGTTACAGTCCTATGGTAATTATGTGTGTGGCTTGTTAATGTGTTGATTGTTCAGACACATTTGATTCTATACTCGCTGAAAACTTATAATTTATGAATAAGATTCAAACGTCAGAATCATCATGTACACAAACTTGCCAGAACCAGACTGAAAAAATAGAATCTAGGACAGAAACCCAAACTTTGCACATACCCATTCATTTTCAAGAGTCAATAACTATTTAGGAATCAAATGACAAATGGCCTGATACCAAAGACTTAAAAAAAATATAGGGGAAAAGAGGTTTAAACACAAACTAAACTTCTATTAATCTTCTTCTTGCCAGTGGATGCTAATGAGTGGAGTACGAACTTTTCATTTTGTTACAGTCCTATGGTAATTATGTGTGTGGCTTGTTAATGTGTTGATTGTTCAGACACATTTGATTCTATACTCGCTGAAAACTTATAATTTATGAATAAGATTCAAACGTCAGAATCATCATGTACACAAACTTGCCAGAACCAGACTGAAAAAATAGAATCTAGGACAGAAACCCAAACTTTGCACATACCCATTCATTTTCAAGAGTCAATAACTATTTAGGAATCAAATGACAAATGGCCTGATACCAAAGACTTAAAAAAAATATAGGGGAAAAGAGGTTTAAACACAAACTAAACTTCTATTAATCTTCTTCTTGCCAAAACACATATGGCCAATGCCTATAAATAAACAATAAGTCTTAATAATTGCTTGCAAACATACCTGAACTGTTGTCAGGTGCTTCAATATATTGTGAACCGAATTCCACGGACAACATTCTTAACATGGCGGCTACTCTCCTCATGTCCAAACGCTACTCGAACAGTCATGTCACGGTCATTCAGAGATGCAAACATAACCTGCCCATTGTCATCACCAACATTTTCTTCAGTATGGTCAAGGGTCATGTTCAAACTGTTGAAGTACAACGAACCGCCGCTATGAGGATTGAATGGATACACCTTTCCAGCTTCTTGTTCATGGCCTAGAATAGGGAGACGGGTTCCAGTGCTAGTAACAAGTACTAGATGAGGATTGTTTAAGCGCACCCAATTACGGATATCATTCTCATAGTTCGTTGGTATGATATCATCTCCCTGGATGATGTGGGCTGCATTCACCCACAAGAACCTGTACCTTATACGATATTGTAGACGTTGACTGGTATTCATTGACACAGTAAGAGCCCAATTGTCTGTAGGAGTAAGTCGGAGGTGGATGGTGAGACGGTGATCTATGGAGATTCTTATGAAATAAGCAAAAGGCCTTCCACGATTTTCAACAAAAGTCCGTGGAGCATCAATGGTGAACGTTTCTTGAAGATTCTGCATTGTGTGAGTGTTTTTTTTGTTGCAAAAGGCTTATGTTTTACAGATTTTGAGGACTTACGATTTTTTTCGTTTGTGATTTGATTTCTGGTGGGTGGGTGGGGGGGAGGGGTATTATATATAGGCAAAATCGTGTCTTTTCTGGGAAAAGGTTGTCTTTTCAGTTTTGAGGAAAATAGTTGTGTAAATACGTAAACGGGAATCTATAATTTATTCTATAAAAAAGGAGAGTCAATGCCTAAGCAACAATTAATGATCAATCAGAATTATTTGTTTATTATATATGCACAAACCTAATATGTGTCATGATAATAGAATTTTGTTTTTTGTTTTTTTTTGTTTTTATTTTATTTTATTTTATTCAAAATCTACTATTTCATAAAGCTACTAATCTGACATACAAGTAGATTCTAAAATATGAAGTAATTGCAGCTGTGATTAAAGATGAATTATTTAATGATAATTAGGGAAAGTTAAACGTAACAAATTTTCGAACTCTTGATTCACAATTGCCATTTATTTTCATTCTCCCCATTACTCAATCAAAACAATTCAAATTCCACTCTTCTATAAAATTTATTGGACGAGAAGAGGCACCGGAGAATTGCAAGCTATCCCACCGATGTTCACAAAATGATTTACGGGTCAATTATAAATTTTTATAATTTCACAGTTATAAATCATTACAAACAAATAAAAATCGTTTAACAATATTAGCATATTACACTAGGTGATTCACGGTCCACAAAGAGCGAGTTTATAATCTATGCATTATGAATTTGAGCCTATTCAACTAGGTTTGCTCCACGGGTAGGACATTTTCAATTTATGCCTTTTGGGTTTTACCATGTTTTACTAGGTGCTCCACGGGGAGTGGAATTGTAATCTATGCATCCTGAGTTTGGCCCTATGGGTGTTTGGGGGGGTTGGGGGGGGGGGTTTAATTTGTGATCTGTGTCTTTTGGGTTTGACGGAATTTTGAAAGGTGATCCACGGGGAGCGACTTTGTGATCGATGTATTTTGGGTTTGAGGGTATTTCACTAGGTGATCCACGGGGAGTGACATTGTGTTCTATGTCTATTAGGCTTCAGACTATTCCACTAGGTGATCCACGGGGTGCGAATTTGTGATCTATGTCTTTTGCGTTTTACCATAATATAACTACATGCCGCACTGGGAGCAAATTCGTGATTAGGTGTTTAGTGGCGAGTGAATTTGTGCATTAAGTGTATCATAACTTTGAGCATATGCTACCAGGTGCGATTTAATTTGATTTGCGTGTTGAAATCTATTATGTCAACTTGTGTGTTCTTGGGAGGGACATTACACTCATAAAACTTCTGATCACATTTTTTTTAATCATGCATACGGAGTATATTCTATTTTATCAAATATAAGCATTATATATCCGTCGATTTTCGATGGCTTGTGAACTATAGTAGTAGTATATATAGAGTAAATATACACCTATACTTAATTGAACAACAAATTAAAATTAGAGGGGTGGAAAAACTAATTATCACTGACATTACTTGTCACACACACACACTTAACAAAAATACCTACATAATTCTTCTGACAAGTTCAACGGGTTCACTTTCCTTTTATTGAATACGAATTTTCCAGAGCTAATCAAGTTCATATTTTTTCTAGATATTTTCCTTCATCTTTATTATTTTCTCATAATTATTTACGGTGGTATATTTTGTTATAGTGATAAACGGATGTGTAATAAGAAATAAAAGAGGAGTCACGACAGTTTCCCTATAAAAATTTATATATAAAATGGTTTTAAACTCTCTTAGGTACTTATTTAACAATTCACCAAATCAGATTCCCTTTTTTAGTGATATAATTCTATACGTCTCCATGGATACCGCTCTTGGTGGGTCGTTCCCAAACAAATTTGCCAAAGTTTTTAAGACTCCTGAACACGACGATACTCTGGTAAGATTCGACACTTTCATTTTCAAATTGTTCATACATTAATTTTCACGTTAAGTTTGATACTGGTTGGTGTAGAAACGAAAGACAAATAGATCTGAATTACTCTATGGACATTTTTGATGTTGTATAATTTGTCAATATGTACTTGTAGTAGTTTCTGCTGTTATGGTGTAATCATACAAGTTATCCGATTAACGATTATACATGTGTTCAACTCCTTTATCATTTACTAGTAATTGTGGTCATCTTAATTGAGATGCATTGATCTTTTTTTCTTATCTTGTTTTCTTCCTGATGTTTATCCAGATAATTCCATGGAGGTTTTCAAATTATTGCATGGGAATACGTGGGAGCCTACCGAGTGAAGTTACAGTGTCTGTCAAAGAGGGCCTAGTCGCGGAGGTCACGATTGAAAAAAATGGGTTACAGGATTATTATTACTTTGGAAAGGGTTGAAATCTTTTCCACAGTTCATATAACGTAGAAGCAAATGACATTATGATGTTCACATACGACCCACCATCACATTTCTGGGTGACCATATTCGACGGTGAGGGGGTTGAAAGGGGAGATTTTGACTACATAAGAAGCAAAAAGAGGTCTTATTTATCAGCTTCAGGAAGTCCCGTCCGTGTCATAAAAGAAAATTATGACAAATGCTCTGTTGTTGTTGGTCCGCATATTAACAGTTTGGTACGACTTACTTTGCTTATTGAATATCAATAATCATTCGAACGATTGCATGTTACTTTTTTTAATTTTTTTTAATTTTTTTTTATCTGATTCTTGTGTTTTTATTTAAATAGGCCCTCCCCATGGGTTTCACCCGTGCACACCTTTCAGAGAGTTCTAATACTAAGATACTCAAATTGAGTCATTCACCTATACTAAAGTCATGGGAAGTTACATGCAAACTGCGGATGAATACAGCAAGTGTCACAGCGGGTTGGAAGAAATTTGCACAATTCAACAAAATTGAGAGAAGGGGATACTTGTGAGATTAAGATTATCGAAGAATCGAGCCCCACCTGGTTGGTGTCCATTTACAAAAAATATCGCCCCGAAGAAGATTAAGTGCTCATTTGGTTCAAAAGCACAATTTGGAGGTTAAACTTGAAGCCCACATAACACCTCTCGAGTTGAAGAGTGGATTTGTATGTGCTACAAATACCCTTTTATTTGTTTGGTGCTTATTTTCACAACCTGGTATTTCTTTGGTGTGCCATGCAAACACCTTGTTTGATAAATTAGCTTTCATTTTAGATTTCAGCTTAGACTATTACTATAGTTTTACCCATTAAAAAGACATTGTTTGGTTCTTGGTTTTTCTTGTTTCATTTCTTAGACTATTAGTACTACTTTCCAACATTTTATTAGTACTCCATTTAGTATAGATATTGGTAGGATGAGTAAATTGAAATTTTATCAATTTGCTTGTAATTTCTAATTGTGTAGTATGTTGGCTATAAGTAATTGTCAATTCAATTAAATATTTAATTATAAAATAACATAGTAGTGGCCTAGTGGGAAGAAACTGACTTGCCTGAAGTAACTTATTCCTTAGGCAATATATATCCTATAGGCTATTACTGTTGTTCTCGTATACTGGAAGTAAAAGAGTAATGATTACACTTGTTTTGCACCTTTTGAGAGCCATTATTATTGAATATAATAAACATATTACATTGCACTTAAAACACTTTTCTTCATCCATTATCACTCGTCGTTTCATCTCCAAAGCAGCTGTCATTTTTTTCTCTTTCATTTTTCACTTCATCCTTTATCACTCGTCGTTTCATCTCCAAAGCAGTTGTCATTTGTTTCTCTTCGTTTTTCACTCCCATCCCTTGAAGGAAAAACGGAAACCGCAATTCGCAACTGAGAACAGAAAGAGGTCCTGGACAATTGCTGGTAAGAACTTGCTTTCTTTTCTTGCAATTTTGTGACTCAAGTTGACAATGTTTGGATGTCTCAATATGATCTGTTCACCTGCATGTGCTAGATTTTCATCAATTGATCTAATTTTAGTAGGTTTTAAATCTATCTATAGACAGAAATATTGTTGCCTGTTGAGATGATGTTGTAAATATTCGCATTTGTTAGTAGTAAAACTGGTGTCAATTATGGTATGACTTAAATATTTACTCTGTTGTTGCCATTTTGATTATTTGATACTGTCGAAAATATGCCTCTGTTTATATAAGCATTTTGATGATTATATCGTGCTTTTTGGCCCTATATATGAATTTTGCAACATCCAATTACCCGCAAACTTATAAACATGTTCTGGATAACCAAATTTACCGTAACGTTGCCATGATAGGAGCTCATCTACACCTCTCTTCCATCGAATTGTGGGGCAGGGGCAGTCTAAATCGAAACAGACATTTCTCATCAGGCTTCTCAGTTTAAATTAGGATCCTTAGTTTACATTAGACTCCATTACATACAAAAAACGGCCTAGGCGCATGATCATGTGAATTAGCGAACCAAGGTTGAAGGATCAAACGAAAGCGACAAAAGACGCCTAGATTCGCATGGTTCACCTGCACCGGCCGCACCAGATTTAAGATCAATACCAAATAAATTAGAAGGGTTAATAATTTGTTTTGAAATCTCGACCAATCAAGTTAAATCAATTTATAAGTTTAGTTTTAATCATATTAAAGAAAAGGTTAAATCAATTTAAGACAATCAATTTAATTTGAACTTTGAAGCATTTTTATGTAGCGAATTTACCTCTTAAATTACCAAAATGTTTAATACCTTAAATTTAGTTAGTGGTCGTGGTATATCTTCATCGTATTCTTAGGGATATTTTCCAATATACACACACGATAAAGTAGTGGAAGATTTGAAAAACTGAACTCAATCTCACGTACATATCTTCTCGGAATCCTCATATAAAACCTGCATCAGCTTGTAGAAACCATCAATCGATACACTTCCGATGGAGAGTCTGTATTGTCCGAGAGACATACTTGTTAATATATTGGGGTTTCTTGCTGCCGAGGGACCAGCTTATTGGGCTGGGACAAAACAATGGTTAAATTTCTTTATCATATATATTGATTAATGTTTTCCACGATTCAAGTTTTATGAATACTTTTTTCTCTATAGTTGTAGAGATATAAATATCCTTGGAGAGGAAAGTGAAGTTCTCAAACTTATTAAACTTGATGGAAGTTCGAACCTGCCAATTTCAGTCTTGGAGAAGCTTTTGGATGCAAATAACCCGAAAGCTTTACTACGAAAGGCATTGGTAAATTATTTTTATATTTCATTCAATGCTTGTTCTCTTTTTTAATAAAATTTTACCGGTTTCAAAAATAAATAAATAAATAAAATCGTTCCATTTTGTTAAATATAATTATAATTCAACGTCTAATACTAACTGCTTCGATGTGCAGGAGGAATTTTTCACCAATGCGAATGAATTGGCTTCATATGAGCTTTTCGGGAAGGCCATAGATTTGGGTCACGTACCATCTATTTATGCTTATTCTATCGTGAGACTGTTTAGCACTGATCTTGTAGTCAGGTTGAATGGCGCATATGATATTTCAGCATTGACATCACTGGAACTGAATCGTGAATTCAAAAGGCGCATGGGTCGAATAACAATCAGGTCGAACAAAATTCACTATAAGCCTTTCCTGCCTAACAATTATTTTCGCCACAGTCATATGGTGATTACTCCATTTTTCCACGTTAGACCTCACTTGCTCCAAGCTGATATGGTGGTTGATGTAACTTTTGGAGATGAAATCGTGTGGGCCTAATTTAGTTCAAATGTTTGATAAGTCGAGCATTTCATATCGTTGTTTTATGCTTTGTGACCACGATTGTTATTTGGTACTTTTGTTTCTTTATTGAATTTGATACATTTTGTTTCTTCATCGAAATTGTTTTGTTTCTTAAAAGTTTTGTTTCTTTATTCAATAGCTTAAAAATTTATACTATAGTTTAAGAGTAAGAGAAAATTGATTATAAGGGCTCAATATGAATGCCTGTTTCAAAAAGGACCCTTTTGTGTTATCAATAACATTTTAGTCCAAACTCAATTACATTTTAGTCCATTTGAGTTGACCACCAGTCCACCACCACTTTAAACACCTTACGAGTTCCAACCAATCATGACTTAAGAAAAAATAAATATTTCAATCAAAAAATTAATGTAAAAATTTTAAAAATCTATATTGAATAATAAAGTAAAATAAGAGATGTAATGGTCGAGTGGAAAAGTATCGATTGCAAAAGCAACACAACTTTTCAACAAGAGATGTAATGGTCGAGTGGAAAAGTATCCAGCTCTCAATTGAGATGTCTTCAGTTCGAAACCCACTGGTGGCTAGTGTTTCCATTTCTTAATTTTAGCTACTTCCAACTTTTAGTCTTTCATTACCAGCACACTAACCAACACACTTTGAACATTCACAAATGAATTTTAGTAACAAATGCTCACAAACCGATCCCTGATGTTATATCAATCTCGTATTTTCTAATGATTTTGTTTGGTTTGGTGAAAAAGGAAATGGAAAACTGATGAACGTGTATTTTACACTTTCATTCGAGTCTTTTTCACCAATTTAGCTATCCTCTAGGTTAATTTAGCTTATATTTTAGTGCATTTTATTAGAATAGTGTCACGTTTCCCTTTTCTTTGCATTTTTCAGGTTTTAGGTAAAAAAATGTATTTTTATGGGCAATATTGATGAAGAGGACAAATTTTTGGTGTTTCGTGGACATTCGTGGTGTATCTAGAAGGTTCCGGATGAGATTTGAGGCCTAGGGGACGAGTTTCAAGGCTTAAAGGTCACTAGAAGGCAAAATCCGAGTCCGAAAAGGAAAAGAAGACCAAAATCTCGCTCCCACTGACCTGGATGTCCCAGGCGAACCGCCTGGGACGTGGGGCGAATCGCCCCACACCAGGCGAACCGCCTGGCACTGGGGGCGGTTTGCCCTGGAGTTTCCGCACTCTATATATATGTTTGCCTATTTTCTACGTTTTTCATACCTTTTCATTTGAGAGACAAATTCTCCAGAGCATGTTCTGGGAATTATTAGCATAGAAGACTCTTTTTCTTATTGATTTGGAAGATTAAGCATAGAGATTGGACATCGTTGATTCTCAATTATTGCTTGTGAGTTAACAATTCATCGGAGATTGACATCCTTCGTTGGTAACTTGTATCTCACGATTTTTCTGCTTTTATTTATTTCATTCAACATGTTTTCATTCAATCTTGCTTTGATTCTTGTTGATTGCAATTTATCTATGAGTAGCTAAATTTATCGTTGGTGATAGTATGTGATTTCTTAGCTAGGGTTCTCAATTATGCATGAGTGGCTTCGCGCGTTTAAGACTTGCTTTATTTTTTTATTTCTTTGATCTATCTAAGTCATCTATCTTCGTAGTGTTGAATTGAAAGGAACACATATGACAATTCACGATCATAGATTTCCATACAAACTTCAAGTACTTCATGCATGATTATTACCCGTTGCTTTGAATGATCATACTATCACTAACTTCCATTATATTGATAAGAAAAATTTGTGTTTTGCTTGATTCCTGATTTATAGTTTAAGTTAAATTAGATAAAGCTAGTTATAGTCCTTAGAGATCGACACTCGAGGTTATTTTACTTCTACACTACGTGTCTTGGTTTTCGTTGTAGTTGTGAATTGCCTTTGGCTAAAAACAAATTTATTTGATTAATTGAGTCTAACAATCTCGTTCATCAAATTGGCGTCGTTGCCGGGGACTATACTCATTTTTTCTCTTTAGCTTATTTATATTTTCAGCATTCAATTCCTAGATTTATTAAGTTTAGTTAATTTGCTCTCCTTTGATACTCTTTTCCATTATTGTTACAGATAGTGTACGCAACGTATGCGATCTAGTGGAATACCTCTTGCTGAACCTATCGAAGAAATAGACAGGGTTTACCACCAAAGAAGGCGGAATCTCGCTCAAGGTGACATAGAGGAAATCGATTCCTCTGAATATCTTCGAGCACTCTTTGAAGATCCCGTGATGGCTCGTCCACTATTGAAATCATGGTTTCAACCCAACAAGGAACGAATGAATGGTCCAGCAATTGTCCTTTCACCTGCAACTCGTAACTTGGAAATAAAAAACCACATGTTCCAGCAACTCCCAAGGTTCTATGGCTTGGCTAGGGAAGACGTGATAGGGTATTTGCATGATATCAATGACTTCGTCAACCAACTCCCAAGACCGGGCACGGAGGTAACGGATGACGAGCTGAGAATGAAGGTTTTTGCGATGGGGCTTGGCGATAAAGCCAAGGCATGGTTAGGCTCTCTGCAAGCCGGTTCGCTTGACACTTGGGAAAAGGTCTTTTCAGCCTTTACGGAGAAATACTTCCCTCACACATTGACTACCGCGCTTAAGGCACGAATCACTGGTTTCAAACAAGACTATGATGAGACAATCTACACCGCGCTTGAGAGGTTCAACGACCTCTTGAACAAGTGTCCACACCATGGTTTTGAGCTTTCGGATCTTGTCCAACACTTCTACAATGGGCTCACTTTTGAGAATCAACAAGTGGTGGATTTCCAGTGCCGTGGTAATATTTGGGAAGAAACCGCGGAGGCTGTTTGGGCGGTTTTTGAAAGGCTTGCTAAGGGATCTCAATTCAAGGATCCAAGAGCAGTGGTTAGGAGGCGCGACGCTCCACCCAATCAGGAGGTTCCAATGTATGGAGCAAGTGGGGATCGATTTGAGTGTTTCACCAATGAGCTGAAGCAAGTTCTCAAGAGCTCAGTTGGAAAATCCGTTTCTAATGAGATTTGCCGGATTTGCAAGAACTATGGGCATGGGGCTCATATGTGTAGGTCAGAGCTTGCAAAAGATGGTAGCAATTGGGTTCAAGGAAGCGACGAGGAGGCCTTTGCTGCAGAATTTGGAGTTCAAGAAGCTAGCTATGGTCAAGATGGTAGGAATCCTCGTGGGGGATTTTGGAAAAGGGGGTTCCGAAACAACCAAGGATATGCACCAGCTAGCCAAACTTATGGCCCTAACCAAGACAGTAGTAATCTTAGCTATGGTAATGATCACTGTGAAAATCCCACTCCTAAAGAGCAACCGAAGTCGAAGACCGCTCTTCTCATGGAGAATTTGCAGAAAATGGTTGATCACACCCAAGGTTTTCTTAAGCGTTATGAAGAAGATTCGGAGAAGATAAGGGCGAGACTTGATCGGTTGGAGGCAAGCACTAGGCTTGCTCATCAAAAGATGCAAGAGTTAATTGACCGTGGAGCAAGTACGGAGCAAGGGAAGTTGCCCACCAACACTGAGAAGTCGATGTCTATTACCTTGGTGGGTGATCTTCCTGTTGAAATCACTATCAAGAAGGTTGCTAATTGTGAGTGTTGCAAGGATGGCGAGCCCCCACTAGCCAAGGAAGAAGAGAATGACCTTGGTTTTGATGTTAGCGGTGAGGAGCAAGAATATCCCGAGCCAATTCCTGATAGTTTCGATGTGAAGGTTAGGATTGGTGAACTTGAAGATGTCCGTGCTACACTTGATACGGGATATTACTCGAATGTGCTCCCTATGAATGTGTTTGAGAAGAGTGGCCTTGGAGAGCTTTCGGAGCATAAGGCTATTGTGCAACTTGCGGATGGATCCTTTGTACGACCCGAAGGCATTGTGAAGAACGTATTGGTTAAGATTGGTGAAGCTTCTGTATACACCACCTTTGTTGTGATGCCGGCGTCTACACCGGGAATGGGGGATGTTGTTCTCTTGGGGCGAACGTTCTTGACTAAGCTACGCTACGTAATCGACATCTACCGAAGAAGTTGCACCATTGAGGTGGATGGCAAGCAACATGTGTTGCGAGCCATATCTGATCCTAGTCCTCACTTCAATGCTTCTCATTCTATTAACTACTTCGGTCTTGCTGTATATGTCCATTCTCACTCACAGGTACAAGGCATGAGGAAGAGATCGATAAAGGGGAAGTCTAGTACCCTCAAGAACAAGAACTAAAGAGCAAGAAGAAGTCGAGTCAAAGACTTTATAAACAATGGCGCTGTCCGGGAGGCAACCCGGAGTTTTTATCGCTTTATTGCATTGCATTGCATTCATACATTGAACAATTTTTCCTTATTTATATTAATTTGTCGGGTTATGTGATGTTTTGTGCTTATGTTTATGTTTGAGTGAAATTTTTCGAGTGTTTTTCATAAGGAAAATGGTTTTCGGGGATAAAAATTGAACTTTTTCAGAAAAATTTCATCTCCCCACCTCTGGAGGTGGTGGGCGAATCGCCCCCCATCGCCAGAGAGCTTGAAGCTCTCTGGCGATGGGGGGCGATTCGCCCCACACGCTCTCTGGCAATGAGGGGCGATTCACCCCCCGTATTTAGATATTAAGGGAGCGGGATTTCTCCTTATTTTGAGAGACAAATTCATACCTTTTCACCTTATTTTGAGAGACAAATTCTCCAGAGCCTGTTCTGGGAATTATTAGCATAGAAGACTCTTTTTCTTATTGATTTGGAAGATTAAGCATAGAGATTGGACATCGTTGATTCTCAATTCTTGCTTGTGAGTTAGCAATTCATCGGACATTGACATCCTTCCTTGGTAACTTGTATCTCACGATTTTTCTGCTTTTATTTATTTCATTCAACATGTTTTCATTCAATCTTGCTTTGATTCTTGTTGATTGCAATTTATCTATGAGTAGCTAAATCTATCGTTGGTGATAGTATGTGATTTCTTAGCTAGGGTTCTCAATTATGCATGAGTGGCTTCGCGCATTTAAGACTTGATTTATCGTTTTATTTCTTTGATCTATCTAAGCCATCTATCTTCGTAGTGTTGAATTGAAAGGAACACATAGGACAATTCACGATCATAGATTTCCATACAAACTTCAAGTACTTCATGCATGATTATTACCCGTTGCTTTGAATGATCATACTATCACTAACTTGGTGAAATCCAAATTGATTTGATGGACCCTAACCCCAGAAATTGGATTTGGTGAAATCCCCAAATACGCCCTTAGTTTTTTTGAGGAATCCCAAATTGATTTGTAAAACCCTAACCCTAGAAAATTGGGTCATTATATGACCAGATCGATTCCATCCCCAAATTAACATTAGGCGTTTGAAAATCCCAAATCTAATGTGATAAACCCTGACCCTAGAAAATCGATTTGCTGAAATCCCAAAAAACGCCCTTCATTTTCGGGATAATTCCCAAATTGATTTGACAAAATCCTCGAAAACCTAGAAATATTATTATGAATTTGGTCCAAAAGTGGTTAACAGGCCGGAATGTCTGTTGACAGATCAATCAAATTGTTATTTTGGGTTTCCTTCATCTCCAGCCCATCACATATTTTATGATTTTTGTTGGGTTTTCCTCTTGCTAAAGTCCAAAGTCTATGTTAAGGCCCATTAATTGTATATGATTTTTTTGGAATTGGGGTATTAAATTCCAAAATCAATTTTAGAAATCCCAAATTGATTTGATGAACCTTAACCCTAGAAACGTGATTTGGTGAAATCCCCAAATACGACCATAATTTTTAAGAAATCCCTAATTGATTTGAATAACGCTAACCCTAGAAAACCAGATTATTTTATTATCGACTTTGGGCAAAATGCGGTAATGGGCCGAATGGATGTTGGACCTTTCTTTAGGCCGATTACGTATGGATATGATTTTGTTGGACTTTAATCCAGTCCAGGCCCAAATGCTTAATTTTTCGAACATGACATACATTATCACTGGCATTATATAATCAAATAATGATGGATTTATTCAAACAAATAGAACATAGTCAGTACGTGAATCAAATAGAAATACTGAATAATACAATTTGAACATAACATGCAGATATAAGCCCAGTGCATATTAGGCCATAAATAGCACGCCTGCCATCCATCGCAACTGCCTCTGGAAAAAATCCACCAAGTATATTCCTCTTGGACCTTCGTAGCACCTTCGATCATGAGTCCGAGCATAACATTACTGACCAATTCCAATTTCATAAACTGAAAATGATATCTACCATATATATATCCACACTAACACAAACAAACGATCTAATAGTTTCTGCATTCTTATGAACGATCCCAAACTGTCAATGGTATGAGAATAAGAGGTCCTGCACACTTATGCAAATACTAAAAATTCCATCATACTTATGTCCTCTTGCTACAACTTATCAGAAGTTCCTGTCCATATTGTGCATAGCATCCAGAGAAACCAAAATTGGAATTTCCATTTTACAGTACATGTAAAATTCACCGCTGATTGCTCATGGGTGGTGCCTATTCAGCACTTGCAGTATCATGTAGTGCATATTTACCAGTCAGTAGCAACAGAAAAACTTGACAATCCTTTTCAGCAACAGTAATTTACACGTTATCACACATTAATCACATGGCACAGCAACAGTAATTTACATGTTATAACACATTATATTTGTTTCCAGTGAATGTTACAAAAATCAGAAAACTACATGCTAATAGTCCATTTTTTAATTTTTCAGCAATTTCAATGGATCAAAGCAGCTTTTTCGCATGGTAAATACTGCAGATGGTTTATTTGAAAAGCCACAACATAGGATAGCCGGATTCATTGGCCAATAGCAAGGGGTCAGGATTCATCACAACTCACATTCAAGAAATTTTCATATACAAAAAGAAAGAAAAAATAAATTTAAAATGGCCTCCTCTACCTCTGTTTCTTATCCTGCCAAGTTAAACTACGAGCCTAAGGTCACCTGGACAATTGGTGACAGTATCAGACTCAACATTCAAGATGTATCATGCAGTTTAAGGCTCATGCTAGGGAACTGCAATAGGAGAGGTCCATTTTGGCAAGCTACTGACCTGGAATCAAGGCTATCTATTGTGGGGTTTGAGCATATTGAGGTGAGCCAGCAGGCAGCTGACATCAAGGTTGCTCTCATGGAGATCAGTGTGGTATCTCATCCTGAGATCATGAGCAATGTGTACCAGGATCTTAGGGACCATTGCTCAGGTGAAGAGTGGCATGGTCTAGGACATTCTTTTATTTTCAGATTTGGTTATATTTTTAAGTCTTTTGGAATCAATGTACTGGTTTCTTCTGTCTTACATGATTTCAATGAAAAGGCTATGTCTATTTATTTGCTCTTATTTGTTTTCTTCCCTTTTATTTTATGCAATGGATCATTTTCACACAATATTACTAAATACAATACATTAAAAAAAAATAGTAAATGATAATAAAAAGGCACAACTTGGATTCAACCAAAAGTAAATTTTATTCATAGCCTTGATAACAATTAATTAGATCAACAAATAGCACAAAAATGTGACCATAGGACGCAAAAGAAACATGAATAGAATATTACTTCATCTCATTCTCCCTACAACATAGCACATTACTTGAACGAGTATTTCATAACCCTCAGACTCACCAATCCAAACAGCAAAACCAAAAAAAATGATCTTATTCATAAATGATGCTTCTTCCTAGAACAGAACAAACAACATACCAAATAGTTCTGTTTTCTGGAAAAGACCCATGTTGAACTGATATATGATCTTATTCATAAAAGACCTTTTCCTGTTAACCAGAATTTTGGAAGTGTGCCACTGTGCCTAGTTTGTGAATTGGATGAGAAAGAACTTTTAAGAACTTCACAACAAGAAACAGAATCAGTAATCCATGTTACAGATCCATGTACTAAATTCAAATGCAACAAAAAGTTGCTTAGAGTTTACTTAAAAGTTACATTTGAAATCCACATAAGGCCAATAAAAATGCAGAACATAATATTCAACATTCAACACATCTTTATTCATTCACTAAAAAACAGATTACAATATTGATATCACATTCGCATACTAAATGTTACAAAGATCTTTATATAAGTCGAACATAACAACAGAAAGTAATACTAGTTGTGCATAACTCTCCATTTGATATGACAATCTCGCCTATGCCTTTGATCTCTACTCTGTTTCTATCTCCGTTCTCCAAGGAAGGAAGCATCCACCCACGTCCCTGAGAAACGAGCTCATTGACTACTTTAGGGTATGGGGGGCCTCTGGCAGACGAGCTTTGATGCACTGCCTTGGACACAATCTAACTACTTCATCCCCGTTATGAAGGAGGGAGAGTAGAAACGAAAAAGATGGAGAAGCAGAACAGCTAGGAGGCATTACGCCTTGCTAGCATATTCTGTAGAATCATTACGCCATGCTACCATATTCTTGGACAATCTTCTCTCCCTTTTTATGAAGAAAGAAAATTTCCGAGGAAAGCCAATGATTCACTCTTCTGGGTTTAGGTCTACCTCTAGGTTTTGGCAAAAATATAGGTTTTGGAACTGGATGAACCGTGAGTTTGGGAATGATACTTAGCAAACTAGAGAGTATCATTCTATCCAAGCCACTGCCATTGTAACGACCCGACCCACTAATGGGCCGAGACCCGGCCCAACGGGCCGGCGAGGTTACTCTTGGGCGCTCTCCGGGGTGATATGTTGGCCCCACAGACCAACACGAGTTCTAATCCACGCACTTTGTCCTCACTCGTGCGCGCACTGGGAACTTCCCAGTGGGTCACCCATCCTAGAATTTCTCCAGAGCAAGCACGCTTAACTTTGAAGTTCTTCTAGGTGAATTCCCAAAAAGAAAGGTGCACCTTGTTGATATGAGTAGCGTTCTCAACCCCTTTAAGCCTCTGAAATCTAGGGCATTACAATCACCCCCTCTTAAATTGCGCAACGTCCTCGTTGCGCGCTGTCCCGAGACCAACCATCCGTGCAGGATTCTAGAGGTGGCTCCCAGCACCCATAAAGTGTAGCACTTTGCCCCGTATGGCACTTAGCTCCTGCAGTTCCGGATAGTCCCGCTCTGATACCACTTGTAACGACCCGACCCACTAATGGGCCGAGACCCGGCCCAACGGGCCGGCGAGGTTACTCTTGGGCGCTCTCCGGGGTGATATGTTGGCCCACAGACCAACACGAGTTCTAATCCACGCACTTTGTCCTCACTCGTGCGCGCACTGGGAACTTCCCAGTGGGTCACCCATCGTAGAATTGCTCCAGAGCAAGCACACTTAACTTTGAAGTTCTTCTAGGTGAATTCCCGAAAAGAAAGGTGCACCTTGTTGATATGAGTAGCGTTCTCAACCCCTTTAAGCCTCTGAAATCTAGGGCGTTACAAGTTCTCCATCGGTAACGACCCGACCAATCCGGCTGGCGTGGCTACTCCTGGACGGACCCACACACGTCCCCACAGTATGATATTGTCCGCTTTGGGCCTGAGCCTGCACGGATTTGCTTTTGGAATCACCCAAAAGGCCTCATACCATGTGAGAGTGGTGGTCTAACATATATACTCTTTATTCCACTCACTCTTAAGCGATGTGGGATGCGGGGCATTACAAACTACCCCCCTTAAAGCCTCGACGTCCTCGTCGAGCGCCTTAAGTGGTGGGGGTGACAAATTGACAATAACCTTTACCAACCGTCCACCCGGTGCGGGCTTTGGGTTGAACCTGGCTCTGATACCATCGGTAACGACCCGAACAATCCGGCCGGCGTGGTTACTCTTGGACGGACCCACACACGTCCCCACAGTATGATATTGTCTGCTTTGGGCCTGAGCCCGCACAGATTTGCTTTTGGAATCACCCGAAAGGCCTCATACCATGTGAGAGTGGTGGTCTAACATATATACCGTTTATTCCACTCACTCTTAAGCGATGTGGGATGCGGGGCATTACAGCCATCTAAAGGTGAAATGTGAGCACCAGTATTGTAGTAGGTCATACTTTCTGGTGGAAGAAGGCACAAGCAAGGGATGAAGGTTGCAGAGAAGTTAATGGAATAAACTTTTTTGCACACACAAAAAGCACATAACAAGTAGTGATATATATAGACACATATCTACCCTCTAAACAGTCTCAATGCAGTATATGCAAGCATTCATAGCCTTTCAATTAAAGCATAACAGTTTCCAATGGTCAAACTGACATCTCCACATCCCCAAGGATAGAGATAAGATCAGCTGAGTCAACAAAGGAAAATAATAGTTCAAATTTTGAAAGGTCCAGTAAAAAAACACAGTTTAAAGAAGTAGTTCAAATGTTGTGCATAATGTTCTTTGACCTTTCAACAAAATTAGTTAAATTCTCAGTTATACCAATCCCCCAAACTTTATCTTATTCATAAAAGACCTTATACTGTTAACCAGAATTTTGGAAGTGTGCCACGGCGCCTAGTTTGTGAATTGGATGAGAAAGAACTTCTAATAATTTCACAACAAGAAAAAGAATCAGTAATCCATGTTACAGAATCAGTAATCCATGTTACAGAATCTGTAATCCATGTACTAAATTGAAATGCACTCAAAAGTTCCTTAGAGTTTGCTTAAAAGTCTCATTTGAATGAATCTCATGATTATTTTTTGCTGTATTTCATCATTATTAACAACTTTTTTTCTTAATTGTTTTTGTCTACATCAACACTCAACCACAACAAGACAATAGGCTTAATGGTATAACCACTGGATGCACAACAAATGATAAGTAAAGAAACCCTGATATATTCAAAATAAATGTTTGCATTCATGAAATAAAGTCATACATGAGTTGATCACAGTTTTCACATTAATACTTAATACACATTTTTTCAAATTGAAAACTATATATATGATCACTTACGTGTAGAATAAAGATCCGAAAACTGCAATTCTAATCGGCGAAAAAAGACATAGGGCCGAGACGGGGTAGAAGACATAGGGCCGAAACTGCAATTCTAATCGATCTTTCGATTCCGGAGACGAGACGAAATTTGGGTTGAAAATATTTTATCGGCGCGGAGAAGATATATGGAAGAAATTTTTAAATCTGTGTGGAGTTGCGTCACTGGGAAGAAGACAATCGGTGTGCTTTTGCGTCACGAGGGTTCGGCCGGAGACGAAATCTGGGAAGAACTTTATTTTTGAAAACATTTGTCAATGGGAGGAATCGATGAACAAGCTGCAATATTTTTGAATTAGTCTGTCTTAATAAACGGCTAGGGTTATGAGCGAATGATTTCTTTGATTTTGATTAAGAAATTTAAAATTGTGAATTGGATGAGAAATTGTATGCTTAAGTAGTATTGTTTTTGATATTGTGCATACATCAAAACGTGGCTGAGTGGTAATGTTGGATTCTTTTACTCCAGCGACCAGAGTTCAATCCCCACCATCGTTAATTTTTTTAATAATAACGGAATTTATCATTTACAACCAAGATAACTCAGTTGTAAACGGAAAATCCCATTTACAACCAAGATAATCAAGTTGTAAATGATAGATGATGGTTGTAAATGATTTCCAACCGTCCCGATCATGATTACAAGTGTTTACAACTGTTTACAAGTGTTTACAAGTGTAAAGTCGTAACGTTACGACTTTACAACAGTTCGTTAGCATAAACTCACTCTTTACCATTAGCTAACATTATTGTTTCTTTACAGAGTTCTCAAGATACAAGACGGAAGCTTGCTGAGGCTTCTGCACCAGAATCAACAACTCCTGCTCAGCAGGTAGATGCAAATTTTGGTAAAATTACTAAGTTTAAAAACTTTGTACTTGTATCTAACAAAGTGTTATTTTAGGATGAACAAGCCAAGGAAGCTACCACAGCTCCTATTGAATTGGATGTAGAAACTGCACAACCAAGTGTGCAACATGAGCTTGCTGAAAAACAATAGGTAAATCATGAATCAGTTTTAGACTCTAAAACTACATTCAAAAACATTTCTTAAACTAACATTGATCTTTTTTAGGCTCAAAAAGAAAGTATAAAAGCAACTCTCATCAATGAAGTCCATGAAGTCAGCTCAGAAGAGCTTTACTCAAACTTCAAAAAGAACACTTTGACCAAGGTTGCAAAATCTGTCAGCAATTGGCAAAGATACAGAATAATGGATTTCTCAGATCTTTATCTACATCTCTCTTTTGAAAAGAAAAGCACTTCGTTACTTAAGCTTGAAGCCTTTGTCCACTCCATCCTCCCAGCAGATCTCTCATATT
Source organism: Plantago ovata (assembly GCA_028274465.1). Classification (NCBI taxonomy): domain Eukaryota; kingdom Viridiplantae; phylum Streptophyta; class Magnoliopsida; order Lamiales; family Plantaginaceae; genus Plantago; species Plantago ovata. The sequence continues at coordinate 96,473,945 of CM051455.1, read as the reverse complement.
CTCAGCAAATGGGAAGTAATCTGGTTCACACAATCAGAGAAACAATGAAGAATCAATTCAAGAGTGCTTCTCCAGCTGAACAAGCTCAGATGCTTAAAGGCTCCTTTGTGCCTGTGGTGGCTGATCCCCACAAAATCAATGAGGAGGAAGGGGTCACAAGTCAAGCTAAGTATAAGCATCTTCCATTAGTTATTCTTACTGATGATGAGGAAGAAAAAGAAGATGAGAATGTCATTGAAGATTCTAGTGTTGTTGATGAGGGAAAAGATTCTAAGGACTCAAAGGACAAAAAGGATAATCATGATGAATCCCAAAGTCCAAGTCCTTGTGCTGGTGCAGTAAATCAAGTTGCTGATCAAGGAACTGAACAAGAGAAAGTTGCTAAACAACCACCTCCCAGCAACCAAGAAGAATCTACTGCTTCTCCCGCTGATGAACATCCAACAACTGACCAAGTTGCTGAGATGAGTGAAGAACAATCCAGAAAGTTTGCTAAAATTTCCAAGGGCAAGGCAAAGCTTTTTGATGCCGAGTTAGCTGAAAAAGCTTTACTTGATGCCAAGGTCACTGATCCAAGCCTTGATGAAGAAGAAGAACAAGATGAAGACTTTCAGACAGCTGTGGCAAACAACATGGTAATCAATGTATTTGGAACACATCACTTGATTGTTGCTCAGTCTTCTGGAGTGAAAAGCACAGAATAATCCTCCCTTCCACCCCCTACTTGTAACGGTATTGGTTTTTAAAAACAAATAAATTTTTTGAAAATAGAAAATCCGAAATAATTTGAAAAGCAACGGTCGGCAATAAATGCCATAACGATATTTGGCGCCACAGCGCTAACAGAATCAAGTAAAAATCCAACGGTAACTTAGAAGTCAAAATGGAATAACGACTAGTGAAGAAAGTAAAAAGTTTCATCTTCTTATTTTAAAATCAAATCCCAAAAGACATCCCAGACCCTTCTCTCAATCGCTGGCATCCTACTCGCGTGCATCCTCAGTAGTATCTGGAAGGAAGGAATTTTTGAAAACAAAGAGAGCGTGAGATAAAGGATCTCAGTGAGGTTCTAAGTTAGCAAAAGAAAAGTAAACAGTTTGAAAACAAAAAAAACATTTGCAGGAGATAAACAACAAACAGAACAGATAACAGAACAGAAAGACAGAACAGATAAGTCGAAGTCCGTTGGTGCAGCCCACCTTGTTACTCCTACTCCCAGATTGCCCTTATAGCTCCCTCCAGAGGGTATACAACTCCGGACAGAAACAGAAACCGCCGTGTACTTTGGGAAAACAGAACCTACGACCCTAATAGACCTCAGCGACTTCTGCCTCGCGCCTAAAAGGGATTAGACTAGGCAATAACCAAGTAAACCCGATAGTCCTCTGTTGGTCCCTTTAAACAACAAGAAAAGACTAGGGGGGGGGGTGAATAGTTAACTTTCTCAGCAAGCGCAAGTTACTTCTCAGTAACTAGTTTTCCTGATACTTAAAATCAGAGAGCGGAAGTCTTTGATACAATAAGTGCTTTTTCAGTAAGTGATAGTTTCAACAAGTGAAGTGAGTGACTGTGTACAGATAGATATGTTTTGCTGAAAACTAAATACAGTAAGTAAATCACACAAACACTTTTATAGTGGTATCTGAGAGTGGCGTAATCTCTCAACTAATCCACTTTGTCCTTTCTAGGACTGAATCCACTAAGACAAGTTTTAGGTTCCTTACAACACCTATCTAGAGCGATTCAAACAGAAACCAAAGCGCACTTGCTTCATTTCCAACCTAACTAGAGAACGAAACCTTGTTCTCCACCAAACTTGGGACTTTTAATCAGCAACACTATGCTCGATTAAGTTCCCCCTGAATATCACGCCTGAAAGGGTGTATTTTCAGTTAGAGAGGTTTGGGATGAGATAACTTAATTATAACTTATTCAATTACAACAAGTAATCTAAGAAACAAAACTTTGAATACTTTGCAGTAAACAAGTTTGATTGTTTCTGGTGTCAAGACTTGTTCTTGTTCGAAAGAAAGAACACTTAACTAATTTCTTAGCCGAGTATGTTCTACTTCTTCACAAGTAGCTTGTTCAAGCTTTAAGTCTTGGAACGGATCAATGGCAGTAAAGAGTATTTGAAGGGTATGTGAGTTTAAGCACAAGTGAGAGTTTGATCACGTTGTTGACACACTTCAACTCTTTGCCGGATGACCTCTATTTATAGTGAAAATAAGGAGCCGTTTGAATTTCAAATTCTAAGGCTTTTGTTCCTTAAGATGTCACTATCTTGCTTTTGTACTTTCAGTAGTGTCCTTTGTTTGTCTTCTAGTCTTCATGTCCTTCGCGTGCATGCTTTGCATTTAATGGTCATTTGAATGAAATTCAAACAGTAACATTGGAGCGCAAATGCAAGTACTTTCAGCAAGAGGTCACAGATGTTCATCAACAAGTGGTCAGTCTCAGTTTCAGCAAGCACAACCTACTCTGTCGTTTAGATTTTCACTTATGCAATGCTGTTGCTGAAGTTTTCCAGTTTCTGAGCAACAGGTGCCTTTGTAGATACCAGTCTTCAGAAATCTTCTAGTCTTCAGTCTTCGAATTCTTCAAGTTTCTGAACAGTTCTAAATGCTTCAATAGTTTGTTTGTGTAAACAAAGTACATCATAAGTAAATGCTTCAATAGGTTGTATTTCTTTTTCAGAAAACAAGATACATCATAAGCGATAAAACTAACCTATCTAGCACCTACTCTAAGTCTTCAGCAAACGTTCCTCTCTTACAATGTCCTTAAAATTCTAAATTCCTATGGACCTTAAGAGTACTAGTTACTGGACTTTCCTTAATTTAGCATGGTTAATTGCTCATCAAAATTACAAGTTTCCTAACATCCTCACTACCCAAGCCTACCTAATTACGACCTAATCGACCGGTCACACAGAAACAGACAGAACAGATACAGATACAGAACAAACAGATAACGATAATCAGATCTCGAGACATCGAGAAGTGTTCCTGTAGAAGAGTTAATCTAGAACAGAGTAGTAACAAACAAAGATAAGTAAAAAGCCATACTTAGGACTTAGTTACTTTTACGCGGAAGCATACGGTATAACAAAACATATATTAATAGATACAAATTATCACATAGCCTTCCAGTTTTTCACAAATAGATAAGTTTGGGGTGAACACTCACCTTAGAGAGTTAAGCACTAGATCACGGAATCAAGACTTGAATGACGGCGCAGCGAACAACAAAGAACCTAAACATAACCCAGTGTTAGTATCTAGAGTCGAATCGAAAGACAAAATAAAGAAAGGTCGCAGAAGGGGCTAAGGTAGGGTTCGAACTCGGGACCTCTAAGTTAGTCAAAGAATACCTAACCAACTAAGCTAGCAAGTCAAACAGTTACAAAGCAACAAGACAGAAACTATTTAAGTTGGGTAGTTTTCAGAAAACACTCTTTTACTCTCTCGAAATTACTAAAGTACCCTCAGAGATAAATTGCAAAACAGTACCACACTTTCCACAAACTCCAGAACGGTCCTCAGGGAAAAACTTGTTTTAACAGTTTAGTCCAGCATAGTAAAATTACCAAACTACCCTCGCACACTAATTGCAGAAAAGTCCTTTTAGTTTTCAGAATGTACAGTCAAGTCCAACAGCCCTTTACACTTGCACAACAGTCCTCAAAAATAAATAAGTCTTTCAAACTAGTCCTCAGTCAACACGGTCAAAGACAATTTGCAACAAGGTCCAGTCAGTTTTTCAAAGTCAAACAAATCCAACACGGTCAACATACGAGGTCAAACAACAAATCAATAGTCCAACAACAACAACAACAACTATCCTAGGTCCCGGTTCTCAGTTCAAATACGAGGTCAAAGGCAGCAGGGGTAAAATAGGAATAATAGAAAAGAAAATACCAAAACGAAACGAAGAACAGAATCAGATAGATACCCTTCTCTAAACCCAACAGGAAAGAACGGATCCGAAACCGAAATCTGAAACGGAACAGCGATCTAGCACAAACGGGACGAACCGAATCGAAGCAACTGCGTAACAAAGAAGTAAAAATCAAAACGAGATCTCAAATCGAACGCACAAGGCCGAGCCGAACGGCAGCTTACCGGGAAGTATACGAGACCAGATCGGATTGGAGAGGAGCGAAACAAGCGGAGCTAGAACGGAGTAGGGCGGAGTTGGGCGGCACGGACCGGCGACACAAAGGAAACGGGACAGAGTCACGGTCGGACGGAGCGGGCTGGGACGGAGATGGACGACGGCAGCGAACGGGGACGGACAAAGCTTGGCCGAGATCGATCGACGGCGGTAGAGATCGAATCGGTGGCGGCGGAGGCTGGACGGATCGGAGTCGATCGACGACGGCGGCGACGGCGGCTTGGGGGATGACGTCGGCCGAATGCTAGAGAGAGGGGAAGGAATCAGTTTTTCTTTCTTCTTTCTTTTCTTGTGTTGGCGTGAAAGTGAGAGAATGATGGAAGGTGGGAGTAAAGCTAGGGTTAGGGTTTAGGGTAAAGAATGGGCCATCAGACTTGGGCCAAAACGAGTTGGGCCAGATGAAGGGAAAATGAAATTGGATCTCAATTTCAAATGCTAGCTGATCCAAACGAGACGAATTGAATTAGCTATACGCGAACTATCAAATAACGAATTCATTTACGCGGGAAGTAAATTAAGTAATTACCGAATAAAATAATTTACTCCGATAATTAAATAATTAAATAAATTAATTAAATAATAAAATAATAAATAAAAAAACCGGGTGCTACACACTTCCCCCCTTAAAAGAATTTGGTCCCCAAATTCGCACCTGAAAAGTTGAAGAGCTCGGGATACTGTCGGCGCATGTCATCCTCGCTTTCCCAGGTTGCCTCCTCGTACTGATGGTTTCGCCACAGAACCTTGACTTGCTTGATTTGCCTATTACGGAGTTGATGCACCTTTTGGTCTAGAATACGAACCGGTTGCTCCACATACGTCAAATCCTCCTCAATAGTCACCTCATCGGGTTGAATCACGTGCGACGGGTCAGGATAGTACTTCTTCAGTTGAGACACGTGGAAAACATTGTGAATTCCGGTAATGGTGGTGGGTAATTGCAACCGATAAGCCACAATGCCAACTCTCTCAATGATCTCGTATGGTCCAACATACCGAGGGTTCAGTTTAGCTCTACGGCCCATACGAACAATTCCCTTTCTCGGAGATAGCTTGAGAAAGACAAAATCACCAACTTCGAACTCCAAATCTCGCCTACGATTGTCGGCGTAACTCTTTTGTCTACTTTGAGCAGTCCTCAATCGGTCTCGGATAAGCCTAACCTTTTCCAAGGTTTCTTGTATCATCTCATTGAGAGTCCTCTCTCCAGCTACCGGTGTAGACATTCGGTCCTTCAAATCCCAGTACAGCAGCGATCTACATTTCCGACCATACAGTGCTTCAAACGGTGCCATCCCAATCGATGCTTGATAACTATTATTATAAGCATACTCAACCAATGGCAAGTGTTGTGCCCAACTTCCTTGGTGATCAAGCACACACAATCTCAATAGATCCTCTAGAGTTTGAATGGTCCTTTCGGATTGACCATCCGTCTGCGGATGTGCTGCGATACTAAAATTCAACTTAGTACCTAAACCTTCGTGTACTTGCTTCCAAAACCTCGAAACCAATTTCGGATCTCTATCAGACACAATACTCACCGGAGTGCCATGTAGCTTAATTATTTCATCGCGATAAACCTCGGCTAACTTCTCGGATGTGTAGGTGGTTTTCACAGGCAGAAAGTGTGCCGATTTTGTCAACCTATCGACAATAACCCAAACACTATCAAAACCACCCCTAGCTACGGGTAGACCAGTTACAAAATCCATAGTGATCATCTCCCATTTCCACTGTGGAATCTCGAGTGGTTGTAGTAAACCTCCCGGTTTCTGGTGCTCAGCCTTTACTTGCTGGCAGACCAAACAACTTTGCACAAACTCTGCAATATCTCGCTTCATATTGGTCCACCAGTAAACCTTCTTCAAATCTTCATACATTTTGTTTCCTCCAGGATGCATCGAGTACTTAGATTTATGAGCTTCATCTAAAATTAGACGCCTAAGCTCTTCATCAGAAGGCACGCACAATCTACCTTGAAACCTTAGGGCTCCATTCTCATCAACAGAGAATTTCGCATTGCGAGGTTCAGTGATATGTGCTTTGATGTCTTGAAGCTCTTCATCATGCTCTTGGGCTTCAAGAATCCTACCTGCCAGCTCATACCTCAAAGTGATATTGGCGAACATACAAGACAAGTTGGATACTTCGAGATTTGACACATGTACCCTACGACTTAAGGCATCAGCGGCCACATTGGCCTTACCAGGGTGATATCTAATGGTACAACTGTAATCGCCCAGAAATTCCATCCATCGTCGTTGTCTCATGTTCAACTCCTTTTGTGTGAACACGTACTTCAAGCTCTTATCATCAGTGAGAATGGTGAACTCAGGACCATAAAGGTAGTGTCTCCACTTTCCCAAGGCAAAGACTATAGCAGCTAGCTCAAGGTCATGGGTTGGGTAATTTCTTTCATATGGCTTCAACTTTCTGGAAGCATACGCGATCACCTTTTCCCGTTGCATCAGTACACAACCCAAACCCTCCTTTGAAGCATCAGTGTAAACCACAAAGTCGTTGGTCCCCTTGGGAAGAGCTAGTATGGGAGCAGTGGTCAGTCTCTTCTTCAGCTCCTCGAAGCTTTCCTCACACTTGTCACTCCAAACGAACTTAGGATTCTTCCCTGTTAAAGAGGACAAGGGTCCAGCTATCTTCGAATAATCCTTCACAAAACGGCAATAGTAACCAGCCAAACCGAGAAAACTCCTCACCTCAGTGACAGATTCGGGTCTCTTCCAGTTAGCTATCGACTCAATCTTCGATGGGTCGACGTCCAAACCTTCCCCATTGATAATGTGCCCTAAAAAGGCTACTTTATCTAGCCAAAACTCACACTTGCAGAATTTGGCATACAACTTGTTGTTCTGAAGAGTTTCCAAGACAATTCGAAGATGTTTCTCATGATCCTCTTCGGATTTCAAGTAAACGAGAATATCATCGATGAAAACAACAACAAACTGATCCAAATACGGCTGAAAAACTCGATGCATCAAATCCATGAACACAGCTGGGGCATTCGTAAGGCCAAACGGCATCACTACAAACTCATAATGACCATACCTTGAGTTCAGAGCAGTCTTAGGTATGTCTTCTTCCCTTACCCTAACTTGATAATAGCCTTGTCGTAGATCAAGCTTCGAGTAAACCTTCGAACCTTCTAATTGATCGAAGAGTTCCTCAATACGGGGTAGGGGGTACTTGTTCTTGAATGTGACTTGGTTCAGGCCTCGATAGTCGACGCACATCCTCATACTACCATCCTTCTTCTTTACAAACAGAACCGGTGATCCCCAAGGCGAAGAACTAGTTCTCACAAAACCGTTATCAACCAGATCTTGCAGTTGAGTCTTAAGTTCTTTAAGCTCAGCAGGTGCCATTCTATAGGGTGACTTCGAAATGGGTGCGGTGCTTACCAGATCAATACTAAATTCCACTTCTCATTCAGGGGGTATGGAATCAAACTTCTCAAGGAAAACACCCTTGAATTCCTTAACCACCCTAACTTCCTCGATTTTTGGTTGATCTTTAGGTTTATTGATCAGATACGCCAAAAAGCAGGTAGCACCCTTCACGTACAGCTTCCGAGCTTCCATAGCAGACAGCAGAAACTTCTCATCCTTTCTCTTATCTGTTTTCCACACGAATTTCTCCTCTCAAGGTTTTCCCAGGGATATAGCCTTGGTTCGACAATCCAGTTGTGCGTAGTGCTCAGACAACCAATCCATACCCAGAATAACATCGTAGGTCGAAAGAGGTAGAAAGATAAGGTCAGCAGGGAAAGTTCTTCCCAGGATAAAAATTTCGCAACGCTCGAAGAACTTCTTAGTGATTAAACTAGCTCACAAAGGCGTACATACTTCTAAAGCGTGGGGTAAAACTTTATACGGTAAAACGAGTGACTCAGCAAATACTTCAGCAATAAAAGAATGCGTAGCACCAGGATCAAATAAAGCTTTAGAAGAAGTTTGAGCAATCAAAAGCGTACCTAAAACCACATTCGCGGCATCAGGAACTTCATGACCACCGATGCTATAAACTCGGGGCTTAGCCATAGTACCCTTTCCTTCATTTCTCGGAGCATAGCCTCCTGGTCTCCCCCCTTGACAATTGCATGACGGTTCGGACACTGGCTGATCTTGTGATCCTTGCTACCACAAGCCAAACACAAGCCTTGCCTCTTCCAGCAGTTGTTCTCATCGTGGTTGACTCCTCCACAGTAGTTGCAGTTTTTCCTTGCTTGCGATGACTGCCCGGACCCTCCAATGGCATTACGGGAACGGTTGTCCTCCTGATTACGGGGATACTTCGTCGGTGGTGCTTGATATCCAGTTTGATACCCACATCGAATCTCCCTCTTGTACCCAGATTGGCTTCCACCTCCATGGTTCCCAGAAGAACTAGAGTAGCTCCTCTTGCTGGAGTACGGCTTATCAGCCATCTTGATTTCTTTTAGACCACTTTCTACCTCGGAAGCGAGTTCAACAACCTTGAGGTAGGTAGGCATGTTGGTCCCAAACAAACTGTACCGGATCTCAGAGTTCAGACCCTTCACAAAGTGGCACACCTTCTCCCGCTCATCGTTCTGAAAATGCGGCACATACTTCAATAGTTGGGTAAATTCTGAGTCGTAGTCGGCAACATTCATGTTCCCTTGCACCAAAGCCTGGAACTCATCACTCTTGTTCTCGCGGACCAGGCGAGGCACGTACTTGTCCATGAAATCCTTGGTGAAGTTCTCCCAGGTGCGAGCAACTTCCTCTTGCCTCCATCTTGCATTCACGGTCCACCACCAGTTCCTGGCAGCTCCCACAAACTGGACAGCAACAAGTTCAATTTTCCTCTCGTCCGGATAGTGTAGAATCGAGAATAAGTTCTCCATACTCTCTAACCAGAGCTCAGACTTACGGGCATCAGGCGTTCCCTCGAACTTGTCAGGATGGAATCGAGTGAAACGTTCCGCAGCTTGATCGATAGTCTGATTGGTGGTGGTGGCGGAGGAGCTGGCTGAACAGGTGGTGCCCTAACGTGGTGAATGGTTTCGCTGAAATTTCCCAAAGCGGCGATGATGCGGTCCACTTGGTCTCCATTTTCAGCATGTTGATCATCTCCACTTCCATTACTGCTGGTGCCACGAGTGTTTCTGTGACTCATTCTAACAAAAGGGCACTACTTAGCAGTTGATTCAACAACCTCGAATTTCTAACTTAGAAAAAGAACAGAAAAAGGAACTAAGGCAAGTACTTAATCTTCTACAACAGGTATGTAACTGAGCAGTAAAGAAAACATGCCTTGAACTTTAAAAAAAAACGTAAGATCAAGAAATCAACGTAGTCTCAAATAAACCAAGCATGCAATTATTCAAAGGAAAACCAGTCTCTACTCGTCTTAGCGAGTAAACAGAAAACCACAGTGTCAAGTAAACAGAAAAGCATAAACAGTTTCAGTCAGGCTGAACTGAAAAAAACTTGCTTGGAAAAAGGGGAAATTCGGTACGAGCTCGAAAAGGAATCTATCCTAATAAATGTCCTCGATATCATCTTCGAAATGTCGTTCGGGCACGTGTGCATCTTCTCCTTCTTCCTTAGAGGGGTCCTCCTCGGGTTCTTCTTCGGGTTCTTCCTCGGGCTCTTCCTCATCTTCCACTCTACGTGGTCCGCAACCATCGGGAAACGTCCTCCGAGCCTTCCTCTTACGAGTCTTGGTGCCTAGGTTGGCTATGGTTAACGAGACAAAGCCGGAGTTCTCCTTTGCGGCGCGTAAATCCATCTTGAGGAATCTGATCTCCGCATCCTTCGTTGCCATTTCGTCTTGAAGCTTCATGTTTTCCAGCCAGTAGTGGTCTCGTTCGCGAACGACCCTGTCCATCACGCTTCCAGGGTAAATGCCAATGACGGGAACGGTGGTATAGGGGTTAAACTCCCCTTCGACTAGACGGTAACGGATGACCTTGTTTTCGGTACTCATACCTATCTGTAAGCACATGCGTATTTAGCTAGTTAATAACTACGTTAAAATCAAAAGCATCCACGGAAGTTCAATTTCAGAAACAGATCAGAAAGACGTCAGCATCAGAACAGAGAAGATGGAGAAACAGTTCAGAGTTAGTACGTATGACTCGGATCAGAAAAGTAAAAGAAAATGCAAGACCTAACCAGCGACTCGGACCCTCACACACACCTCAAAGGTCAAAAGATCCTATCCTAGCAAGCTCGAGTTTGAACTCAAGCTCTGATACCAACTGTAACGGTATCGATTTTTAAAAACAAATAAATTTCTTGAAAATAGAAAATCTGAAATAAATATGATTTGCTTTAGGTATCATATTGCATACATACATATTATCATATGATTTGCTCTAAGATTACCAGTTGAATATATATATATAACCCTGAAGGTTATACGTGATGCACATGAATTGTCATGAAACTGACAATGAAATTTTTATGATTTGAGAAAGTTTAAGAGATGAGATGAATACTCTCTATCAATAATCAATCCCCCATGGACTAGAGATTTCATGTTGGCAAACATGAATAAGAAAAGTTCCTGAAGAACTAGATTTTGATATATTGTTGAACCTCAATACTTATCTATTCATGCATGACTTCACATATTGATAAGTATAATACATGTATTCACTATAAGTGAAACAAGAGACTTTTATGAGATATGATTTTCGAAGTTCCTGAAGAATGCAAAAGAATTATCTTGCAAACAAGGGGAGATAATAAGCAACATTGAGAGTTTTTGCGCATCATACGACTTGCTACACTCTTTTTTCCTTCGACTAGGTTTTTATCCCATTGGGTTTTCCTAGCAAGGTTTTTAACGAGGTAGCATTATAAGCGCACATATAACTATCTCCCGATCTCCATATTGGATGATACATTTTTGGCAAAAGATAAGGTCATAGACCTTAATGGTTACTTTTACGATAGAGATCTAATGAGTATTGAACTCATTTTGTTGCAAGATAATCCATTTGAATCGTCCAAGTGACATAATTTATTGGATTTGAAGAGATCTAAATTAAATCTTCAAGCGTTCGATAGGCTTCCCAACAGATGAAGTCAAAGCATATATGACCGATGTTCTTTTTCAATCATGGTCTACAAGAAGGATTTATCCAAGCACAACATATTCGCTCAATTGAAGATATGTCCATTCACCAAGTGATTCCAAATCCAGTTTAGCAGTTTGTTTGGAGGATTGCATTGCGAAGATTCAAAGACCAGAAGTGATATTTCAATCAGGGGATACGGATACGCACTGCACTCTTTTTCCCTTCGCTAAGTTTTTATCCCACTGGATTTTTCTTAGCAAGGTTTTTAACGAGGCAGTAACTTCAAAGCGTATCCGACAAATAAACTAATGTCATTCAAGGGGAGTGTTATAAATATGATGAATGCCATGAGTTCATGACTCTTCTTATACTCCATTTATGTACTTTTATTGTTCATTATGTAAAGTGAGAGTTACAAACTCACTTAGTCATGGAGAGATCCCTATAAATAGGGCTTAAACTTTTACCTTGAAGATACTTGATAGGACAATGACATTCTCCCTTTCTTCTAACTATTTCATTCATTCTTTCAAGTCTTTATCTTATGAAACATATAAAACATGCAAGACTATCCTAGGATGAATGCAGTGAATGCAACCTAAAAAACTAAGAAAGCGGTAAATGTGCAAATGCAAATGCAGACGGATAAAACATTCAAGGTACTATACTCATCCTACCAATACCAAGCTCTAAACCATCAATGGCAAGCTCCAAACTAACAACACTAGATCACTTAAATCCCATCCCCCTTCATGAAATTAACGCTAGTCCCTAACAGTAAGAAAATGAGGAAATAAGATGTGATACTAGATGTTACCGCATGGTTTGGCCTCGGTCGGCTGAGTATGCTGCTTGTGAGTTATTGGGACTGCTCTGGGAGCCTTATAGGTGATCATCAGGTCTTCTGGTAGGTGCGGTAGTTCCATTTATAGGCCGGATAGGAACAACTCCTCCATCTGTATCATCATTGTCCGTATGGCCTTCATTGTCACTACTGTCATCACCATCGTCATCAGTAGAGTTGCATCATCGAATAGAATCCTCAAGATTAGCGGCCGCTGTTATGGAATCCTCCACCCTATAGCCCTCCAATAGGCTGTGAACTGTTGAAGGGGAAAGAGCAGTGGTATCAGAGCCTCCCTCTCCAACGTTTTACACCCCGATGAGGTTACAGTAAGCTGCTCGAATACTCAGAAGTCTTCTACCATTTTTTCCAATGTCGACCACATTCTCTACGGTTGATGCGACCGATGTCTATATGATGCTCCCTTTAGACGCAGTCAAGGGCACCCCTAAGAGGGGCTGGGCACCCATGTCATTATGTTTTGGAACCAAGCTAGCGCTTCGGAACCTTCTAGCAACTGTGAACTCAAGATTGAATCCGTCGCGGCAAGATCGTCCCGGTGCCTTCCAATTCACTCGAGCTTTGCAGTCCTTGTGATGGATTGCTGACGTAATAATTGTTTCTGTCCCTTCGGTGGTGCATGAATAGGCATAGGAGTCCTTACTCCAGGTGTACTCTAGCCCCTCTTCTTGGATAATCCGCGACGTTGTTGCAAGAGCCCGTGGCTCGAACGCACCTCTAACGAGATCACTCTCCTTGAAATGGTTGTAATCGATCCCCCTCCAATACTTCATAGAAATCATACGGGAGTGCTCCTCTCCCTTGGCATTGTTCCTACAAACAACAGTTAGTACCTCGTATGACACAAAACTGACCCATGCGTATGCTGGTGTAAGAACGAAACACACAAGTGATAAAATCAACAATCGGACTCCCCAAATCCTTTATGTCTAGCCTAGCTTCTTCAACATGTAACATACCAATGTAACTACTACATGCAATACATCACATTATGCTCTTGCTAGACAACCAATATCCTAAATAACAAAGCTCAATTCATACCATAGAAGCGAAAAATTCTAGCATCATAAATCCTCATACTCAACAATTATGCATTCTACCATCAAATTCATCATCATTACATCAATAAACACAATCATATGTATGGAATCAAAGATAAAGATATATTGCATAACAAGATATATCATCTAGTAGCAAAATTCCCAAATCAACAATCCAAGCATAATTGAGCATGCAATTGATAGTAAATAACGCTTCTAATCACACAAACAACCTACCCATGCATCATATAAGCCTAATTGAAGCTCAAATTAGAAAACCCCCAAATTTGAAAAATTAGGGTTCATAAGAAGATACTTCAGATCTGAAAAATGAATGCACTACGGTGAAATCTGTTCGGATGGAAAAAAAGAGCACGTAATGGGCTTCGATTGAAGCTATACAACACTAAATTTGGTGAAGAAATGAAGAAGTTATGAAGATTTGAAGGTATTTTCGCGAATTTCGGTTTTTTGGGGAGTAAGAAGGGTGAAGAGATGAAGAAATGAGGATAAAGGAGATTTCTCGCATTTTTTACCATCAGAGACCGTGGGGCGAGTCGCCCCCCACTCCCTGATGCGGGGAGACGATTATTTCGACAAAAACGTGGTTTTTAATCCCCGGAACCATTTTTTTTTTCACAAAACCACTCGAAAAATCTCACTCAAACATAACATAAGCACATACGACACAGAGACGAACAAATTCACATATGAAAAGCAAATTGTTCAAGTATGAATGCATCAAAAAAAGCAGTAAAGAAAGCGATAAAAACTCCGGGTTGCCTCTCGGATAGCGCCATTGTTTAAAGTCTTTGACTCGACTCCTGTCTGCGCCTAGCTCTTCTTCTTGAGGGCACTAGACTTCCCCTTCATGGATCTCCTCCTCATGCCACGAACCTGTGAATAAGAATGAACATAGGCTGTAAGACCACAATAGTTAATAGTGTGAGAAGTATCAGGTGGATCAGATATGGCTCGCAACACGTGTCACTTGCCATCCACCTCAATAGTGCAAATCCTTCGGTAGATGTCCATCACGGAGCGTAGCTTAGTCAAGAACGTTCGCCCCAACAGAATGACATCCCCCGTCCCAGGTGTAGACGCCGGCATAATTACAAAATTGGTGTATACAGAAGCTTCACCAATCTTGACCAATACATTCTTCACAACGCCTTCGGGTCTCACAAAGGATCCATCCGCCAGTTGCACAATAGCCTTATGCTCAGATAGTTTTCCAAGGCTACTCTTCTCGAACACATTCATAGGGAGTGTTGAAGGGTAATTCGTGTTTCTTTCTAAATTCGCAATGAGTCGCTATTCTAAGTCTTTCTAGCTCTTCTTCTTGTAGCGTCCCTCTGAGGTAGGAAATGAGCCTTCTTGTAGCTTCCTCGTACCTGAAACAGTCTAGAGGGGGGGGTTAGTGTCTCTTGCCCGGTCTGTAAGGTATCAGACCGGAGAGGCGACTTTACGAGTAGGGAGTTGTGAGGCTTCCCTAGTAAGAGTAGTGAAAGTGGTGCTCGGGTGGCGTAGTTAATGCTTACTGTTGGAGAGTAAATGAGGGCCTTTTATACTTGAGACCCTTCATCTTCAGGTCATGTAGGATCACGCCACGTGTACGGCCAGGATTGAGGCCTTCCTCGGCCCAGGCCCATTAAGGAGGTCCGTGGGCCTTGGCCCAGGAGAGCAACCATGGCTGGTCGCTCGGTGGTCCTCGTGCCTTCCTTGTGCGTGGGTGATGCGAGTAGTGTCCTGCTCAGTTTTTGTCAAGGAGCGTTACCTTGACGTAAGGCCTCCTCGAGCCCGAGAGAGATGCTCCTCGAGCCCACTGGCAGCTTTGTCCTTGAGAGGAGCTTATTTTGAGGGTTGTCCTCCCAGTGATGGTCGGACCCTATGTTGGTCGATCCACACCTTAGTGACATACTTGGGTATGGTCGTGCCCCTTGAGGGACGGCCTATGATGCTTTGTCGCGCTCTTAGACCGCTCCAGTTCGTACATGCGGACTGGACATATTTCAACCCTAACAGGGAGCACATTAGAGTAGGATCCCGTGTCTAGTGTGGCACGGACGTCTTCAAGCTCACCAATCCCGACCTTAACATCGAAACTTTGAGGGAGTGGCTCGGGATCCTCTTGCTCCTCTTCACTCTCGTCAGAACTAAGGTCCTTTTCTTCTTCCTTAGCCTTTGGGGGCACTTCCCCCTTGCAACACTCGCACTTAGCAACCTTCTTGATGGTGATTTCAACAGGTAGATCACCCGCCATGGTAATGGACATTGACTTCTCAGTGCTGCTAGGCAGCTTGCCTTGTTCCCTACTTGCTCCACGGTCGATCAACTCTTGCATCTTTTGTTGGGCAAGACTAGTGCTCTCTTCCAACCTATCAAGCCTTTCCCTAGTCTTCTCGGAATCTTCTTCATAACGTTTGAGAAAACTTTGAGTGTGATCAACCATCTTTTGCAAGTTCTCCATCAGTTGAGCCGATTTCGACTTCGGTTGCTCTTTCGGAGCGGGGTTTTCGCAGTGGTCATTACCATAGTTAAGCCTACTACGGTCTTGGTTAGGGTCATAAGTTTGGCTAGCCGGTGCATATCCTTGATTGTTTCGGAACCCTTTTCTCCAAAATCCACCTCGAGGATTCCTACCATCTTGTCCGTAGCTAGCTTCTTGAGTACCAAACTCCGTAGCAAAGGCTTCTTCTTCGCCTCCTTGAGCCCAGTTGCCATCATCATACGCAAGCTCCGATCTACACATATGAGCCCCATGCCCATAGTTCTTGCATATTCGGCAAACTTCGTTCGAAACAGTTGTTCCAGTGGCGCTCTTGAGGACTTGTTTTAATTCGTTGGTAAAGCACTCGAATTGATCCCCATTCCCCCTATACATAGGGGCTTCTTAAGTCGGTGGAGCTTTAGGTCCACGTCTCCTAACCATCGCTCTTGGGTCCTTGAACTGCGAACCCTTAGCAAGCCTTTCGAAAACTGCCCAGGCGGCTTCTGCGGTTTCCTCCCAAATATTGCCTCGGCATTGGAAATCCACCACTTGTTGGTTCTCGAAGGTTAGTCCATTCTAGAAGTGTTGGACTAGGCCAGAAAGCTCAAAACCATGGTGAGGACACTTGTTCGTGAGATATTGGAACCTCTCAAACGCGGTGTAGATGGTCTCATCATAGTCCTGTTTGAATCGAGTGATTTGCGCCTTGAGCGCGGTAGTCAAGGTGTGAGGGAAGTATTTTTCCATGAAAGCTGAAAAAACCTTCTCCCAAGTGTCCAGCGAGCCTGCTGGTAGAGAACTCAACCATGACTTGACTCTGTCGCCAAGCCCCATAGCAAAAACCTTCATCCTCAACTCATCCGTTGTTATTTCAGCTCCGGGTCGTGGGAGTTGGTTGACAAAATCATCGATATCGTGCAAGTACCCCATCACATCTTCCCTTGCTAAGCCGTAGAACCTCGGAAGTTGTTGGAATGCGTGGTTCTTGATTTCCAGATCTCGACTTGCAGACGAAAGAACAATCATCGGTCCCCTCATACGATCCTTGGAGGGTTGAACCCATGCTTTCAGTGGTCTAGCTTCTGCCATTCCGTCGATTTCCTTGAAAAGACTGTGTAGAGATTCAGAGAAATCTGTATCCTCTATTTCCTCTAACTCACGCCTTTGAAGTAGTCGCCTTCTTTGATAGTAGACTCTGTCGATCTCAGCAATTGAATCAGCAAGCGGTGTTCCTCTAGATCGTGTATGTGGCATACACTATCTGTAACAGACTAGGAAAGCAGTATCAGAGAGAGAGATTAAAAAGGAAAACTAAAACTACTAGAACTAGGAATTGAATGCTGAAAATATAAACAAATTAAACAGAAAAAAGGAGTATAGTCCCCGGCAACGACGCCAATTTGATGAACGCGCTGGATGTCGTGTTCCAACGAGAATCAAATAAATTTTTTATTTAGCCAAAGGCAATTCACAACTACAACGAAAACCGTAGTGTAGCAGTAGAATAACCTCGAGTGTCGATCTCTAAGGACTATAACTAGCTTTATCTAATCTAATTTAGAATATAAAACAACAGACGATTTAGCAAAGGTTTTTCTTAACAGATAATGGAGATTGGTGATAGTATGGTCCTTCAAAGCATAACGGGTTAATAATCATGCATAAATTCCTCGGTTTTGCATGGAGATCTTTGATCAATGAATTGTCCAGTTTTAATTATCAAACACTACGAAGATATAGATTTAGATAGGTCAAAGACCAATGAATTGTCCAATTGTGTGCAATAATTAATCAACCATACAAAGATTGAGTTTTAATTTGATTGGGAAGTTCCTACCTAAAACTACAGAGAAAGGTGAGAGAAAAGGTCTGGAAAAGTATGAAAATCGGAGAAAAACTAAGCAACTATATATAGGCTACGAATTTGTGTGGGGCGAGTCACCCCACATCCCACACACCGGGCGACTCGCCTGGTGTGGGGCGACTCGCCTGGTGTGGGGCGATTCGCCCCACATCCCGGGCGATTCGCCCGAGAGTAAAACTCGAGAATTTACGCGTTTTCGACGCGTTTTTGGATTTCTTCCCCTTTTCGGGCTCGGTTTCCGACTTCTAGTGGCCTTCTAACCTCCAGATTCGACCCCTAGACTTCAAATCCTATCCGGAAACCTTCAGATACTCCAATTAGGCTTCTGGAACACCAATTCCTTGTCTACTTCAATATAATTGCCCGAAAATCCTCGTTTTTCAACCAAAACCTATAAAATTAAGACTGAAGGGAAACGTGACACTATTCTAATTAAAATGCACTAAAATATAGCTAAATTAACATAGAGGATATCTAAAATAGGTGAAAAAGACTCGAATGAAAGTGTAAAATACACATTCATCAGGGACGAGCGACGACGTACAGGTTTGTGGGGGGGATTATCTGTAAGAAAATACGGTCAGAGTTACCCCTAGGGTACGCAGCGGAATTTCAAAAATTTTCTTAACATACAGGTTAATTGATTATGTATATGCCGTATATAATTAAACACGTCAATTAGAAGACTTACAGTACTCCAAAAGCAAGCACAGCTTCCAAGTCTTCGTAATAATCCGGTGTATCTTCTCCTTCGTCGAAGTCGAAGATATCTGCAATGCTTTGATTATCTGCAAGACAATAAAAGTCAGTTTCCAGCTCCTTGAACCTCAACCTTAATATCCACGGATGAACAGCTTATCGGAAAGAATGCTAGGATATTATTTGTGTGTCCAAGAAGATGGGGCGGCGGTTTTCCTCCGGTGAGAGGCTGGCGCGCGTGGCTAGTATGGAGAGGTAGTGGAGAGCTTTTATTTTCTCTAAGAAAACTGGTAGAATAACTCTATGAAAGTCTATTCAACTGTGTGTCAAAAGCTCTCTAATAGTCTACTATATATAATAGTCAATAGAAGCCTAAAGCATAAGCAATTAGACTTCATAAAGGAATAAGAATCTAATTCTTATCGCACTAGGAAACCAATTTCAAGTCTAGATTCATTCCCAATCAAATTAAAACTCGATCAGGAAAATCTAACTTATCCCTTGGACTTCTAATAGAGGAAGGAGTCGAACTCCTTCCCCTACCCCGTCTCGTGCGCGCGCGCGTGTCCCAATGGAGATAGGTGGGTCCCGATTTTTGGACCCACTTATAGTTCTAAGGCAATTCAAACTCCAAGTAGATTTTGCCCATGTGCATATGTTAATCCTAAATTAACATATCCCTTCAAATCAAACCTCTATTATATTTCTAAAATATAATCTTTAATTGTATTTACATAAAATACAATTAATTTAGCCAATTCAATTAATAATTCCAAATCATTAATTGAGCCACTAAATATTATAATTAATTCCAAATCAATTATAATCCATCAATCACAATTAATTCCAAATCAATTGCGATTCCATCTTCAAGGATATTCGGATAAGTTGAATCACCACATAGTGTGACCCATAGGGACTCATTGTATTAAGCAAGTCCTAGACTAAGCAAAATGGAATTCCTAGACGGTTCCATTTGCAATATTAATACATGAGGACGTTTGAGAGGTTTCTCAGAGCAGACCCTGTCGTTGCGAAGCCTGTTGCGCTCAACGCGGCGATGGTAACGTCCCTTCATCTGACTGACTCGAATGTATCTAGGATCAATGATGTGTCTATCCCAATATTACATCCACGGGCGTCTTCAGTGAGTTGCATGGTGAATCCAATATCTATTATGACTATTATAATAATATTGATACGCTGGCCAGCGGTTTTACCAATCACAACTATGAACGACTATGAGCAGTACTCTCCTGTGCTACACATGAGAGATGAATCCTTCACAGAAACACTTATCATCCCCATTTGTATGTAGCCATAATCCTAGATCGTGTCTTGGGTCAACTGCTTATTCAGAGCTGACATCGACGGGTCCACCAAGGACATGGGGCAACAAATGTAATGATAAAGTCCTGTAAGTCCAAAGGACGACTGGCATCACTTCGACAACTTTCCGGTTCCCATAGACACTTCGGTGTAGAGTATACATCGATGGGAGTGTCCGGTGGGTACTTCCATTGTTCAGTAATCACCCTTCGAACAACTATACGCAGTTATGGGAACGTTTCTAGATTGTCAAACAATCCGTTCCGTGGTCGTGGGATCGGCTCACACTTGCTCCAACAAGTATAACCTCCACGCATACTAGTCTCAGCTGGTTCATTCAGACCCCTACATCCGAGATGAACCTCGACTAGGGAGAGTTTGGGATAGATGATAACTCACATAGCTCCCACTATCTGTGTGATCAGTCATCTATCTGAGGGGACATCTTTAATATCAATACAGACAGAAATAGAGATATGACATGCTGCATGCCTGTTGTAATATAAATATGAAAGCGATACTCAATAGTCAAACAACAAACATATATTATATTACGTTGACCTGTGTAATAGTACATATCCGTAAGAAAATACGTTCAGAGTTACCCCTAGGGTACGCAGCGGAATTTCAAAAAAAAATCTTAACATACAGGTTAATTGATTATGCATATGTCGTATATATATAAACACGTCAATTAGAAGACTAACCTTACTTCCAAAGCAGCTTCCAAGTCTTCGTAATAATCCGGTGTATCTTCTCCTTCGTCGAAGTCGAAGATATCTGTAATGCTCTGATTATCTGCAAGACAATAAGAGTTAGTTTCCAGCTCCTAGAACCTCAACCTTGGTATCCACGGATGAATAGCCTATCGAAAGAATGCAAGGATATTCATTGTGTGACCAAGAAGACGGGGCGGCAATTCCTCCAGTGAGGTGGCGCGCGCGGATGACTATAGAGGAGGGGAGAGTTTTTATTTTCTCTAAAAAACTGGGTAGAATGACTGTGAAAGTCTATGTCAAAAACTCTCCAATAGTCTACTATTTATAGTAGTCAATAGAAGCCTAAAGCATAAGCAATTAGACTTCGTAAAGGAATAAGAATCTAATTCTTATCGCGCTAGGAAACCAATATCAAGTCTAGCTTCATTCCCAATCAAATTAAAACTCAATCAGGAAAATCTAACTTATCCCTTGGACTTCTAATAGAGGAAGGAGTCGAACTCCTTCCCCTATCTAGCTCGCGCGCGCACGCCTGTCCTACGGGAGAGAGGTGGGTCCCAATTTTGGGACCCACTTATAGTTCTAAGGCAATTCAAACTCCAAGTAGATTTTGCCCAAGTGCATATGTTAATTCTAAATTAACATATCCTTTCAAATGAAACCTCTATTATATTTCCAAAATATAATCTTTAATTGTATTTACATAAAATACAATTAATTAGAAAATTCAATTAATAATTCCAAATCATTAATTGAGCCACCAAATATTATAATTAATTCAATATCAATTATAATCCATCAATCACAATTAATTCCAAATTAATTGCGATTCCATCTTCAAGGATATTCTGATAAGCTGAATTACCACATAGGGCCTCATCGTATTAAGCAAGTCCTAGACTAGGCAAAATGGAAGTCCTAGACGGTTCCATTTGCAATATTAATACATGAGGACGTTTGAGAGGTTTCTCAAAGCTAAACCTTACGTTGCGAAGTCTGTTGCGCTCAACGCGGCGATGGTAACGTCCCTTCATCTGACTTGCCCGAATGCATCTAGGATCGATGAAGTGTTTATCCCAATAATACATCCACTGGCGTCTCAGGGAGTTGCTTGGTTAAGATATACTTATGACCATCATAATATACCATTTGCACTGGCCAGTGACTTTATCAACACAACTATGCAGACTATGAGCAGTACTCTCCTGTGCTACACTTGAGAGATGAATCCTTCACAGAATCACTTATCATCCCCATTTATATGTAGCCATAATCCTGGATCGTGTCTTAGGTCAGCTGCTTATTCAGAGCTGACATCGACGGGTCCACCAAGGATATGGGGCAACAAATGTGATGATAAAGTCCTGTAAGTACAAAGGACGACTGGCATCACTTCGACAACTTACCGGTTCCCATAGACACTTCGGTGTAGAGTATACATCGATGGGAGTGTCCGGTGGGTACTTCAATTGTTCGATAATCCTTCTTCGAACAACTATGCGCAGTTATGGGAACGTTTCTCGATTGTCCAACAATCCGTTCCGTGGCCGTGGGATCGGCTCACACTTGCGCCAACAAGTATAACCTCCACGCATACTAGTCTCGTCTGGTTCATTCAGACCCCTACATCCGAGATGAACCTCGACTAGGGAGAGTTTGGGATAGATGATAACTCACATAGCTCCCACTATCTGTGTGATCGGTCATCTATCCGAGGGGACATGTTTAATATCAATACAGACAGTAATAGAGATATGACATGCTGCATGCCTGGTGTAATATAAATATGAAAGCGATACTCAATAGTAAAAGCAACAAACATATATTATATTACGTTGACCTGTGTAATAGTACATATATGCCCTCTATAAGGGCACTATGCCCTTATTAAGGACTGTCTCTAGGACATATACACTATCAATCTCCCACTTAGACTAGAGCCAGTCACCTTTATGCCTAATACCCAGATTAGCATAATGTCTTAAGTGGACATTCACTGATTAGACCTTGGTGAAATGATCTGCCACGTTGTCCGTGGTAGAGACACGTTCTATACTAACTTCTCCTCTATCTATAATCTCACGTATAACGTGATAATTTCTATGTACATGTTTGTTCTTGTTTGTAGATCTAGGCTCCCTAGCTTGAGCGACGGCGCCCGTATTGTCACAATAAATCGTTATTGGACTAGGAGCAGGAACAACCCTCAATTCCTTCAAGAACTCTGAAATCCAGACAACTTCTTTCGAAGCTTCTGATCCAGCAATGTACTCGGCTTCTGTGGATGAGTCAGCAATCGTGGATTGCTTAGAACACTTCCAACAGATAGCTCCTCCGTTCAATTTGAATACGTATCCTGTCTGTGACTCAAAGCCATCAGGATCTGATTCAAATCCAGCGTCGACATAACCAGACATCTTTAATTCTGGTTCTCCACCAAACACCAAGAACATCTCTGTAGTCCGTCAAAGGTACTTAAGAATGTTCTTTACAGCAGTCCAGTGTGGTACTCCTGGATTCTGTTGGTGTCGAGAAGTGACACTAAGCGCATATGCCACATCGGGCCTTGTGCAATTCATTGCATACATTATAGACCCTACTGCCGAAGCATAGGGCAGACGACTCATTGCATTTCTTTCTTCATCAGTTTTAGGACCATCCTTAACTGATAAGACAATCCCATGCCTAGCTGGGAGAAAGCCTCTCTTTGAGTCGTCCATCTTATAACGCTTCAGTATTTTATCGATGTAGGTGGACTGTGTCATTCCTAACATCCTCTTGGATCTATCTCTAAATATCTTAATCCCTAGGATGTAGTTCGCTTCACCCAAGTCCTTCATCGAGAAGGTACTTGATAACCAAACTTTAGTCTCTTCTAGCATAGAGACATTGTTTCCCATGATCAAAATGTCATCTACATAAATGATCATGAAAACGACTCCTTTGTCGCTGTGTCTAGCGTAGACACAGGGATCTTCCTTGCTTCTGATGAAGTCAAACGATTTGACAGCTTCATCAAAGCGGATATTCCAGCTCCTTGACGCTTGCTTTAGCCCATAGATGGATCTTTGTAATTTGCATACAACAGTTGGCCTGGTTTTACTAATAAAATCTTCTGGCTGTACCATATAGACCTCTTCCTCAAGGCTTCCATTGAGGAAGGCAGTCTTTACATCCGTCTGCCAGATCTCATAATCATAGTAGGCAGCTATCTCAAGTAGAATTCGAATGGACTTCAATTTTTCTACCGGTGAAAAGGTTTCATCGTAATCGATGCCATACCTTTGCGTGTAGCCTTTCTCCACAAGCCTAGATTTGTGCGTTTGTACCTTGCCATCGGCATCTGTCTTTCGTTTAAAAACCCATTTGCACCAAATAGGTCTAACCCCTTGGGGCAAGTCTACCAAGTTCCGAACTTGGTTCTGGTACATTGAATCCATTTCTAATTCCATGGCCTCTTGCCATTTGTCTGAGTCAATATCAATTATTGCTTCTTTGTAGGTCTCGTGATCTTCCCGATCTGATAAGCCGACATCAAGTTCAGTGATGTCTTCTATCATAAAGCTTTGCTTCTGAGGTCCTTTTAGGATCCTCTTCGACCTACGGAGATCGACTGGTTCTGGTGCTTTTCTTTTCTGGCTTCGTGTAACACGAACATTAACAGTGGGTACTGATGCAGCTGGTCGCGGGGCACGACTCTTTTCCATTGCAGGAGGCTGCTCTTATGCAACTTGTTGCACAGGTTAGTTGACAACGGGTTCTATTGGTGTGGTTTCAACTGTTGATCTAATCACAGGACTCCCACTGACTATGACATGCCTAGCAAATGTCATATCATCACCCTTGTCTGCTTCGAAAGCTCCCACTGAACTTGAGTCCAAATTAGAAGATTTAAAGACCTCATGTTCGCGCGTGTCAAAGTCTTGAATTTCTTCAAGTTTTATAATGTCATCTAGCCTCTCTTCTTCGAGGTATTCAGCTTCTAAAAACTTGACGTTTCTAGATACGATCACCTTGTGATCTTCAGCATGATAGAATTCATATCCTCTCGTCTGACGAGGATAGCCTATGAAATATACTTTGACACCCTTGGCATCTACCTTATCAGTGAGCATCAGTTTGACTATCGCAGGACAGCCCCAAGGTCTAAGATAGCCCAGTGAGGGCTTCTTTCCCTTCTATAACTCATAAGGAGTTTTCTCCACTGATTTAGATGGTACACGGTTCAGAATGTAGATTGCAGTTTGTAGTGCATATCCCCACATATATTTTGGAGGAGTCGAGAATCCAATCATTGATCTTACCATGTCCAACAGGGTTCGATTCCTCCTCTCAGACACATCATTTAACTGTGGTGTTCCAGGAGGAGTCCATTGCGATTGAATTCCATTTTCCTTCAAGTAGTCGATAAATTCTTCACTAAGGTATTCACCTCCTCGATCTGATCGAAGAGTGACTATCCTTAGGTTCAATTCATTCTTGACTTCATTCCTAAACTCCTTGAATTTCCCAAAGGTCTCGGATTTATTCTTCATAAGATAAATATATCCATACCTTGAGAAATCGTCAGTAAAGGTAACGAAGTAAGGATAACCCCCACACGCATGGACCTTAAAAGGTCCACATACATCGGTATGTATGAGCTCTAAGCAGCGAGTGGCACGAACACCTTGTCCAACAAAAGGTTTGTTCTTCATCTTACCCTTAACACATGATTCACATGTTCCATATGATTCAAAATCAAATGGTTCTAAGTAGTCCAACTTCCTTAGTCTTTGAATCCGTGTTTCATTGATATGGCCTAGCCGACAATGCCATAGATAAGATGGATTATTCTTCCTACTTGAAGACGGTTGTTTGTTATGTATTTGAAATAAAGGTAGACTACTTTGCAAAATATATAAACCATTCACCAAGCGAGCTTTTCCATAATACTAATCATTTAATGAAAAATAACAAGTATTATTCGCAAATCGAAAGGAAAAACCCATATTGTCTAACAATGGAATGGAAATAATATTTCTGACAATGGATGGAAAAAAATAAACATTATCAAGTTCTAAACATTGTCGCGAAGGTAAATCTATCTTGTTGCGTCCAACGCGTTTGGCTTCAACTGGATTGTCGTTCCCAACATGCAAGTCGATTTCACCTTGCTTGACTAGCCTGTGATCAATTAGCCCCTGCACATTATTACAAATGTGTGAGCCACAAGCTGTATCTAATACCCAACCATTGGTGTCAAAAGTAGTCATGTTCATTTCAATAACAAACATACCTGAGCTAGAAGCCAGCGGATTCTTAGCTTGATCTGCCCTAAGCTTAGGGCAATCCTTCTTCCAGTGGCTCTTGAGCTTGCAATAGAGACAAATCTCGATCCTAAGTCAAAATTCAGCCATCCTACGATAGCGCCCATTCTTGCCACCCCTCTTCCTTTTGGGTCTACGATTGACCCTTAGGAATTTGTTGGCAATGGGTCTCTCAGCAATCAACTCTGTTGCTACCCCAACATTGGGGTTGTGAATAGATTGCAACAATCTTTGCACGATCAAGATAATGGAAGCCTTAGCTTCTAGCTCCAAGCCATATCCAACAAGTTGTAAGATAAAGTCAATCAACGACTTAACTTGTTCAGGTGACAGTTCTTCTGTCCCAAGCCTTTTGATAAGCATGATCTTGATAGCTTCGAACCCTTCACACATCCTTGGAGTATCCAAGAATGAGGAGAGATATTTCACAATCTCATATGGTTCCTTGTCTCGACATGGTCCAACCATATTGTCAGACATAGCATTCAGCAACAAGTTCTTTACAAACTCGGCCCTTTCCACTTCCAATTCATAATAGCAATCATAGGTTGCCGTAGTGAATTCAGTGGGAGGTGGAGGGATAGGTTCGTCCAAGACGTACTCAACCTCGTTGTACCATAGCACCTTTCGTACCTCATGGATCCAATCCACGTAGTTTGGTCCTGTTAGCTTTTGCAACTCCAAGTTGGCAACAAGCTCGGAGGATGGTATAGCCATTTCTAATATCCTAAGGAGAAATAATATAGAACGAAAATAATAAATCAACTATTGAAATATTATTTCTAAATACACAGTCAACATAACTAAACAACAAGGTCCTTTAGCTGTTTAGCTCCCACTATTTTCACATATGCTTGCCCCCACAACAAACATACGGGTAATGTCCAACAAGTTACCGTAGTGGCTAAGATCCAAATCCATACTATGCTATACTCCAACGGGGGCTGGTCGCATAGCATAATATGACCGGTAGGACTATCCAATTGCGTCACGCAACTCTTGGTTGTTAAATCTCATTTAACCCGATGCCCTACATACTGTACCTATTGAGGTCGCTAGATACAATATGCAGTAAGTCATAACCATAGGCTTACTCTAATCTGACGATCACTGCGAGTCTGTAAGACGAGGTCGCCAGTACAAGAAAACGCAATGAAAGTTCAGAATTAAAGCACCCTATGGAAAGCATCTCAGAAATACATACATATATATATTTCTGTACTTATATTGGTTGGGGCTTGTAGCTTGAGGGTTGTTATCAGTCATCTACAAACAAATAAGGGCGCCGCCTACCCATCATGCATGAACGGTCTACACGTAATGGATGCCGCCTATCCATTCTAGTTCTAAACGCGGTCAAGCACATAATGGGTGCCGCCTACCCATACATAAATATGCGGTCCGACATATGAGAGGGCGCCGCCTACCCTCGCATGCATAGCGGTCGAACGGAAAGTAAAATACGTGGTATTTAAACATGCATTGTCAAACAATAGCATATCGAGCATATGAAACAAGTAGTAGCCTATGTGGATGACAAATGACTTCATAATTTCATTATGAAAATTATAATCCCATACTTATAATCTCTATGAAATAATTGAAAATTTGGATTAGATTGAAAAATCGAAAATTCCATTGACCAAGTAGCAATTTTCAAAAACCCGAAGGACTAATTTGCAATAAAAAATAAATTGATAAATTACGAATAAGCCCTTTAACTTTATACTAATTAAATTTAACCCCTCTAGTTAAAAACAATTACAATTAAATCATATTTATATTCCAAATATAAAATTCAATCCTCAAAACTTTCAAAATTCGATTTTGGGTCCAACCCGGAAAATATATATATATTTATTAAAACATGGGACGGGACCTAGTCCCGTCCCCACGGTGCCTGCGGCCCCGGGAGCCCGGCGACCGCGGCACGCGGGCACCTGCGCCGCGGGTGCAGGCGCCCGGCGCCCCAGGCGCGCGGGCGCCTGCGTCCGCAGGCCCCGGGTACCTACGCCCGGACCGGCACGCGCGGCGCGGCGCCTGCGGCACGCAGGCGGCCGGCCGCCGCCTGCATCGCGCAGGCGGTCCGGTCAAATATATATATTTTAATATTTTTTTTGAAAAATATAAATTCTAAATTTATATAAAAACAAAACTTTTAAAAATCGAATTAATCATAGAATCAATTGTATCCACATATCTACAAAATCATACAATATATATACGTATATAAGTAATCAATTAACCTGGCTCCGATACCACTGTAAGAAGATACGGTCAGAGTTACCCCAAGGGTACACAGCGGAATTTCAAAAAATTTTCTTAACATACAGGTTAATTGATTATGCATATGTCGTATATATATAAACACGTCAATTAGAAGACTAACCTTACTTCCAAAGCAGCTTCCAAGTCTTCGTAATAATCCGGTGTATCTTCTCCTTCGTCGAAGTCGAAGATATCTGTAATGCTCTGATTATCTGCAAGACAATAAGAGTTAGTTTCCAGCTCCTAGAACCTCAATGTTGGAATCCACGGATGAAAAGCCTATCAGAAGAATGCTAGGGTATTCTTTGTGTGACCAAGAAGACGGGGCGGCAATTCCTCCGGTGAGTTGGCGCGCGCGGATGACTATAGAGGAGGGGAGAGTTTTTATTTTCTCTAAGAAAACTGGGTAGAATGACTGTGAAAGTCTATGTCAAAAACTCTCCAATAGTCTACTATTTATAGTAGTTAATAGAATCTTAAAGCATAAGCAATTAGACTTCGTAAAGGAATAAGAATCTAATTCTTATCGCACTAGGAAACCAATATCAAGTCTAGATTCATTCCCAATCAAATTAAAACTCAATCAGGAAAATCTAACTTATCCCTTGGACTTCTAATAGAGGAAGGAGTCGAACTCCTTTCCCTATCTAGCTCGCGTGCGCGCGCCTGTCAGACGGGAGGTAGGTGGGTCCCAATTTTGGGACCCACTTATAATTCTAAGTCAATACAAGCTCCAAGTAGATTTTGCCCAAGTGCATATGTTAATTCTAAATTAACATATCCTTTCAAATCAAACCTCTATTATATTTTCAAAATATAATCTTTAAATGTATTTACAAAAAATACAATTAATTAGCCAATTCAATTAATAATTCCAAATCATTAATTGAGCCACGAAATATTATAATTAATTCCAAATCAATTATAATCCATCAATCACAATTAATTCCAAATTAATTGCGATTCCATCTTCAAAGATATTCTGATAAGCTGAATCACCACATAGTGTGACCCATAGGGCCTCATCGTATTAAGCAAGTCCTATACTAGGCAACATGGAATTCCTAGACGGTTCCATTTGCAAAATTAATACATGAGGACGTTTGAGAGGTTTCTCAAAGCTAACCCTTTCGTTGCAAAGTCTGTTGCGCTCAATGCGGCGATGGTAACGTCCCTTCATCTGACTTGCTCGAATGCATCTAGGATCGATGAAGTGTCTATCCCAATAATACATCCACTGGCGTCTCAGGGAGTTGCTTGGTTAAGATATACTTATGACCATCATAATATATCATTTGCACTGGCCAGTGACTTTACCAACACAACTATGCAGACTATCAGCAGTACTCTCCTATGCTACACTTGAGAGATGAATCCTTCACAGAATCACTTATCATCCCCATTTGTATGTAGCCATAATCTCGGATCGTGTCTTAGGTCAGCTGCTTATTCAGAGCTGACATCGACGGGTCCACCAAGGACATGGGGCAACAAATGTGATGATAAAGTCCTGTATGTACAAAGGACGACTGCCATGACTTCGACAACTTACCGGTTCCCATAGACACTTCGGTGTAGAGTATACATCGATGGGAGTGTCCGGTGGGTACTTCCATTGTTCGATAATCCTTCTTCGAACAACTATGCACAGTTATGAGAACGTTTCTCGATTGTCCAACAATCCGTTCCGTGGCCATGGGATCGGCTCACACTTGCTCCAACAAGTATAACCTCCACGCATACTAGTCTCGTCTGGTTCATTCAGACCCCTACATCCGAAATGAACCTCGTCTAGGGAGAGTTTGGGATAGATGATAACTCACATAGCTCCCACTATCTGTGTGATCGGTCATCTATCCGAGGGTACATGTTTAATATCAATACAGACAGTAATAGAGATATGACATGCTGCATGCCTGGTGTAATATAAATATGAAAGCGATACTCAAGAGTAAAAGAAACAAACATATATTATATTACGTTGACCTGTGTAATAGTACATATATGCCCTTAGTAAGGACTGCCTCTAGGACATATACACTATCAATATATGCCCTCTATAACGGCTGCATGCCCTTAATAACGACTGTCTCTAGGACATATACACTATCAATCTCCCACTTGGACTAGAGCTAGTCACCTTTATGCTTAATACCCAGATTAGCATAATGTCTTAAGTGGACATCCACTGATAAGACCTTGGTGAAAGGATCTGCCACGTTGTCCGTGGTAGAGACACGTTCAATACTAACTTCTCCTCTATCAATAATCTCACGTATAACGTGATACTTTCTAAGTACATGTTTGTTCTTGTTTGCAGATCTAGGCTCCCTAGCTTGAGCGACGGCGCACGTATTGTCACGGTAAATCGTTATTGGACTAGGAGCAAGAACAACCCTCAATTCCTTCAAGAACTCTGAAATCCAGACAGCTTCTTTCGATGCTTCTGATGCAGCAGTGTACTCGGCTTCTGTGGATGAGTCAGCAACCGTGGCTTGCTTAGAACTCTTCCAACAGATAGCTCCTCCGTTCAATTTGAATACGTATCCTGTCTGTGACTTAAAGTCATCAGGATCTGATTCAAATCCAGCATCGACATAACCAGACATCTTTAATTCTGGTTCTCCACCAAACATCAAGAACATCTCTTTAGTCCGTCGAACGTACTTAAGAATGTTCTTCACAGCAGTCCAGTGAGGTACTCCTGGATTCTGTTGGTGTCGACAAGTGACACTAAGCGCATATGCCACATCGGGCCTTGTGCAATTCATTGCATACATTATAGACCCTACTGCCGAAGCATAGGGCACATGACTCATTGCATTTCTTTCTTCATCAGTTTTAGGACTATCCTTAACTGATAAGACAATCCCATGCCTAGCTGGGAGAAATCCTCTCTTTGAGTCGTCCATCTTATAACGCTTCAGTATTTTGTCGATGTAGGTGGACTGTGTCAATCCTAACATCCTCTTGGATCTATCTCTACAGATCTTGATCCCTAGGATGTAGTTCGCTTCACCCAAGTCCTTCATTGAGAAGGTACTTGATAACCAAACTTTAGTCTCTTCTAGCATAGAGACATTGTTTCCCATGATCAAAATGTCATCAACATAGATGATCATGAAAACGACCCCCTTGTCGCTGTGCCTAGCGTAGACACAGGGATCTTCCTTGCTTCTGATGAAGTCAAACGATTTGACAGCTTCATCAAAGCGGATATTCCAGCTCCTAGACGCTTGCTTTAGCCCATAGATGGATCTTTGTAATTTGCATACAGCAGTTGGCCTGGTTTTACTAATAAAACCTTCCGGCTGTACCATATAGACCTCTTCCTCAAGGTTGCCATTGAGGAAGGCAGTCTTTACATCCATCTGCCAGATCTCATAATCATAGTAGGCAGCTATCGCAAGTAGAATTCGAATGGACTTCAATTTTGCTACCGGTGAAAAGGTTTCATCGTAATCGATGCCATACCTTTGCGTGTAGCCTTTCGCCACAAGTCTAGCCTTGTGCGTTTGTACCTTGCCATCGGCATCTGTCTTTCGTTTAAAGACCCATTTGCACCCAATAGGTCTAACCCCTTGGGGCAAGTCTACCAAGTTCCAAACTTGGTTCAGGTACATGAGTCCATTTCCAATTCCATGGCCTCTTGCCATTTGTCTGAGTCAATATCAATTATTGCCTCTTTGTAGGTCTCGGGATCTTCCCGATCTGATAAGCCGACATCAAGTTCACTGATGTCTTCTATCATAAGGCTTTGCTTCTGAGGTCCTTTTAGGATCCTCTTCGACCTACGGAGCTCGACTGGTTCTGGTGCTTTTCTTTTCTGGCTTCGTGTAACACGAACATTATCAGTGGGCACTGATGCAGCTGGTCGCGCCCGCGACCCTGTTCCCTAGCGGGAGGCTGCTCTTGTGCAACTTGTTGCACAGGTTGGTTGACAACGGGTTCTATTGTGTGGTTTCAACTGTTGATCTAATCACAGGACTCCCACTGACTATGACATGCCTAGCAAGTGTCATATCATTACCCTTGTCTGCTTCGAAAGCTCCCACTGAACTTGAGTCCAAATCAGAAGATTTAGAGAACTCATGTTCGCGCGTGTCAAAGTCTTGAATTTCTTCAAGTTCTATCATGTCATCTAACCTCTCTTCTTCGAGGTATTCTGCTTCTAAAAACTTAACGTTTCTAGATACTATCACCTTGTGATCTTCAGCATGATAGAATTCATAGCCTCTCGTCTGACGAGGATAGCCTATGAAATATACTTTGACACCCTTGGCATCTAACTTATCAGTGAGCATCAGTTTGACTATCGCAGGACAGCCCCAAGGTCTAAGATAGCCCAGTGAGGGCTTCTTTCCCTTCCATAACTCATAAGGAGTTTTCTCCACTGATTTAGATGGTACACGGTTCAGAATGTAGATTGCAGTTTGTAGTGCATATCCCCATAGATATTTTGGAAGAGTCGAGAATCCAATCATTGATCTCACCATGTCTAACAGGGTTCGATTCCTTCTCTCAGACACACCATTTAACTGTGGTGTTCCAGGAGGAGTCCATTGCGATTGAATTCCATTTTCCTTCAAGTAGTCGATAAATTCTTCACTAAGGTATTCACCTCCTCGATCTGATCGAAGAGTGACTATCCTTAGGTTCAATTCATTCTCGACCTCATTCCTAAACTCCTTGAATTTCCCAAAGGTCTCGGATTTATTCTTCATAAGATAAATATATCCATACCTTGAGAAATCGTCAGTAAAGGTAACGAAGTAAGGATAACCCCCACGCGCATGGACTTTAAAAGGTCCACATACATCGGTATGTATGAGCTCTAAGCAGCGAGTGGCACGAACACCTTGTCCAACAAAAGGTTTGTTCGTCATCTTACCCTTAACACATGATTCGCATGTACCATATGATTCAAAATCAAATGGTTCTAAGTAGTCCAACTTCCTTAGTCTTTGAATCCGTGTTTCATTGATATGGCCTAGCCGACAATGCCATAGATAAGATGGATTATTCTTCCTACTTGAAGACGGTTGTTTGTTATGTATTTGAAATAAAGGTAGACTACTTTGCAAAATATATAAACCATTCACTAAGCGAGCTTTTCCATAATACTGGTCATTTAATGAAAAATAACAAGTATTATTAGCAAATCGAAAGGAAAAACCCAAATTGTCCAACAATGGAATGGAAATAATATTTCTGACAATGGATGGAACAAAATAAACGTTATCAAGTTCTAAACATTGTCCCGAAGGTAAATCTATCTTGCAGCGTCCAACGCGTTTGGCTTCAACTGGATTGCCGTTCCCAACATGCAAGTCGATTTCACCTTGCTTGACTAGCCTGTGATCAATTAGCCCCTGCACATTATTACAAATGTGTGAGCCACAGGCTGTATCTAATACCCAACCATTGGAGTCAAAAGTAGTCATGTTCATTTCAATAACAAACATACCTGAGCTAGAAGCCGGTGGCTTCTTAGCTTGATCTGCCCTAGCTTAGGGCAATCTTTCTTCCAATGTCCTTTCTGCTTACAGAAAAGACATTCATCTGTGCGTACCGTTCCGCTTCTCTTGAACTTCTTTTCTGGTTCAGACGCTTAGGCTTATCACTCGAAGTGTTAGCCTTGGCTCCCGACTTTCCCTTACCCTTAGCACCTTTGTTTTCGGGTTTGGGTTAGACGGTTGCCCAACAACATGATCGATTTTCCTTCTTAGGAAGAGTTTGATCATACGTCTTCAGCAGATTATGGAGTTCGGGCAGTGTTACGTCCTTCGCATTCATCGTGTTTAATGATGAACTGCGAATACGAACTCGCAATGATTGAAGGACAAAGATCACCATGATCTTATTCTCATCTTGAGAACATGTTCAGACATGTTCCCTCCTTCATGAGCTTGCATCTGTGTATCTCTTTGATCAAATCAAATTCAACACTTCTAGCTGTCGTCTTAAAGAGCGACTCAAGATGCTTCAGATCTCATACGGCAACATGCTTTCATGTTGTCTCTGCAGCTCATTGCTCATTGCCGCCAGCATAATACACTGCGCGGATCTAGCATCCTCATGATGCTTATCAGACTTTGCCTTGTTGGCTTGATTCCAAGCAGCAACTTGATCGGCAGTCTGA
>CM051455.1:96402398-96439874 GCA_028274465.1 Plantago ovata | reverse complement strand
ACCGGTAGGACTATCCAATTAGCGTCACGCAACTCTGGGTGTTAAATCTCATTTAACTCCGATGCCCTACATACTGTACTATTGAGTCGCTAGATACATATGCATAAGTACATAACATAGGCTTACCTAATCTGACGATCACTGCGAGTCTGTAAGACGAGGTCGCCATACAAAGAAAAACGCAATGAAAGTTCAGAATTAAAGCACCCTATGGAAAGCATCTCAGAACTACATACATATATATATTTCTGTACTTATATTGTTGGGGGCTTGTAGCTGCATGGGTTTGTTATCAGTCATCTACAAAAATAAGGGCGCCGCCTACCCATCATGCATGACGGTATCTCACGTATGGATGCGCCTATCCATTCTAGTTCTAAAACGCGGTCCAGCACATAAGGGTGCCGCCTACCCATACATAAATATGCGGTCCGCCATATGAGAGGCGCCGCCTACCTCGCATGCATAGCGGTCGAACGGAAAGTAAAAATACGTGGTATTTAAACATGCATCAACAGAGAGCATATCGAGCATATGAAACAAGTAGTAGCCTATGTGGATGACAAATGACTTCATAATTTCATTATAAAATTATAATCCCATGACTATAATCTCTATGAAATAATTGAAAATTGGATTAGATTGAAAAATCGAAAATTCCATTGACCAAAGTAGCAATTTCAAAAACCCGAAGGACTAATTTGCAATAAAAAATAAATGATAAATTAGAATAAGCCCTTTAACTTTATACTAATTAAATTTACCCCTCTAGTTAAAAACAATTACAATAAATCATATTTATTTCCAAATATAAAATTCAATCCTCAAAAACTTTCAAAATTCGATTTTTGGGTCCAACCCAAAATATATATATATTTATTAAAACATGGGACGGGACCTAGTCCCGTCCCCACGGTGCCTGCGGCCCCGGGAGCCCCTGCGACCGCGGCACGCGGGCACCTGCGCCGCGGGTGCAGGCGCCCGGCGCCCCCAGAGCGCGGCGCCTGCGTCCGCAGGCCCGGGTACCTACCGCCCGACCGGCACGCGCGCGCGGCGCCTCGGCACGCAGGCGTCCGGCCGGCCGCCGCCTGATCGCGCCAGGCGGCCGGTCAAATATATCTATTTTAATATTTTTGTTTTTGAAAAATATAAATTCTAAATTTATATAAAAACAAAACTTTTAAAAATCGATTAATATCATAGAATAAGTAGCCACATATCTACAAATCATACAATATATATCGTATATAAGTAATCTCTTAACCTGGCTCCGATACCACTGTAAGAAGATACGGTCAGAGTTACCCCCGGGTACACAGCGGAATTTCAAAAAATTTTCTTAACATACAGGTTAATTGATTATGCATATGCGTTCTATATATAACACGTCATAGAGACTAACTTACTTCAAGCAGCTTCCAAGTCTCGTAATAATCCGGTGTAATCTTCTCCTTCGTCGAGTCGAAGATAATTGTAATGCTCGATTATCTGCAAGACAATACGAGTTAGTTTTCCAGCTCCTAGAACTCAATGTTGGAATCCACGGATGAAAAGCCTATCAGAAGAATGCTAGGGTATTCTTTGTGTGACCAAGAAGAGCGGGGCGCAATTCCTCCGGTGAGTTGGCGCGGCGCGGATGACTATGAGGAGGGGAGAGTTTTTATTTTCTCTAAGAAAACTGGGAGTAGAATGACTGTGAAGTCTATGTCAAAAACTCTCCAATAGTCTACTATTTATAGTAGTTAATAGAATCTTAAAGCTAAGCAATTAGACTTCGTAAAGGAATAAAACTAATTCTTATCGCACTAGGAAACCAATATCAAGTCTAGATTCATTCCCAATCAAATTAAAACTCAATCAGGAAAATCTAACTTATCCCTTGGACTTCTAATAGAGGAAGGAGTCGAACTCCTTTCCCTATCTAGCTCCGCGTGCGCGCGCCTGTCAGACGGGAGGTAGGTGGGTTCCCAATTTGGGACCACTTATAATTCTAAGTCAATACAAGCTCCAAGTAGATTTTGCCCAAGTGCATATGTTAATTCTAAATTAACATATCCTTTCAAATCAAACCTCTATTATATTTTCAAAATATAATCTTTAAATGTATTTACAAAAATACAATTAATTAGCCAATTCAATTAATAATTCCAATCATTAATTGAGCCACGAAATATTATAATTAATTCCAAATCAATTATAATCCATCAATCACAATTAATTCCAAATTAATTGCGATTCCATCTTCAAAGATATTCTGATAAGCTGAATCACCACATAGTGTGACCCATAGGGCCTCATCGTATTAAGCAAGTCCTATACTAGGCAACATGGAATTCCTAGACGGTTCCATTTGCAAAATTAATACATGAGGACGTTTGAGAGGTTTCTCAAAGCTAACCCTTTCGTTGCAAAGTCTGTTGCGCTCAATGCGGCGATGGTAACGTCCCTTCATCTGACTTGCTCGAATGCATCTAGGATCGATGAAGTGTCTATCCCAATAATACATCCACTGGCGTCTCAGGGAGTTTGCTTGGTAAGATACTTATGACCATCATAATATATCATTTGCACTGGCCAGTGACTTTACCAACACAACTATGCAGACTATCAGCAGTACTCTCCTA
This sequence comes from Plantago ovata, assembly GCA_028274465.1. NCBI lineage: Eukaryota > Viridiplantae > Streptophyta > Magnoliopsida > Lamiales > Plantaginaceae > Plantago > Plantago ovata. The sequence continues at coordinate 96,437,250 of CM051455.1, read as the reverse complement.
TGCTACACTTGAGAGATGAATCCTTCACAGAATCACTTATCATCCCCATTTGTATGTAGCCATAATCTCGGATCGTGTCTTAGGTCAGCTGCTTATTCAGAGCTGACATCGACGGGTCCACCAAGGACATGGGGCAACAAATGTGATGATAAAGTCCTGTATGTACAAAGGACGACTGCCATGACTTCGACAACTTACCGGTTCCCATAGACACTTCGGTGTAGAGTATACATCGATGGGAGTGTCCGGTGGGTACTTCCATTGTTCGATAATCCTTCTTCGAACAACTATGCACAGTTATGAGAACGTTTCTCGATTGTCCAACAATCCGTTCCGTGGCCATGGGATCGGCTCACACTTGCTCCAACAAGTATAACCTCCACGCATACTAGTCTCGTCTGGTTCATTCAGACCCCTACATCCGAAATGAACCTCGTCTAGGGAGAGTTTGGGATAGATGATAACTCACATAGCTCCCACTATCTGTGTGATCGGTCATCTATCCGAGGGTACATGTTTAATATCAATACAGACAGTAATAGAGATATGACATGCTGCATGCCTGGTGTAATATAAATATGAAAGCGATACTCAAGAGTAAAAGAAACAAACATATATTATATTACGTTGACCTGTGTAATAGTACATATATGCCCTTAGTAAGGACTGCCTCTAGGACATATACACTATCAATATATGCCCTCTATAACGGCTGCATGCCCTTAATAACGACTGTCTCTAGGACATATACACTATCAATCTCCCACTTGGACTAGAGCTAGTCACCTTATGCTTAATACCCAGATTAGCATAATGTCTTAAGTGGACATCCACTGATAAGACCTTGGTGAAAGGATCTGCCACGTGTCCGTGGTAGAGACACGTTCAATACTAACTTCTCCTCTATCAATAATCTCACGTATAACGTGATACTTTCTAAGTACATGTTTGTTCTTGTTTGCAGATCTAGGCTCCCTAGCTTGAGCGACGGCGCACGTATTGTCACGGTAAATCGTTATTGGACTAGGAGCAAGAACAACCCTCAATTCCTTCAAGAACTCTGAAATCCAGACAGCTTCTTTCGATGCTTCTGATGCAGCAGTGTACTCGGCTTCTGTGGATGAGTCAGCAACCGTGGCTTGCTTAGAACTCTTCCAACAGATAGCTCCTCCGTTCAATTTGAATACGTATCCTGTCTGTGACTTAAAGTCATCAGGATCTGATTCAAATCCAGCATCGACATAACCAGACATCTTTAATTCTGGTTCTCCACCAAACATCAAGAACATCTCTTTAGTCCGTCGAACGTACTTAAGAATGTTCTTCACAGCAGTCCAGTGAGGTACTCCTGGATTCTGTTGGTGTCGACAAGTGACACTAAGCGCATATGCCACATCGGGCCTTGTGCAATTCATTGCATACATTATAGACCCTACTGCCGAAGCATAGGGCACATGACTCATTGCATTTCTTTCTTCATCAGTTTTAGGACTATCCTTAACTGATAAGACAATCCCATGCCTAGCTGGGAGAAATCCTCTCTTTGAGTCGTCCATCTTATAACGCTTCAGTATTTTGTCGATGTAGGTGGACTGTGTCAATCCTAACATCCTCTTGGATCTATCTCTACAGATCTTGATCCCTAGGATGTAGTTCGCTTCACCCAAGTCCTTCATTGAGAAGGTACTTGATAACCAAACTTTAGTCTCTTCTAGCATAGAGACATTGTTTCCCATGATCAAAATGTCATCAACATAGATGATCATGAAAACGACCCCCTTGTCGCTGTGCCTAGAGTAGACACAGGGATCTTCCTTGCTTCTTATGAAGTCAAATGATTTCACAGCTTCATCAAAGCGGATATTCCAGCTCCTAGACGCTTGCTTTAGCCCATAGATGGATCTTTGTAATTTGCATACAGCAGTCGGCCTAGTCTTACTAATAAAATCTTCCGGCTGTACCATATAGACCTCTTCCTCAAGGTTGCCATTGAGGAAGGAAGTCTTTACATCCATCTGCCAGATCTCATAATCATAGTAGGCAGCTATTGCAAGTAGAATTCGAATGGACTTCAATTTTGCTACCGGTGAAAAGGTTTCATTGTAATCGATGCCATACCTTTGCGTGTAGCCTTTCGCCACAAGTCTAGCCTTGTGCGTTTGTACCTTGCCATCGGCATCTGTCTTTCGTTTAAAGACCCATTTGCACCCAATAGGTCTAACCCCTTGGGGCAAGTCTACCAAGTTCCAAACTTGGTTCAGGTACATTGAGTCCATTTCCAATTCCATGGCCTCTTGCCATTTGTCTGAGTCAATATCAATTATTGCCTCTTTGTAGGTCTCGGGATCTTCCCGATCTGATAAGCCGACATCAAGTTCACTGATGTCTTCTATCATAAAGCTTTGCTTCTGAGGTCCTTTTAGGATCCTCTTCGACCTACGGAGATCGACTGGTTCTGGTGCTTTTCTTTTCTGGCTTCGTGTAACACGAACATTATCAGTGGGCACTGATGCAGCTGGTCGCGCCCCGCGACCCTGTTCCCTAGCGGGAGGCTGCTCTTGTGTAACTTGTTGCACAGGTTGGTTGACAACGGGTTCTATTGGTGTGGTTTCAACTGTTGATCTAATCACAGGACTCCCACTGACTCTGACATGCCTAGCAAGTGTCATATCATTACCCTTGTCTGCTTCGAAAGCTGCCACTGAACTTGAGTCCAAATCAGAAGATTTAGAGAACTCATGTTCGCGCGTGTCAATGTCTTGAATTTCTTCAAGTTCTATCATGTAATCTAACCTCTCTTCTTCGAGGTATTCTGCTTCTAAAAACTTAACGTTTCTAGATACTATCACCTTGTGATCTTCAGCATGATAGAATTCATAGCCTCTTGTCTGACGAGGATAGCCTATGAAATATACTTTGACACCCTTGGCATCTAACTTATTAGTGAGCATCAGTTTGACTATCGCAGGACAGCCCCAAGGTCTAAGATAGCCCAGTGAGGGCTTATTTCCCTTCCATAACTCATAAGGAGTTTTCTCCACTGATTTAGATGGTACACGGTTCAGAATGTAAATTGCAGTTTGTAGTGCATATCCCCATAGATATTTTGGAAGAGTCGAGAATCCAATCATTGATCTCACCATGTCTAACATGGTTCGATTCCTTCTCTCAGACACACCATTCAATTGTGGTGTTCAGGAGGGGTCCATTGCGATTGAATTCCATTTTCCTTCAAGTAGTCGATAAATTCTTCACTAAGGTATTCACCTCCTCGATCTGATCGAAGAGTGACTATCCTTAGGTTCAATTCATTCTCGACCTCATTCCTAGACTCCTTGAATTTTCCAAAGGTCTCGGATTTATTCTTCATAAGATAAATATATCCATACCTTGAGAAATCGTCAGTAAAGGTAACGAAGTAAGGATAACCCCCACGCGCCTGGACTTAAAAGGGTCCACATACATCGGTATGTATGAGCTCTAAGCAGCGAGTGGCACGAACACCTTGTCCAACAAAAGGTTTGTTCGTCATCTTACCCTTAACACATGATTCGCATGTACCATATGATTCAAAATCAAATGGTTCTAAGTAGTCCAACTTCCTTAGTCTTTGAATCCGTGTTTCATTGATATGGCCTAGCCGACAATGCCATATATAAGATGGATTATTCTTCCTACTTGAAGACGGTTGTTTGGTATGTATTTGAAATAAAGGTAGACTACTTTGCAAAATATATAAACCATTCACTAAGCGAGCTTTTCCATAATACTGGTCATTTAATGAAAATAACAAGTATTATTAGCAAATCGAAAGGAAAAACCCAAATTGTCCAACAATGGAATGGCAATAATATTTCTGACAATGGATGGAACAAAATAAACGTTATCAAGTTCTAAACATTGTCCCGAAGGTAAATCTATCTTGCAGCGTCCAACGCGTTTGGCTTCAACTGGATTGCCGTTCCCAACATGCAAGTCGATTTCACCTTGCTTGATTAGCCTGTGATCAATTAGCCCCTGCACATTTTTACAAATGTGCGAGCCACAGGCTGTATCTAACACCCAACCAATGGAGTCAAAAGTAGTCATGTTCATTTCAATAACAAACATACCTGAGTTAGAAGCCGGCGACTTCTTAGCTTGATCTGCCCTTAGCTTAGGGCAATCTTTCTTCCAATGTCCTTTCTGTTTACAGAAAAGACATTCATCTATGCGTACCGTTCTGCTTCTCTTGAACTTCCTTTTCTGGTTCAGACGCTTAGGCTTATCACTCGAAGTGTTAGCCTTGGCTCCCGACTTTCCCTTACCCTTAGCACCTTTGTTTCTCGGGTTTGGGTTAGACGGTTGCCCAAAAAACATGATCGACTTTTCCTTCTTAGGAAGAGTTTGATCATACGTCTTCAGCAGATTATGGAGTTCGGGCAGTGTTACGTCCTTCGCATTCATCGTGTATAATGATGAACTGCGAATACGAACTCGCCAATGATTGAAGGACAAAGATCACCATGATCTTATTCTCATCTTGAGAACTTGTTCAGACATGTTCCCTCCTTCATTGAGCTTGCATCTGTGTATCTCTTTGATCAAATCAAATTCAACACTTCTGGCTGTCGTCTTAAAGAGCGACTCAAGATGCTTCAGCATCTCATACGGCAACATGCTTTCATGTTGTCTCTGCAGCTCATTGCTCATTGCCACCAGCATAATACATTGCGCGGATCTAGCATCCTCATGATGCTTATCAGACTTTGCCTTGTTGGCTTGATTCCAAGCAGCAACTTGATCGGCAGTCTGATTCTCGGGACACACGGGATTAGCCTCGTCCAAGACGTACTCAATCCTTTGGTACCTCAGCACGAAACGTATATTCCTGATCCAATCTAGGAAGTTTGGTCCGGTCAAAATTTGTTTCTCTAAGACAGCACGGATCAGATACTCGCCATTTCGGTTTTTCTTAGGAGAAATAGTATAGAACGAAAATAATAAATCAACTATTGAAATATTATTTCTAAATACACAATCAACATAACTAAACAACAAGGTCCTTTAGCTGTTTAGCTCCCACTATTTTCACATATGATGGCCCCCAAAACAAACATACAGGTAATGTCCAAAAACTTACCGTAGTGGCCAAGATCCAAATCCATACTATGCTATACTCCAACGGGGGCTGGTCGCATAGCATAATATGACCGGTAGGACTATCCCATTGTGTCACGCAACTCTTGGGTGTTAAATCTAATTTAACCCGATGCTCTACATATTGTACCTATCGAGGTCTCTAGATATAATATGCAGTAAGTTATAACCATAGGCTTACTCTAATCTGACGATCACTTCGAGTCTGCAAGACGAGGTCACCAATACAGGGAAACGCAATGAAAGTTCAGAATTAAAGCACCCCATGGAAAACATCTCAGAAATACATACATATATATATTTCTGTACTTATATTGGTTGGGGCTTGTAGCTTGAGGGTTGTTATCAGTCATCTACAAACAAATAAGGGCGCCGCCTACCCATCATGCATGAGCGGTCTACACGTAATAGATGCCGCCTATCCATTCTAGTTCTAAACACGGTCAAGCACATAATGGGCGCCGCATACCCATACATAAAATATGCGGTCCGACAAATAAGAGGGCGCCGCCTATCCTCGCATGCATAGCGGTCAAACGGAAAGTAAAATACGTAGTATTTAAACATGCATTGTCAAACAATAGCATATCGAGCATACAAACAAATAGTAGCCTATGTGGATGCCAAATGACTTCATAATTTCATTATGAAAATTATAATCCCATACTTATAATCTCTATGAAATAATTGAAAATTTGGACTAGATTGAAAAAAAAAATCGAAAATTCTATTGACCAGGTAGCAATTTTTGAAAACCCGAAGGACTTAATTGTAATTTTCGAAACCTTGGAGGTGTTAAATCTAAAAGTCAATAGTAGAAGGACTAATTTGCAATAAACAATGAATTGATATATTACAAATAAGCCCTTTAACTTTATATTAATTAAATTTAACCCCTCTAGTTAAAAACAATTACAATTAAATTATATTTATATTCCAAATATAAAGTTCAATCCTCAAAATTTTCAAAATTCGATTTTGGGTCCAACCCGAAAAATATATATATATTAAAACATGGGACGGGACCTAGTCCCGTCCCCTACCGTGCCTGCGGCCGCGGGCGCCCGGCGCCTGCGGCACGCAGGCACGGGCGCCGCGGCCGCAGGCGCCCGCCGCCTGCGTCGCACAGGCGGCCCGGTCGGTAATATATATATATATATAAATATATATTTTTTTTGAAAAATATAAATTCTAAATTTATATAAAAACAAAACTTTTGAAAATCGAATTAATCATAGAATCAATTGCATCCACATATCTACAAAATCATACAATATATATATATACGTATATACGTAATCAATTAACCTGGCTTTGATACCACTGTAAGAAAATACGATCAGAGTTACCCCTAGGGTACGCTGCGGAATTTTAAAATTTTTTTTAACATACATGTTAATTGATTATGTATATGCCGTATATATGTAAACACGTCAATTAGAAGACTAACCTTACTTCCAAAGCAGCTTCCAAGTCTTCGTAATAATCCGGTGTATCTTCTCCTTCGTCGAAGTCGAAGATATCTGCAATACTCTTATTATCTGCAAGATAATAAGAGTTAGTTTCCACCTCCTAGAACCTCAACCTTGGTATCCACGGATGAACAGCCTATCGGAAGAATGCTAGGATATTCTTTGTGTGACCAAGAAGACGGGGCGGCGATTCCTCCGGCAAGGGTGGCGCGCCCGTGTGGCTTATAGAGGAGGGGAGAGCTTTTTATTTTCTCTAAGAAAACTGGGTAGAATAATTCTCTAAGAATTGATTGTTTTGAATCATGAAAAAGCTCTCTAATAGTCTACTATATATAGTAGTCAATAGAAGCCTAATACATAAGCAATTAGACTTCGTAAAGGAATAAGAATCTAATTCTTATCGCACTAGGAAACCAATATCAACTCTAGATTCATTCCAAGTCAAATTAAAACTCAATCAGGAAAATCTAACTTATCCCTTGGACTTCTAATAGAGGAAGGAGTCGAACTCCTTCCCCTATAGAGCCTATGCGCGCGCGCGCGCCCATGTCCTACGGGAGATAGGTGGGTCTCAATTTTGGGACCCACTTATAGTTCTAAGGCAATTCAAACTCCAAGTAGATTTTGCCCATGTGCATATGTTAATTCTAAATTAACATATCCTTTCAAATCAAACCTCTATTATATTTCCAAAATATAATCTTTAATTGTATTTAAATAAAATACAATTAATTTAGCCAATTCAATTAATAATTCCAAATCATTAATTGAGCCACCAAATATTATAATTAATTCAAAATCAATTATAATCCATCAATCACAATTAATTCCAAATTAATTGCGATTCCATCTTCAAGGATATTCTGATAAGCTGAATCACCACATAGTGTGACCCATAGGGTCTCACTGTATTAAGCAAGTCCCAGACTAGGCAAAATGGAATTCCTAGACGGTTCCATTTGCAATATTAATACATGAGGACGTTTGAGAGGTTTCTCAAAGCAAACCCTTTCGTTGCGAAGTCTGTTGCGCTCAACGCGGCGATGGTAACGTCCCTTCATCTGACTGACTCGAATGCATCTAGGATCGATGATGTGTCTATCCCAATAATACATCCATGGGCGTCTCAGGGAGTTGCTTGGTTACTAAGATATACTTATGACCATCATAATATATCAATGCACTGGCCAGTGACTTTACCAACACAACTATGAAGACTATGATCAGTACTCTCATGTGCTACACTTGAGAGATGAATCCTTCACCGAAACACTTATCATCCCCATTCGTATGTAGCCATAATCCTGGATCGTGTCTTAGGTCAACTGCTTATTCAGAGCTGACATCGACGGGTCCACCAAGGATATGGGGCAACAAATGTGATGATAAAGTCCTGTAAGTCCAAAGGACGACTGGCATCACTTCGACAACTTACCGGTTCCCATAGACACTACGGTGTAGAGTATACATCGATGGGAGTGTCCGGTGGGTACTTCCATTGTTCGATAATCCTTCTTCGAACAACTATGCGCAGTTATGGGAACGTTTCTCGATTGTCCTACAATCCGTTCCGTGGCCGTGGGATCGGCTCACACTTGCTCCAACAAGTATAACCTCCACGCATAATAGTCTCATCTGGTTCATTCAGACTCCTACAGCCGAGATGAACCTCGACTAGGGTGAGTTTGGGATAGATGATAACTCACATAGCTCCCACTATCTGTGTGATCGGTCATCTATCCGAGGGGACATGTTTAATTAATATCAATACAGACAGAAATAGAGATATGACATTCTGCATGCCTGGTGTAATATAAATATGAAAGCGATACTCAATGGTAAAACAACAAACATATATTATATTACGTTCACCTGTGTAATAGTACATATATGCCCTCTATAAGGGCTCCATTCCCTTAATAAGGACTGTCTCTAGGACATATACACTATCACGGTAATCATCCTTCGAACAACTATGAGCAGTTATGGGAACGTTTCTTGATTGTCCAACAATCCGTTCCGTGGCCATGGGATCGGTTCACACTTGCTACAACAAGTATAACCTCCACGCATACTAGTCTCAGCTGGTTCATTCAGACCCCTACATCCGAGATGAACCTCGGCTAGGGAGAGTTTGGGATAGATGATAACTCACATAGCTCCCACTATCTCTGTGATCGGTCATCTATCCGAGGGGGCATGTTTAATATCAATACAGACAGAAATAGAGATGTGACATGCTGCATGCTTGGTGTAATATAAATATGAAAGCGATACTCAATAGTCAAACAACAAACATATATTATATTACGTTGACCTGTGTAATAGTACATATATGCCCTCTATAAGGGCTGCATGCCCTTAATAAGGACTGTCTCTAGGACATATACACTATCATTATCGCTGGCTATCTCCATACTTGTTTTGCTTATGATAAACTCGTGAAACCCTTTGTTTGCATTTGCACGTTTACCGCTTTCTTAGTATTTAGTTGCATACACTACATTCATCATAGTATAGTTTTGCATGTTTTTGTGTGGAGTTTATTGCCAAATTTTTTGAACTTTTTTATTGGGTAGATTAACTAGTTATGACCTTTGACCATGCGTTTCATCTCTATGAATTTGTTTGAGGTTTTTCTCGCTTGGCTTGTCATATTTATATATGCACATAGTTAAGCTTGGTAGTCTCGACATCACTTAGTGGTGTTTTCTCTGCTGTGGTTCACGAAGGCCTTTATAATAAGATGATGCATGTTAGAGTCTTGTGGTTGTTTTCCCGTGTAATTATGTACCTAAGAGGCAACAAGTCTTCACCTTGCTTTGAGATTGCTAAATGCCTAGGAAGGAGGTAGTGTGAGATTGTGTGATCCTTTGTTTGAAACCTATTCTAACGAATAGGTTTGGGGAGGGGGTTATGCTTTCATTATGACTTGTTTTTCGATTATAAGAGTTGTGAGTTTGTTTTTGTTTTTCGTAAAGTTTGTTCTCCAACCTATTCTTTCGAATAGGTTTGGGGAGGTCGTTTGTGAGTCATTGTAATTTATTTTTCGTTGTGCTACTTCTGGCTATAAAAAAAAACCGAAAATTTCCAGAAATCTGGAAAAGCAAAAAAATTAAGAAAAGACCCCAAAAAAAAAAAAGCATAGACGGGTCCAAAGAAATCCAAAAAGCAGTTTAGCAAAGTGTTTGTCTCGTTTTTCAATTCTTGTAATATTCGTAATCGAGTTGTAAAGTTTACCTTTTGTTTATTTAAGTGTCATCTGTTCTAGACCACCCTCGTCCTCCCATTCAGGAAGTGGTGATTAGTTTATGACTTTGCTTGAGAGATGGGTAGAATAGGGGAGTGTGATCTTTTAGGGAACCCTCCTTCGTTTGATGAGAGCCAGTATTGGTTCGACCTCTTTGAGGGAAAGTCTTAACTTGGTGAACAGTAGTAAGTCCTCAGTTTCATAGGCACGGGACAACCATTCGTATTTTAACATGTTTCATTGCGTCGTCACTGACTAGGTCTAGGTAGAGAATGTTACGAGAGACTAGCTTGTTTAACATAGTGCATATGTGAATGTGTATGAGTCAATCGAGGCATTCTTTAACCAATATCCATGTTATGATTTGTATGGTCATTGTTCATAAGTTTTTGATAGACTCAATAGATTAGTTCATTTCATTTGGCATGAGACTCCACTTTGTGTGTTGCATTGGTTTTTTTGCATTAGAGTCTAGCTAGTTGCTTGAGGACAAGCAAAGGTTCGGTTTGGGGAGTTTGATGAACGTATATTTTACACTTTCATTCGAGTCTTTTTCACCAAATTAGCTATCCTCTAGGTTAATTTAGCTTATATTTTAGTGCATTTTATTAGAATAGTGTCACGTTTCCCTTTTCTTTGCATATTTCAGGTTTTAGGTGAAAAACGTACTTTTGATGGGGAATTATGGTGAAGAGAACGAAGTTTTGGTGCTTCAAGGTCATCTGTGGTGTATCTAGAAGTTTCCAAACGAGTTTTGAGGCCTAGGGGACGAGTTTCAAGGCTTAAAGGTCACTAGAAGGCAAAATCGAGTCCAAAAAGGAAACCTTAAGCCAAAAACTCGCTACCTCCGACCTGGAGCTCGTTCGCCCGGTGCCAGGCGGTTCGCCTGGCACCCGGGGCAGTTCGCCCGGTGCCAAGCGGTTCGCCCGGGACCCCAGGCGGTTCGCCCCCCGTTTGTTGACTAGTATATATAGTTTCGCCTATTTAGTTCGTTTTTCATACCTTTTCACCTTATTTTGAGAGACAAATTCTCCAGAGCTTGTTCTGGGCATTATTAGCATAGAAGACTCTTTTTATTATTGATTTGGAAGCTTAAGCATAGAGATTGGACATCTTTGATTCTCGATTCTTGCTTGTGAGTTAGCAATTCACCGGAGATTGACAACCTTCGTTGGTAACTTGTATCTCACGATTTTGCTGCTTTTGTTTATTCAATTCAACATGTTTTCATTGACTCTTGATTTTATTTTGCTTGTTGATTGTGATTTATACATGAGTAGCTAAATCTAAGGTTGGTGATAGTATGTGAATTCATAGCTAGGGTTCTTAATTATGCATGAGTGGCTTCACGCGTTTAAGACTTGATTTATTGTTTTATTTCTTTGATCTATCAAAGCCATCTATCTTCGTAGATTAGTGTTAAATTGAAAGAAACACTAGGACAATTCATGATCACAGATTTCTATACAAACTTCAAGTACTTCATGTGTAATTAGAACCCAATGCTTAGAACGATCATACTATCACTAACTTCCATCATAATTGATAAGAAAAACCTTTGCTAAATCGTTTTCTGATTTTATATTTTAAGTTAAATTAGTTAAAGCTAGTTATAGTCCTTAGAGACCGACACTCGGGGTTATCTTACTTCTACAGTACGTGCCTTGGTTTTCGTTGTAGTTGTGAGTTGCCTTTGGCTAAAAATAAATTTATTTGATTAATTGAGTCTGACAATCTCGTTCATCAAATTGGCGCCGCTACCGAGGACTATACTCCTTTTTACTCTTTAGCTTATTTATATTTTCAGCATTCATTACCTAGAATTAGTGGTTTTAATTAGTTTTTTCTCGATTTCTAACGGGACTGATTTTCGATTGTGAGTTACTCCTGTCACAGATATTCAGGTTCCGTGATGGCTCGTCCATTGTTGAAATCATGGGTTCAACCCAACAAGGAACGAATGAATGGTCCGGCGATTGTCCTTTCGCCTGCGACTCGTGACTTGGAAATCAAAAGCCACATGTTCCAGCAACTCCCGAGGTTCTATGGCTTGGCTAGGGAAGACGTGATAGGGTATTTGCATGATATCGATGACTTCGTCAACCAACTCCCAAGACTGGGCACGGAGGTGACGGATGACGAGCTGAGAATGAAGGTTTTTGCGATGGGGCTTGCCGATAAAGCCAAGGCATGGTTAGGCCCTCTGGAAGCCGGATCACTAGACACCTGGGCCAAGGTGTTTTCTACTTTTATGGAGAAATATTTTCCCCATACTTTGAATACCGCGCTGAAGGCGCAAATCAGTGGTTTCAAGCAAGACTATGATGAGACCATCTACACTACTCTCGAGAGGTTCAAGGTCCTCATGAATAAGTTCCCTCACCATGGGATGGAGCTTTCTGATCTCGTCCAGCACTTCTATAATGGGCTTACTTATGAGAGCCAACAGGTGGTGGATTTCCAGTGCCGTCGAAATATCTGGGAGGTGACCGCCGAGGATGTGTGGGCGTGTTTTGAGAGGCTTGCTAAGGGATCTCAGTTCAAGGATCCAAGGGCCATGTTCAAAAGGCGTGGAACTGAAGCTCCAGTAAAACCAGAAGTGCAGTTGAACGGTGTGAGTGGGGATAGGTTTGATGGCTTCGCCCATGAGATGAGGCAGGCTATTAAGAGCTCGATGGGGCAGCCTCTTTCCAATGCAGTTTGCAGGGTGTGCAAGAACTATGGGCATGGGGCTCATATGTGTAGGTCTGATTTGGCCAATGATAGTGTTTACTGGGTAGACCGTAGTAATCACAACTACGGAAACGACCATTGTGGAAATCCTACTGAAGCATCTCAATCCAAGTCTGCTACTCTCTTTGATAAATTACAGAAATTGGTCGATTTCACCCAAGGATTTCCGAAGAGATATGAAGAAGATTCCGAGAAGACGAGGGCAAGGCTTGATCAGTTGGAGGTAAGCACTAGGCTTGCTCATCAAAAGATGCAAGAGTTGATTGACCGTGAAGCAAGTAGGGAGCAAGGAAAGTTGCCTAGCAACACTGAAAAGTCGATGTCTATTACTTTGGTGGGTGATCTTCCTGTTGAGATCACTATCAAGAAAGTTGCTAAATGTGAGTTTTGCAAGGATGGTGAGCCCTCACTAGCCAAGGAAGAAGAGAAGGACCTTGGTTTTAATGTTAGCGATGAGGAGCAAGAAGATCCCGAGCCAATTCCTGATAGTTTCGATGTAAAGGTTGGGATTGGTGAACTTGAAGATGTCCGTGCTACACTAGATACGGGATCTTACTCGAATGTGCTCCCTATGAATGTGTTTGAGAAGAGTGGCCTTGGAGAGCTTTTGGAGCATAAGGCTATTGTGCAACTTGCGGATGGATCCTTTGTACGACCCGAAGGCATTGTGAAGAACGTATTGGTTAAGATTGGTGAAGCTTCTGTATACACCAACTTTGTTGTGATGACGGCGTCTACTCCTGGGATGGGTGATGTTGTTCTCTTGGGGTGAACGTTCTTGACTAAGCTACGCTCCGTAATCGACATCTACCGAAGAACTTGCACAATTGAGGTGGATGGCAAGCAGCATGTGTTGCGAGCCATATCTGATCCGAGTCCTCACTTCAATGCTTCTCATTCTATTAACTACTTTGGTCTTGCTGTATATGTCCATTCTCACTCACAGGTACTAGGCATGAGGAAGAGATCGATGAAGGGGAAGTCTAGTACCCGTAAGGACAAGAACTAAAGAGCGAGAAGAAGTCGAGTCAGAGACTCTTTAAACAATGTCGCTATCCGGGAGGCAACCCGGAGTTTTATTGCTTTTTGCATTGCATGCATATTTATTTTGAGCATGTCATTGTTTTTTCTCTTATGTTTAAAGTGTGTTTTAGGTGATAAAATAGGTTTTAAGATGATAATTTTGCGTTTTGGGAGGAAAAAGGCGTCTCCAGGAGTCTGGAGATGCCAGGCGAACCGCCCCCCGCGAGGGGCGATTCGCCTGGCAAGTCCAGGTTTCCTGGGATGTTCCGGACTCCCCAGGCGAATCGCCCCCCACATGGAGCGGTTCACCCCGGGTGTCCAGAAACCCGGAGGTCCGGATTTTCGTTCAGAAACCCAATTTTCTCCTATTATGCTAAATTATTGATCTTTTTATTTCTTTTATCGCCCGTTTTGGTTTGTCACGAGTTTCCTTTAGTCATATAGGTTATAGGTACAAGTTAGCTCTCACCTTAAATCCACTTTCGACGTTCGGGACGAGCGACGATATTCAGGTTTGGGGAGGGGGGTTATCGCTGACTATCTCTATACTTGTTTTGCTTATGATAAACTCGTGAAACCCTTTGTTTGCATTTGCATGTTAATCGCTTTCTTAGTATGTAGTTGTATACACTACATTCATCATAGTATATTTTTGCATGTTTTTGTGTGGAGTTTATTGCCAAATTTTTTGAACTTTTTTATTGGGTAGATTAACTAGTTATGACCTTTGACCATGCATTTCATCTCTATGAATTTGTTTGAGGTTTTTCTCACTTGGTTTGTCACATTTATATATGCACTTAGTTAAGCTTGGTAGTCTCGACATCACTTAGTGGTGTTTTCTCTACTGCGATTCACGAAGGCCTTTATAATAAGATGATGCATGTTAGAGTCTTGTGGTTGTTTTCCCGTGTAATTATGTACCTAAGAGGCAACAAGTCTTCACCTTGATTTGAGATTGCTAAATGCCTAGGAAGGAGGTAGTGTGAGATTGTGTGATCCTTTGTTTGAAACCTATTCTAACGAATAGGTTTGGGGAGGGGGTTATGCTTTCATTATGACTTGTTTTTCGATTTTAAGTGTTGTGAGTTTGTTTTTCTTTTTCGTAAAGTTTGTTCTCCAACCTATTCTTTCGAATAGGTTTGGGGAGGTCGTTTGTGAGTCATTGTAATTTATTTTTCGTTGTGCTACTGCTGGCTATAAAACAAAATCAAAAATTTCCAGAAATCTGGAAAAGCAAAAAAAAAAAAAAAAAGAAAAGACCCAAAAAAAAAAAAAAGCATAGAAGGGTCCAAAGAAAGCCAAAAAGCAGTTTAGCAAAGTGTTTGTCTCGTTTTTCAATTCTTGTAATGTTCGTAATCGAGTTGTAAAGTTTTCCTTTTGTTTATTTAAGTGTCATCTGTTCTAGACCACCCTCGTCCTGCCATTCAGGAAGTGGTGATTAGTTTATGACTTTGCTTGAGAGATGGGTAGAATAGGGGAGTGTGATCTTTTAGGGAACCCTCCTTCGTTTGATGAGAGCCAGTATTGGTTCGACCTCTTTGAGGGAAAGTCTTAACTTGGTGACATTTTAAGGAGCAAAAGCCTTAGAATTTGAAATTCAAACGGATCCAAATTTCACTATAAATAGAGGTCATCAGGTAAAGAGTTGAAGTGTGTCAACAACGTGATCATACTCTCACTTGTGCTTAAACTCACATACCCTTCAATACTCTTTACTGCCATTGATCCGTTCCAAGACTTAAAGCTTGAAAAAGCTACTTGTGAAGAAGTAGAATTTACACAACTAAGAAATTAGTTAAGTGTTCTTTCTTTCTTTGGAACAAGAACAAGTCTTGACACCAGAAACAATCAAACTTGTTTACTGCAAAGTATTCAAAGTTTTGTTTCTTAGATTACTTGTTGTAACTGAATAAGTTATAATTAAGTTATCTCATCCCAAACCTCTCTAACTGAAAATACACCCTTTTAGGCGTGATATTCAGGGGGAACTTAATCGAGCATAGTGTTGCTAATTAAAAGTACCAAGTTTGGTGGAGAACAAGGTTACGTTCTCCAGTTAGGTTGGAGACGAAGCAAGTGTGCTTTGGTTTCTGTTGAATCGCTCTAGATAGGTGTTGTAAAGAACCTCAATCTTATCTTAGTGGATTCAGTCCTAGAAAGGACAAAGTGGATTAGTTGAGAGATTACGCCACTCTCAGATACCACTATAAAAGTGTTTGTGTGATTTACTTACTGTACTTAGTTTTCAGCAAAGCATATCTATCTGTACACAGTCACTCACATCACTTGCTGAAACTTTCACTTACTGAAAAAGCACTTATTGTATCAAAGACTTCCGCTCTCTGATTTTAAGTATCAGCAAACCTAGTTATTGTGAAGTAACTTGCGCTTGCTGAGAAAGTTAAGTATTAGCAAACTCATTACTGAAAAGTAATAAGTACTTGCTGAGAAAGTTTTTAAACGACGAAATTTTGAAAAGACTATTCACCCCCTCCTCTAGTCTTTTCTTGTTGTTTGAAGGGACCAACACATTCGTATTTTAACATGTTTCATTGCGTCGTCACTGACTAGGTCCAGGTAGAGAATTTTTCGAGAGACTAGCTTGGTTAAAATAGTGCATATGTGAATGTGTATGAGTCAATCGAGGCATTCTTCAACCAATATCCATGTTATGATTTGTATGGTCATTGTTCATAAGTTTTTGATAGACTCAATAGATTAGTTCATTTCATTTGGCATGAGACTCCACTTTGTGTGTACCATTGGTTTTTTGCATTAGAGTCTAGCTAGTTGCTTGAGGACAAGCAAATGTTCGGTTTGGGGAGTTTGATGAACGTGTATTTTACACTTTCATTCGAGTCTTTTTCACCAATTTAGCTATCCTCTAGGTTAATTTAGCTTATATTTTAGTGCATTTTATTAGAATAGTGTCATGTTTCCCTTTTCTTTGCATATTTCAGGTTTTCGATGAAAAACATGATAGTGTGTCTTTATTAAGGGCATGCAACCCTTATAAAGGGCATATATGTACTATTACACAGGTCAACGTAATATAATATATGTTTGTTGTTTGACTATTGAGTATCGCTTTCATATTTATATTACACAAGGCATGCAACATGTTATATCTCTATTCATGTCTGTATTGATATTAAACATGTCCCCTCGGATAGATGACCGATCACACAGATAGTGGGAGCTATGTGAGTTATCATCTATCCCAAACTCTCCCTAGTCGAGGTTCATCTCGGATGTAGGGGTCTGAATGAACCAGCTGAGACTAGTATGCGTGGAGGTTATACTTGTTGGAGCAAGTGTGAGCCGATCCCACAGCCACGGAACGGATTGTTGGACAATCAAGAAACGTTCCCATAACTGCGCATAGTTGTTCGAAGGATGATTACCAAACAATGGAAGTACCCACCAGACACTCCCATCGATGTATACTCTACACCGAAGTGTCTATGGGAACCGGTAAGTTTTCAAAGTGATGCCAGTCGTCCTTTGGACTTACAGGACTTTATCATCACATTTGTTGCCCCATGTCCTTGGTGGACCCGTCGATGTCAGCTCTGAATAAGCAGTTGACCCAAGACATGATCCAGGATTATGGCTACATACAAATGGGGATGATAAGTGTTTCTGTGAAGGATTCATCTCTCATGTGTAGCACAGGAGAGCACTGCTCATAGTCGTTCATAGTTGTGATTGGTAAAACCGTTGACCCGTGTATCAATATTATTATGATAGTCATAATAGATATTGGATTCACCATGCAACTCACTGAAGACGCCCATGGATATATTATTGGGATAGACACTTCATCGATCCTAGATGCATTCGAGTCAGTCAGATGAAGGGACGTTACCATCGCCGCGTTGAGCGCAACAGACTTCGCAACAAAAGGGTTTGCTTTGAGAAACCTCTCAAACGTCCTCATGTATTAATATTGCAAATGGAACCGTCTAGGAATTCCATTTTGCCTAGTCTAGGACTTGCTTAATACAATGAGGCCCTATGGGTCACACTATGTGGTGATTCAGCTTATCCGAATATCCTTGAAGATGGAATCGCAATTAATTTGGAATTAATTGTGATTGATGGATTATAATTGATTTGGAATTAATTATAATAATTTGTGACTCAATTAATAATTTGGAATTATTAATTGAATTGGCTGACTAATTGTATTTTATGTAAATACAATTAAAGATTATATTTTAGAAATATAATAGAGGTTTGATTTGAAAGGATATGTTAATTTAGAATTAATATATGCACATGGGCAAAATCTACTTGGAGTTTGAATTGCCTTAGAACTATAACTGGGTCCCAAAATCAGGACCCACCTATCTCCCTTGGGACGCGCGCGCGCAAGATGGTGTAGGGGAAGAAGTTCGACTCCTTCCTCTATTAGAAGTCCAAGGGATAAGTTAGATTTTCCTGATTGAGTTCTAACTTGATTGAGAATGAATCTAGACTTGAATTGGTTTCCTAGTGCGATAAGAATTAGATTCTTATTCCTTTATGAAGTCTAATTGCTTATGCTCCCCTACCTCACCTAAGCCACGCGCGGGCCACCTACCGGAGAAAAATGCCGCCCCATATTCTTGGCCACACAAAGAATATCCTAGCATTCTTTCTGATAAGCTGTTCATCTGTGGATACCAAGGTTGAGGTTCAAGGAGCTGGAAACTGACTTTTATTGTCTTGTAGATAATCAAAGTATTGCAGGTATCTTCGACTTCGACGAAGGAGAAAATTCACTGGATTATTACGAAGACTTGGAAGTTGTGCTTGCTTTAGGAGTATTGTAAGTCTTCTAATTGACGTGTTTACATATATACGCTATATACACGATCAATTAACCTGCATGTTAAGAAATTTTTTGAAATTCCACTGCGTACCCGAGGGGTAACTCTGATCGTAATTTCTTACAGTGGTATCAGAGCTAGGTTAATTGATTACGTATATATGTATATATGTTGTATGATTTTGTAGTTTATGTGGATGCAATTGATTCTATGATTAATTCGATTTTCAAAAGTTTTGTTTTTATATAAATTTAGAATTTATATTTTTCAAAAAAAATAAAAAAATTAAATATATATATATCGACCGGCCGCCTGAGTGACGCAGGTGGCGGGCGCCTGCGACCGCAGGCACGTTAGGGGACGGGACCTCCCGTCCCCGTATTTTTATATATATATATATTTTTCCCGGGTTGGACCCAAAATCGAATTTTTAAAAATTTTGAGGATTGAATTTTATATTTGGAATATAAATATGATTTAATTGTAATTATTTGTAACTAGAGGAGTTAAATTTAATTAGTATAAAGTTAAGGGGTTTATTTGTAATTTATCAATTTATTATTTATTGCAAATAAGTCCTTGTACTTTAGAATTTTAAATTTGACATCTCCGAGGTCTCGAAAATTACAATTGAGTCCTTCGGGTTTTCGAAAATTGCTACCTGGTCAATAGAATTTTCGATTTTTCGATCTAGTCCAAATTTTCAATTTTTCATAGAGATTATAAGTATGGGATTATAATCTTCATAATGAAGTTATGAAGTCATTTGGCATCCACATAGGCTACTACTTGTTTGTCGGCTCGATATTCTATTGTTTGACAATGCATGTTTAAATACCATGTATTTTACTTTCCGTTCGGCCGCTATGCATGCGAGGGTAGGCGGCGCCCTCTTATTTGTCGGTCCGCATATTTTATGTATGGGTAGGCGGCGCCCATTATGTGGTTGACCGCGTTTAGAACTAGAATGGATAGGCGGCATCCATTACGTGTAGACCGCTCATGCATGATGGGTAGGCGGCGCCCTTATTTGTTTGTAGATGACTGATAACAACCCTCAACCAATATAAGTGCAGAAATATGTATATGTATGTATTTCTGAGATGCTTTCCATGGGGTGCTTTAATTCTGAACTTTCATTGCGTTTTCTTGTATTGGCGACCTCGTCTTACAGACTCGCAGTGATCGTCAGATTAGAGTAAGCCTATGGTTATAACTTACTGTAAGTAAAATATGTAGAGCACCGGGTTAAATTAGATTTAACACCCAAGAGTTGCTTGACGCAATTGGATAGTCCTACCGGTCATATTATGCTATGCGACCAGCCCCCGTTGGAGTATAGCATAGTATGGGTTTGGATCTTGGCCACTACGGTAACTTGTTGGACATTACCCATATGTTTGTTTTGGGGGCAATCATATGTGAAAATAGTGGGGGCTAAACAGCTAAAGGACCTTGTTGTTTAGTTATGTTGACTGTGCATTTAGAAATAGTATTTCAATAGTTGATTTATTATTTTCGGTCTATACTATTTCTCCTTAGGAAAACCAAAATGGCGAGTATCTCGCTCCGTGCTGTCTTAGAGAAGCAAATTTTGGTCGGACCAAACTTCCTAGATTGGATCAGGAATATACGTTTGGTGATGAGGTACGAAAAGATTGAGTACGTCTTGGACGAGGTCATTCCCGTGTGCCCCGAAAATCAGACTGCCGATCAGGTTGCTGCTTGGAATCAAGCCAACAAGGCAAAGTCTGATAAGCATCATGAGGATGCTAGATCCGCGCAGTGTATTATGCTGGCGGCAATGAGCAATGAGCTGCAGAGGCAACATGAAAGCATGTTGCCGTATGAGATGCTGAAGCATCTTGAGTCGCTCTTTAAGACGACAGCTAGAAGTGTTGAATTTGATTTGATCAAAGAGATACACAGATGCAAGATCAATGAAGGAGGGAACATGTCTAAACATGTTCTCAAAATGATTGGTCTCTTTGAGAAGCTTGCCGATGCTGGTGTCAAGCTGGAGAATAAGATCATGGTGATCTTTGTCCTTCAATCATCGTCGAGTTCATATTCGCAGTTCATCATTAACTACACGATGAATGCGAAGGACGTAACACTGCCCGAACTCCATAATCTGCTGAAGACATATGATCAAACTCTTCCTAAGAAGGAAAAGTCGATCATGTATGTTGGGCAACCGTCTAACCCAAACCCGAGAAACAAAGGTGCTAAGGGTAAGTGAAAGTCGGGAGCCAAGGCTAACACTTCGAGTGATAAGCCTAAGCGTCTGAACCAGAAAAGGAAGTTCAAGAGAAGCGGAACGGTACACATAGATGAATGTCTTTTCTGTAAGTAGAAAGGACATTGGAAGAAAGATTGCCCTAAGCTGAGGGCAGATCAAGCTAAGAAGCCATCGGCTTCTAGCTCAGGTATGTTTGTTATTGAAATGAATATGACTACTTTTGACTCCAATGGTTGGGTATTAGATACAACCTGTGGCTCACACATTTGTAATAATGTGCAGGGGCTAATTGATCACAGGCTAGTCAAGCAAGGTGAAATCGACTTGCATGTTGGGAACGACAATCCAGTTGAAGCCAAACGCGTTGGACGCTGCAAGATAGATTTACCTTCAGGACAATGTTTAGAACTTGATAACGTTTATTTTGTTCCATCCATTGTCAGAAATATTATTTCCATTCCATTGTTGGACAATTTGGATTTTTCCTTTCGATTTGCTAATAATACTTGTTATTTTTCATTAAATGACCAGTATTATGGAAAAGCTCGCTTAGTGAATGGTTTATATATTTTGCAAAGAAAGTCTACATTTATTTCAAATACATAACAAACAACCGTCTTCAAGTAGGAAGAATAATCCATCTTATCTATGGCATTGTCGGCTAGGCCATATCAATGAGACCCGGATTCAAAGACTAAGGAAGTTGGACTACTGATGAACGGGTTTTAGAACTTGTCAGATTCTAGTTAATCAAATAAATTTGTATTGAGCCAAAGGCAATTCACAACTACAACGAAAACCGTAGTGTAGCAGTAAAATAACCTCGAGTGTCGATCTCTAAGGACTATAACTAGCTTTATCTAATCTAACTTAAGAATATAAAATCAACAAACTACTTAGCAAAGGTTTTTCTTCTCAGATAATGGAGGCTGGTGATAGTATGATCATTCAAAGCATAGCAGGTTAATAATCATGCATGAAGTACCCGGTTTTGCATAGAGATCTTTGATCAATGAATTGTCCAATTGTGTTCCGTTATTATTCAACACTACGAAGATAGAGGTTTTAGATAGATCAAAGAAATAAAGCAATAACTCAAAGCCTAATGCGCGATATAGCCATTAGCATAATTATTAACCCTTCGCTAAGAAATCACATACTATCACCAACGAGAAGTTTAGCTACTCATAGATGTCATGCAATCAACAGAAATCATAGCAAGATTGAATGAAAACATGTTGAAAGATAAATAAATATAAATAGAAAAACTGTAAGATACAATGTTACCGAAGGTTATCAATCTCCGAAGAATCGCGACCTTACAAGCTACAAAACGCTAAGAAAAAGTATCTCCTAAGCTAAGAATCCCCAAAACAGGCTCTGGAGAATTCCTACCTAAAACTAATGAGAAAGGTGAGAGAAAAGGTCTTGAAAAGTATGAAAAACGGAGAAAACTGAGCAACTATATATAGTGATTCGGTAGGTGTGGGGCGAGTCGCCCCACACACCGGGCGATTCGCCCCACATCCCGGGCGACTCGCCCGGGAGGTTCTGTCGGCTGGAAACGCGTTTTCAACGCGTTTTTGGATTTCTTTTCCTTTTCGAACTCGGTTTTTGCCTTCTAGTGACCTTTTAGCCTTCAGACTCGACCCCTAGACTTCAAATCCTATCCGGAATCTTCTAGATACTCCAATTAGGCCTTTGAAACACCAATTCCTTGTCTACTTAAATATAATTGCCCGGAAAACCTCATTTTTCACCCAAAACCTGTAAAATACAAACTAAAGGGAAACGTGACACTATTCTAATAAAATGCACTAAAATATAGCTAAATTAACATAGAGGATAGCTAAATTGGTGAAAAAAGACTTAAATGAAAGTGTAAAATACACGTTCATCAAACTTCCCAAACCGAACCTTTGCTTGTCCTCAAGCAACTAGGCTAGACTCTAATGCAAAAAACAATGCAACACAAAAAATGGAGTCTCATGCCAAATGAAATGAACTAATCTATTGAATCTATCAAAAAATATATGAACAAGAATCATACAAATCATAACATGAATATAGGTTGAAGAATGCCTCGATTGACTCATACACATTCACATAAGCACTTATGTCAAGACAAGATAGTCTCTTGTAAAATTCTCTACCTGGACCTAGTCAGTGACGACGTAATGAAACATGTTAGAATACGAATGGTTGTCTAGTGCCTATGAAACTGAGGACTTACTGCTGTTCACCAAGTTAAGACTTTTCCTCAAAGAGGTCGAACCAATACTGGCTCTCATCAAACGAAGGAGGGTTCCCTAAAAAAGATAACACTCCCCTATTCTACCCATCTCTCAAGCAAAGCCTTAAGTTATTCACCACTTCCTGAACGGCAGGACGAGGGTGGTCTAGAACAGATGACACTCAAACAAAAAGACAAAATTACAACACGATTACGAACATTACAAGAATTGGAAAATGAGACACAACACTTTGCTAAACTGCTTTTTGGCTTTTTTGGACCCTTGCTTGCTTTTTTGGGGTTTTTTCTTTTTTTTCTTTTTTTTTTCTTTTTTTTCTGGAATTTTTTTCTTTTTTTTTCGATTTTTTTTAGCCAGTAGTAGCACAAAAAGAAACAATGACACACAAACAACCTCCCCAAACCTATTCGAAAGAATAGGTTGGAGTACAAAATTTACGAAAAATAAAAATAAAAATAAACTCACAACACACACTAAAAAATTAAAAACAAGTCCCCTCCCCAAACCTATTCGAAAGAATAGGTTGCAAACAAAGGATCACACAATCTCACACTACCTCCTTCCTAGGCATTTAGCAATCTCAAAGGAAGGTGAAGACTTGTTGCCTCTTAGGTACATAATTACTCGGGAAAACAACCATAAGACCCTAACATGCATCATCCTATTATAAAGGCCTTCGTGAACCGCAGTAGAGAAAACACCACTAAGTGATGTCGAGACTACCAAGCTTAACTAAGTGCAATACATAAATGTGACAAGCCAAGCGAGAAAAATCTCAAACAAATTCATAGAGATGAAGCATATGATTAATGTCATAATTAGTTAATCGACCCAATAAAAAAGTTCAAAAAATTTGGCAATAAACTCCATATAAAACATGCAAGACTATGCTTGGATGAATGTAGTGTATGCAACTAAAAACTAAGAAAGCAATAAACGTGCAAATGCAAACAAAAAACAAGATACCAATCAACACAAAGCCAAACAATACATAACATCATGGTTCACATCCCATCCCCCTCATGAAACTTAAGCTAGTCCCTAGCAAAAGAGAATGAGTAAATAAAAAGTGATACTAGATGTTACCGAACGGTTTGGCCTCGGTCGGCTGAGAGTGGACATGTGAAAAGGCTAGTTATCGGGATGTTATCCCCATAATAGTCTCTCCACATGTCAGACAGGAGATCCTGTTGCCGCTGGATGAGCTGTTGTTGTTCCCACATTACCTGCCTCTCCTCTCGGCGATGCTCCTCAATCATCTCCCAATCGCGGTTGCGCTGAGCAATGTGTCCGTCAAGGTCATGTCGCATTCCTTGGACAGTAGTGGTCAAGGCTGCAACACTATCATTGATATGGGCCCGAAAATCAGAGAAGTCAAAACCTTGAGACCCATGTGGTGCTCGAGGCGGTGCATGTGGTGCTCTATGGACAAAAGGAATATCCGGGATAAGGGCTCGGCAATCATCAGCTTCCATAGCATCCTCATAATCATTTTCATTATCTGAATCAGTAGGTTGGAAGGGTGCTTCCACATCAGCAGCGGCAGCCGTGGGGTTCTTCATATTATACCTAGTCAGCTGCACATCAATAGTCGAAGGTGAAAGGGCAGCGACCTCGCAATCCCCCTCATCAATGTCCTCGACCCCGTCATATTTGCAGTAGGCAGTGATGAAGCTCGGAAAGATGAAGGGCTTCTTCTTCTTCTCCCAGTGGCGCTCATACTCGGCATACATGATGTGACCGATGTCGATTCGATGTTTGTCTATCAAGCAGTAGAGGAGCTCGGCATAATTCGGCTGTATCCAAGTGTCATTCATTCTAGAGATCAAGTTGAAAATGCAGAATTTCATGACCACCTTAGCCTCGATGCTAAGGTCACTCTGACGGATCCGTGCAGGCTGTGCTCCGGTATCTGGATACCTATACTCCCTGTTGCAGATCACATCTGTAATGGCACTTCCGATCCCCCTAGTGGCCCTTGAATATTCGTAGGAGTGGTTGCTTCCTGTGAACTCCCATTCCCCAAGATGGATGAAGGCAGAAATTGAGGCCGGCGTCCATGGTACTATTACGCCCCGAACGAGTACCCCCTCCTTCTCCTCAAGGTCAGTGTATCCAGCATAGAACTCATGAAGGAGGCTCGTATCGTACCCCTTGAACCGGTTGGAAGTATACCAAACCCAATTCCTTTTCCTCTCCAGACGGGAGAGTGTCCTGTACCCCGCCCTGTGAGCTACTTCATCCGGAATGTCTATCCTTCTGTCTGGTATAATTGATCGCCCACCTTGAGCTAGCTACGCTTCGAGCCTCTGTCGGACATCTATTGCGGCTAGGGACAACTCGTACAGCTCGTGGGAAGGTTGGGAGCTTGATGCTACCCCCTTACCCTTCTTGCTTGAGACAGCTTTCTTCGATCCTCGTGGAGCCATGATTCCTACAAACAACAATTAGTATCTTGTATGACACAAAACAGACTTATGCATATGCAAATGCACGAGCGAACATACGAGCGATATCTACAACAATCGAACTCCTCAAAACCTCCATGTCTCTATCTACTTCAACATGCAACATATCAATGTAACTACTACATGCACATATCACATTATGCTCTTGCTAGACAACAAATAGCCTTGAATCATAAGGCTCAATTCATACCATAGTAGCAAAAAATCTAGCATCATAAATCCTCAACTTCATCAATCATGCATTCTACCAACATGCCCATCATTATCACATCAACAAACACAAGTTTAAACATGGAATGAAAGGAAAAGATACATTGCATAACAAGATATAGACATCTAATAGCAAAATTCTCAAACCAACAAACCTAGCCTAATTGAACATGCAATTGATAGTGAATAATGTTTTAATCACACAAATCATCAACCCATACATCATATAAGCTTAATTGAAGCATAAATCAAAAATCCCCCAAATTTGAAAAATTAGGGTTCATGTGAGGTTACCTCAAATCCGAAGATTGAATGAACCAGGAAGAAATTTGTTCGGATGAAAAGAAAGAGCACATAACGGGCTTCGATTGAAGCTAAAGAACACACAATTTGATGGAGTAATGAAGATTTTATGAAGGATTGAAGAGATTTTGAAAATTTGGGAGTTTTTGGAGTTAGAATGTGAAAGAGATGAAGAAATGAGAAAAATGGGGGGTGACCCCCGTTTTTCTTCCATCATAATACGCGGGGCTAGTCGCCCCGGGTGCGGGGCGAGTCGCCCCCTGCATGTGGGGCGAATCGCCCCGCGCGTCCAGAGAGCGCGGAGCTCTCTCGACATGGGGGGCGATTCGCCCCCCACCTCCTGAGGTGGGTAGACGAAAATTTCGAAAAAATGCGATTTTTTAATCCCCGAAAACCATTTTACTCATAAAACCACTCGAAAAAGTTCACTCAAACACAAACATAAGCACATACGACACAGAGACGGACAAATTCACATATGAAAAGCAAATTGTTCAATGTATGAATGCATTCAATAAAGCGGTAAAAAAGCGATAAGATCTCCGGGTTGCCTCCCGGATAGCGCCATTGTTTATAGTCTTTGACTCGACTCCTTCTTGCGCCTAGCTCTTCTTCTTGAGGGTACTAGACTTCCCCTTCATGGATCTTCTCCTCATGCCACGAACCTGTGAATAAGAATGAACATAGACAGCAAGACCACAGTAGTTAACAGTGTGAGAAGCATTGAAGTGATCAGGTGGGTCAGATATGGCTCTCAACACATGTCGCTTGCCATCCACCTCAATGGTGCAAGTCCTTCGGTAGATGTCTATCACAGAGCGTAGTTTAGTCAAGAACGTTCGCCCCAAGAGAACAACATCCCCCATCCCAGGTGTAGACGCCGGCATAACTACAAAATTGGTGTATACAGAAGCTTTACCAATCTTAACCAATACATTCTTCACAACGCCTTCGGGTCTCACAAAGGATCCATCCGCCAATTGTACAATAGCCTTATGCTCAGATAGTTTTCCAAGGCTACTCTTCTCAAACACATTCATCGGGAGAACATTAGAGTAGGATCCCGTGTCTAGTGTAGCACGAACATCTTTAAGTTCACCAATCCCGACCTTAACATCGAAACTTTGAGGGAGTGGCTCGGGATCCTCTTGCTCCTCTTCACTCTCATCAGTACCAAGGTCCTTCTCTTCTTCCTTGGCTAGTGGGGGTTCTTCATTCTTGCAACACTCACACTTAGCAACCTTCTTGATGGTGATTTCAACAGGTAAATCACCCACCAAGGTAATGGACATCGACTTCTCAGTGTTGCTATGTAGTTTCCCTTGCTCCCTACTTGCTCTTCGGTCGATCAACTCTTGCATCTTTTGATGAGCAAGCCTAGTGATCTCTTCCAATCAATCAAGTCTCGCCCTAGTCTTCTCAGAATCTTCTTCATAACGTTTGAGAAAACTTTGGGTGTGATCAACCATCTTTTGCAAGTTCTCCATCAGTAGAGCTGTCTTCGACTTCGGTTGCTCTTTCGGAGCGGGATTTTCGCAGTTATCATTACCATAGTTAAGCCTACTACGGTCTTGGTTAGGGCCATAAGTTTGTCTATCCGGTGCATATCCTTGATTGTTTCGGAACCCTTTTCTCCAAAATCCACCTCGAGGATTCCTACCGTCTTGTCCGTAGCTAGCTTCTTGAGTACCAAATTACGTAGCAAAGGCTTCCTCTTCGCCTCCTTGAACCCAGTTGCCATCATCATATGCAAGCTCCGATCTACACATATGAGCCCCATGCCCATAGTTCTTGCATATTTGGCAAACTTCATTCGATACAGATGTTCCAGTGGCGCTCTTGAGAACTTGCTTCAATTCGTTGGTAAAGCACTCGAATCGATCCGCATTCCCCCCATACATAGGGGCTTCTTGAGTAGGTGGAGCTTCAGGTCCACGTCTCGTAACCATTGCTCTTGGGTCCTTGAATTGCGACCCCTCAGCAAGCCTTTCGAAAACCGCCCAGACGGTTTCCGCGGTTTCTTCCCAAATATTGCCACGGCATTGGAAATCCACCACTTGTTGGTTCTCGAAGGTAGTCCATTGTAGAAGTGTTGGACTAGATCCGGAAGCTCAAAACCATGGTGAGGGCACTTGTTCATGAGGTCTTGGAACCTCTCAAACGCGGTGTAGATGGTCTCATCATAGTCTTGTTTGAACCCAGTGATTTGCACCTTAAGCGCGGTAGTCAAGGTGTGAGGGAAGTATTTTTCCATGAAAGCTGAAAAAACCTTCTCCCAAGTGTCCAGCGAGCCCGCTGGTAGAGAACTCAACCATGACTTGGCTCTGTCGCCAAGTCCCATAGCAAAAACCTTCATCCTCAACTCATCCGTTGTTATTTCAGCTCCGGGTCGTGGGAGCTGGTTGACGAAATCATCGATATCGTGCAAGTACCCCATCACATCTTCCCTTGCTAAGCCATAGAACCTCGGAAGTTGTTGGAACGCGTGGTTCTTGATTTCCAGATCTCGAGTTCCAAACGAAAGAACAATCGCCGGTCCCCTCATACGATCCTTGGAGGGTTGTACCCATGCTTTCAGTGGTCTAGCTTCTGCCATTCTGTCGATTTCCTTGAAAAGACTATGTAGAGATTCAGAGAAATCGGTATCCTCTATTTCCTCTAGTTCACGCCTTTGAAGTAGTCGCCTTCTTTGGTGGTAGACTCTGTCGATCTCAGCAATTGAATCAGCAAGCGGTGTTCCTCTAGATCGTGTATGTGGCATTCACTATTTGTAACAAGCTATGAAAAGAGTATCAGAGAGAGATTAAATAGGAAAATAAAAACTACTAGAACTAGGAATTGAATGCTGAAAATATAAAAAGCTAAACAGAAAAAAGGAGTATAGTCCTTGACAACGGCGCCAATTTGATGAACGGGTTTTAGAACTTGTCAGATTCTAGTTAATCAAATAAATTTGTATTGAGCCAAAGGCAATTCACAACTACAACGAAAACCGTAGTGTAGCAGTAAAATAACCTCGAGTGTCGATCTCTAAGGACTATAACTAGCTTTATCTAATCTAACTTAAGAATATAAAATCAACAAACTACTTAGCAAAGGTTTTTCTTATCAGAAAATGGAGGCTGGTGATAGTATGATCATTCAAAGCATAGCAAGTTAATAATCATGCATGAAGTACCCGGTTTTGCATAGAGATCTTTGATCAATGAATTGTCCAATTGTGTTCCGTTATTATTCAACACTACGAAGATAGAGGTTTTAGATAGATCAAAGAAATAAAGCAATAACTCAAAGCCTAATGCGCGATATAGCCATTAGCATAATTATTAACCCTTCGCAAAGAAATCACATACTATCACCAACGAGAAGTTTAGTTACTCATAGATGTCATGCAATCAACAGAAATCATAGCAAGATTGAATGAAAACATGTTGAAAGATAAATAAATATAAATAGAAAAACTGTAAGATACAATGTTACCGAAGGTTGTCAATCTCCGAAGAATCGCGATCTTACAAGCTCCAAAACGCTAAGAAAAATTATCTCCTAAGCCAATAATCCCCAGAACAGGCTCTGGAGAATTCCTACCTAAAACTAATGAGAAAGGTGAGAGAAAAGGTCTGGAAAAGTATGAAAAACGGAGAAAACTGAGCAACTATATATAGTGATTCGGCAGGTGTGGGGCGAGTCGTCCCACACACCGGGCGACTCGCCCGGGAGGTTCTGTCGGCTGGAAACGCATTTTCGATGCGTTTTTGGATTTCTTTTCCTTTTCAGACTCGGTTTTTGTCTTCTAGTGACCTTTTAGCCTTCAGACTCGACCCCTAAACTTCAAATCCTATCCGGAATCTTCTAGATACTCCAATTAGGCCTTCGGAACACCAATTCCTTGTCTACTTCAATATAATTGTCCAGAAAACCTCGTTTTTCACCCAAAACCTGTAAAATACAAACTAAAGGGAAACGTGACACTATTCTAATAAAATGCACTAAAATATAGCTAAATTAACCTGAAAAAAGACTCAAAAGAAATTGTAAAATACACGTTCATCAACTACTTAGAACCATTTGATTTTGAATCATACGGTACATGCGAATCATGTGTTAAGGGTAAGATGACGAACAAACCTTTTGTTGGACAAGGTGTTCGTGCCACTCGCTGCTTAGAGCTCATACATACCGATGTATGTGGACCCTTTAAAGTCCATGCGCGTGGGGGTTATCCTTACTTCGTTACCTTTACTACAATTTCTCAAGGTATGGATATATTTATCTTATGAAGAATAAATCCGAGACCTTTGGGAAATTCAAGGAGTTTAGGAATGAGGTCGAGAATGAATTGAACCTAAGGATAGTCACTCTTTGATCAGATCGAGAAGGTGAATACCTTAGTGAAGAATTTATCGACTACTTGAAGGAAAGTGGAATTCAATCGCAATGGACCCCTCCTGGAACACCACAATTGAATGGTGTGTCTGAGAGAAGGAATCGAACCCTGTTAGACATGGTGAGATCAATGATTGGATTCTCGACTCTTCCAAAATATCTATGGGGATATGCACTACAAACTGCAATCTACATTCTGAACCGTGTACCATCTAAATCAGTGGAGAAAACTCCTTATGAGTTATGGAAGGGAAAGAAGCCATCACTAGGCTATCTTAGACCTTGGGCTGTCCTGCGATAGTCAAACTGATGCTCACTGATAAGTTAGATGCCAAGGGTGTCAAAGTATATTTCATAGGCTATCCTCGTCAGACGAGAGGCTATGAATTCTATCATGTTGAAGATCACAAGGTGATAGTATCTAGAAACGTCAAGTTTTTAGAAGCAGAATACCTCGAAGAAGAGAGGTTAGATGACATGATAGAACTTGAAGAAATTCAAGACTTTGACACGCGCGAACATGAGTTCTCTAAATCTTCTGATTTGGACTCAAGTTCAGTGGGAGCTTTCGAAGCAGGCAAGGGTAATGATATGACACTTTCTAGGCATGTCATAGTCAGTGGGAGTCCTGTGATTAGATCAACAGTTGAAACCACACCAATAGAACCCGTTGTCAATCAACATGTGCAAGAAGTTGGACAAGACCAGCCTCCCGCTAGGGAACAGGGTCGCGGCGCGCGACCAGCTGCATCAGTGCCCACTGATAATGTCCGTGTTACACGAAGCCAGAAAAGAAAAGCACCAGAACCAGTCGAGCTCCGTAGGTCGAAAAGGATCCTAAAAGGACCTCAGAAGCAAAGCCTTATGATAGAAGACATCAGTGAACTTGATGTCGGCTTATCAGATCAGAAAGATCCCGAGACCTACAAAGAGGCAATAAATGATATTGACTCAGACAAATGGCAAGAGGCCATGGAATTGGAAATGAACTCCATGTACCTGAACCAAGTTTGGAACTTGGTAGACTTGCCCCAAGGGGTTAGACCTATTGGGTGCAAATGGGTCTTTAAACGAAAGACAGATGCCGATGGCAAGGTACAAACGCACAAGGCTAGACTTGTGGCGAAAGGCTACACGCAAAGGTATGGCATCGATTACGATGAAACCTTTTCACCAGTAGCAAAATTGAAGTCTATTCGAATTCTACTTGCGATAGCTGCCTACTATGATTATGAGATCTGGCAGACGGATGTAAATACTGCCTTCCTCAATGGCAACCTTGAGGAAGAGGTCTATATGGTACAGCCGGAAGGTTTTATTAGTAAAACCAGGCGAACTGCTGTATGCAAATTACAGAGATCCATCTATGGGCTAAAGCAAGCGTCTAGGAGCTGGAATATCCGCCTTCATGAAGCTGTCAAATCGTTTGACTTCGTCAGAAGAAGGGAAGATCCCTGTGTCTACACTAGGCACAGCGACAAGGGAGTCATTTTCATGATCATCTATGTTGATGACATTTTGATCATGGGAAACAATGTCTCTATGCTAGAAGAGACTAAAGTTTGGTTATCAAGTACCTTCTCAATGAAGGACTTGGGTGAAGCAAACTACATCCTAGGGATCAGGATCTATAGAGATAGATCCAAGAGGATGTTAGGATTGATACAGTCCACCTACATCGACAAAATACTGAAGCGTTATAAGATGGACGACTCAGAGAGAGGCTTTCTACCAGCTAGGCATGGGATTGTCTTATCAGTTAAGGATAGTCCTAAAACTGATGAAGAAAGAAATGCAATGAGTCGTGTGCCCTATGCTTCGGCAGTAGGGTCTATAATGTATGCAATGAATTGCACAAGGCCCGATGTGGCATATGCGCTTAGTGTCACTTGTCGACACCAACAGAATCCAGGAGTACCTCACTAGACTACTGTAAAGAACATTCTTAAGTACCTTCGACGGACTAAAGAGATGTTCTTGGTGTTTGGTGGAGAACCAGAATTAAAGATGTCTGGTTATGTCGACGCTGGATTTGAATCAGATCCTGATGACTTTAAGTCACAGACAGGATACGTGTTCAAATTGAACGGAGGAGCTATCTGTTGGAAGAGTTCTAAGCAAGCCACGATTGCTGACTCATCCACAAAATCCGAGTACATTGCTGCATCAGAAGCATCGAAAGAAGTTGTCTGGATTTCAGAGTTCTTGAAGGAATTGAGGGTTGTTCATGCTCCTACTCCAATAACGATTTATTGTGACAATACGGGCGCCGTCGCTCAAGCCAAGGAGCCTAGATCTACAAACAAGAACAAACATGTACTTAGAAAGTATCACGTTATACGTGAGATTATTGATAGAGGAGAAGTTAGTATAGAACGTGTCTCTACCACGGACATAGTGGCAGATCCTTTCACCAAGGTCTAATCAGTGAATTTCCACTTAAGACATTATGCTAATCTGGGTATTATGCATAAAGGTGACTGGCTCTAGTCCAAGTGGGAGATTGATAGTGTATATGTCCTAGAGACAGTCTTTATTAAGGGCATGCAGCCCTTATAAAGGGCATATATGTACTATTACACAGGTCAACGTAATATAATATATGTTTGTTGTTTGACTATTGAGTATCGCTTTCATATTTATATTACACCAGGCATGCAGCATGTCATATCTCTATTCCTGTCTGTATTGATATTAAACATGTCCCCTCGAATAGATGACCGATCACACAAATAGTGGGAGCTATGTGAGTTATAATCTATCCCAAACTCTCCCTAGTCGAGGTTCATCTCGGATGTAGGGGTCTGAATGAACCAGCTGAGAGTAGTATGCGTGGAGGTTATACTTGTTGGAGCAAGTGTGAGCCGATCCCACGGTCACAGAACGGATTGTTGGACAATCAAGAAACGTTCCCATAACTGTGCATAGTTGTTCGAAGGATGATTACCGAACAATGGAAGTACCCACCGGACACTCCCATCGATGTATACTCTACACCGAAGTGTCTATGGGAACTGGTAAGTTGTCGAAGTGATGCCAGTCGTCCTTTGGACTTACAGGACTTTATCATCACATTTGTTGCCCCATATCCTTGGTGGACCCGTCGATGTCAGCTCTGAATAAGCAGTTGACCCAAGACACGATCCAGGATTATGGCTACATAGAAATGGGGATGATAAGTGTTTTTGTGAAGGATTCATCTCTCATGTGTAGTACAGGAGAGCACTGCTCATAGTCGTTCATAGTTGTGATTGGTAAAACCGCTGGCCAGCGTATCAATATTATTATGATAGTCATAATAGATATTGGATTCACCATGCAACTCATAGAAGACGCCCGTGGATGAATTATTGGGATAGACACTTCATCGATCCTAGATGCATTCGAGTCAGTCAGATGAAGGGACGTTACCATTGCCGCGTTGAGCGCAACAGACTTCGCAACGAAAGGGTTTGCTTTGAGAAACCTCTCAAACGTCCTCATGTATTAATATTGCAAATGGAACTGTCTAGGAATTCCATTTTGCCTAGTTTAGGACTTGCTTAATACAATGAGGCCCTATGGGTCACACTATGTGGTGATTCAGTTTATCCGAATACCCTTGAAGATGGAATCGCAATTAATTTGGAATTAATTGTGATTGATGGATTATAATTGATTTGGAATTAATTATGATAATTTGTGGCTCAATTAATAATTTGGAATTATTAATTGAATTGGCTGACTAATTGTATTTTATGTAAATACAATGAAAGATTATATTTTAGAAATATAATAGAGGTTTGATTTGAAAGGATATGTTAATTTAGAATTAATATATGCACATGGGCAAAATCTACTTGGAGTTTGAATTGCCTTAGAACTATAAGTGGGTCCCAAAATCGGGACCCACCTATCTCCCTTGGGACGCGCGCGCGCGACATGGTATAGGGGAAGGAGTTCGACTCCTTCCTCTATTAGAAGTCCAAGGGATAAGTCAGATTTTCCTGATTGAGTTCTAACTTGATTGGGAATGAATCTAGACTTGAATCTAGTGCGATAAGAATTAGATTCTTATTCCTTTATGAAGTCTAATTGATTATTCATTAGGCTTCTATCGACTACTATGTATAGTAAACTATTAGAGAGCTTTTGACATACAGTTCAACACACAGACATACAGTTAGTCTACCAGTTTTCTTAGAGAAAATAAAAGCTCTCCCCTACCACACCTAAGCCACGCGCGCGCCACCTACCGGAGGAAAACGCCGCCCCATCTTCTTGGCCACACAAAGAATATCTTAGCATTCTTTCTGATAAGCTGTTCATCCGTGGATACCAAGGTTGAGGTTCAAGGAGCTGGAAACTGACTTTTATTGTCTTGTAGATAACCAAAGTATTGCAGATATCTTCGACTTCGACGAAGGAGAAGATTCACCGGATTATTACGAAGGCTTGGAAGTTGTGCTTTCTTTAGGAGTATTGTAAGTCTTCTAATTGACGTGTTTACATATATACGCTATGTTAGGGTTGAAATATGTCCAGTCCGCATGTACGAACTGGAGCGGTCTAAGAGCG
>CM051455.1:96382326-96402298 GCA_028274465.1 Plantago ovata | reverse complement strand
AAAATTTCTTGAAATCGAATATTACTGAGACTAGGAAAGCAGTGTCAGAGAGAGATTAAATAGGAAAACTAAAAACTACTAGAACTAGGAATTGAATGCTGAAAATATAAACAAATTAAACAGAAAAAAGGAGTATAGTCCTCGGCAACGGCGCCAATTTGATGAAAGCGGTTTGTGAGACTCGATTTAATCAAATAAATTTGTATTTAGCCAAAGGCAATTCACAACTACAACGAAAACCGTAGTGTAGCAGTAGAATAACCTCTAGTGTCGATCTCTAAGGACTATAACTAGCTTTATCTAATTTAAATTGAGAATATAAAATAGCAGACGACTTATCAAAGGTTTTTCTTAACAGATAATGGAGATTGGTGATAGTATGGTCATTCAAAGCATAACAGGTTAATAATCATGCGTGGAGATCTTTGATCAATGAATTGTCCAGTTGTAATTATTCAACACTACAAAGATATAGATTTAGATAGATCAAAAGATCAATGAATTGTCCAATTGTGTTCAGTAATTATTCAACAATACGAAGATAGAGATTTAGGTAGATCAAAGAAATAAAGCAATAACTCAGAGTATAATGCGCGATATAGCCATTAGCATAATTATTAACCTTTCGCTAAGAAATCACATACTATCACCAACGAGAAGTTTAGCTACTCATAGTTGTCATGCAATCAACAGAAATCATACCACGAATGAATGAAAACATGATGAAAGATATAGAAAAATAAGTAGAAAAACTGTAAGATACAATGTTACCGAAGGTTGTCAATCTCCGAAGAATTGCGATCTTACAAGCTCCAAACTGCTAAGAAAAAGTATCTCCTAAGCTAAGAACCCCCAGAACAGGCTCTGGGAAATTCCTACCTAAAACTACAGAGAAATGTGAGAGAAAAGGTCTGGAAAAGTATGAAAAACGGAGAAAAACTGAGCAACTATATATAGGCTTCGAATTGTGTGGGGCGAAGGGCCCCACACACCGGGCGATTCGCCTGGTGTGGGGCGATTCGCCCCACATCCCGGGCGACTCGCCCGGGAGTAATTTTCGGCCCAGAACGCATTTTCGACTCGTTTTTGGATTTCTTCCCTTTTTCGGAATCGGTTTCTGACTTCTAGTGGCCGTCTAGCCTCCAGATTCGACCCCTAGACTTCAAATCCTATCCGGAATCTTTCAGATACTCCAAATAGGCTTCTGGAACACCAATTCCTTGTCTACTTCAATATAATTGCCCGGAAAACCTCGTTTTTCAACCAAAACCTGTAAAATAAAATCTAAGGGGAAACGTGACACTATTCTAATAAAATGCACTAAAATATAGCTAAATTAACATAGAGGATAGATAAAATAGGTGAAATAGACTCAAATGAAATTGTAAAATACACATTCATCAATGGGGCGGTTCACCCCGGGTGTCCAGAAACCCGGAGGTCCGGATTATCGTTCAGAAACCCAATTCTCTCCTATTATTTCGCCCGTTTTGGTTTGTCACGAGTTTCCTTGAGTCATATAGGTTACAGGTACAAGTTAGCTCTCACCTTAAATCCACTTTCGACGTTCGGGACGAGCGACAACGTTCAGGTTTGTGGGGGGGATTATCGCTGGCTATCTCCATACTTGTTTTGCTTATGATAAACTCGTGAAACCCTTTGTTTGCATTTGCACGTTTACCGCTTTCATAGTATTTAATTGCATACACTACATTCATCATAGTATAGTTTTGCATGTTTTTGTGTGGAGTTTATTGCAAATTTTTTTGAACTTTTTTATTGGATTGATTATCTAGTTATGACCTTTGACCATGCGTTTCATCTCTATGAATTTGTTTGAGGTTTTTCTCGTTTGGCTTGTCACATTTATATATGCACTTAGTTAAGCTTGGTAGTCTCGACATCACTTAGTGGTGTTTTGTCTACTGTGGTTCAAGAAGGCCTTTATAATAAGATGATGCATGTTAGAGTCTTGTGGTTGTTTTCCCGTGTAATTATGTACCTAAGAGGCAACAAGTCTTCACCTTGCTTTGAGATTGCTAAATGCCTAGGAAGGAGGTAGTGTGAGATTCTGTGATCCTTTGTTTGAAACCTATTCTAACGAATAGGTTTGGGGAGGGGGTTATGCTTTCATTATGACTTGTTTTTCGATTTTAAGTGTTGTGAGTTTATTTTTCTTTTTTGTAAAGTTTGTTCTCCAACCTATTCTTTCGAATAGGTTTGGGGAGGTCGTTTGTGAGTCATTGTAATTTATTTTTCGTTGTGCTACTGCTGGCTATAAAAAAAAAATCGAAAATTTTCAGAAATCTGGAAAAGCAAAAAAAAAGGAAAGACCCAAAAAAAAAAAAAAAAGCATAGAAGGGTCCAAAGAAATCAAAAAAGCAGTTTAGCAAAGTGTTTTTCTCATTTTTCAATTCTTGTAATGTTCGTAATCGAGTTGTAAAGTTTACCTTTTGTTTATTTAAGTGTCATCTGTTGTAGACCACCCTCGTCGTCCCATTAAGGAAGTGGTGATTAGTTTATGACTTTGCTTGAGAGATGGGTAGAATAGGGGAGTGTGATCTTTTAGGGAACCCTCCTTCGTTTGATGAGAGCCAGTATTGGTTCGACCTCTTTGAGGGAAAGTCTTAACTTGGTGAACAGTAGTAAGTCCTCAGTTTCATAGGCACGGGACAACCATTCGTATTTTAACATGTTTCATTGCGTCGTCACTGACTAGGTCTAGGTAGAGAATGTTACGAGAGACTAGCTTGTTTAGCATAGTGCATATGTGAATGTGTATGAGTCAATCGAGGCATTCTTTAACCAATATCCATGTTATGATTTGTATGATCATTGTTCATAAGTTTTTGATAGACTCAATAGATTAGTTCATTTCATTTGGCATGAGACTCCACTTTGTGTGTTGCATTGGTTTTTTGCATTAGAGTCTAGCTAGTTGCTTGAGGACAAGCAAAGGTTCGGTTTTGGGAGTTTGATGAACGTGTATTTTACACTTTCATTCGAGTCTTTTTCACCAATTTAGCTATCCTCTAGGTTAATTTAGCTTATATTTTAGTGCATTTTATTAGAATAGTGTCACGTTTCCGTTTTCTTTTCATATTTCAGGTTTTAGGTGAAAAACGTACTTTTGATGGGGAATTATGGTGAAGAGAACGAAGTTTTGGTGCTTCAAGGTCATCCGTGGTGTATCTAGAAGTTCCCAGACGAGTTTTGAGGCCTAGGGGACGAGTTTCAAGGCTTAAAGGTCACTAGAAGGCAAAATCGAGTCCAAAAAGGAAACCTAAAGCCAAAAACTCGCTACCACCGACCTGGAGCTCCCAGGCGGTTCGCCCGGCACCCGGGGCGGTTCGCCTGGGACCCCAGGCGGTTCGCCCCCCGTCTGTCGACTAGTATATATAGTTTCGCCTATTTAGTTCGTTTTTCATACCTTTTCACCTTATTTTGAGAGACAAATTCTCCAGAGCTTGTTCTGGGAATTATTAGCATAGAAGACTCTTTTTCTTATTGATTTGGAAGCTTAAGCATAGAGATTGGACATCTTTGATTCTCGATTCTTGCTTGTGAGTTAGCAACTCACCGGAGATTGACAACCTTCGTTGGTAACTTGTATCTCACGATTTTGCTGCTTTTGTTTATTTAATTCAACATGTTTTCATTGACTCTTGATTTGATTTTGCTTGTTGATTGTGACTTATACATGAGTAGCTAAATCTAAGGTTCGTGATAGCACTAGTGATCAGTTGGAGACAAGCACTAGGCTTGCTCATCAAAAGATGCAAGAGTTGATTGACCGTGGAGCAAGTAGGGAGCAAGGGAAATTGCCTAGCAACACTGAAAAGTCGATGTCTATTACTTTTGTGGGTGATCTTCCTGTTGAGATCACTATCAAGAAAGTTACTAAATGTGAGTGTTGCAAGGATGGTGTGCCCCCACTAGCCAAGGAAGAAGAGAAGGACCTTGGTTTTAATGTTAGCGATGAGGAGCAAGAAGATCCCGAGCCAATTCCTCATAGTTTCGATGTTAAGTTTGGGATTGGTGAACTTGAAGATGTCCGTGCTACACTAGATACGGGATCTTACTCGAATGTGCTCCCTATGAATGTGTTTGAGAAGAGTGGCCTTGGAGAGCTTTCGGAGCATAAGGCTATTGTGCAACTTGCGGATGGATCCTTTGTACGACCCGAAGGCATTGTGAAGAACGTATTGGTTAAGATTGGTGAAGCTTCTGTATACACCAACTTTGTTGTGATGCCGGCGTCTACTCCTAGGATGGGTGATGTTGTTCTCTTGGGGTGAACGTTCTTGACTAAGCTACGCTCCGTAATTGACATCTACCGAAGAACTTGCACCATTGAGGTGGATGGCAACCAACATGTGTTGCGAGCCATATCTGATCCGAGTCCTCACTTCAATGCTTCTCATTCTATTAACTACTTTGGTCTTGCTGTAAATGTCCATTCTCACTCACAGGTACTAGGCATGAGGAAGAGATCGATGAAGGGGAAGTCTAGTACTCGTAAGGACAAGAACTAAAGAGCGAGAAGAAGTCGACTCAGAGACTCTTTAAACAATGGCGCTATCCGGGAGGCAACCCGGAGTTTTATTGCTTTTTGCATTGCATGCATATTTATTTTGAGCATGTCATTGTTTTTTCTCTTATGTTTAAAGTGTGTTTTAGGTAATAAAATAGGTTTTAAGATGATAATTTTGCGTTTTGGGAGGAAAAAGGTGTCTCCAGGAGTCTGGAGATGCCAGGCGAACCGCCCCCCGCGAGGGGCGATTCGCCTGGCAAGTCCAGGCTTCCTGGGACGTTCTGGACGCCCTAGGCGAATCGCCCCCCACATGGGGCGGTTCGGCCCGGGTGTCCAGAAACCCGGAGGTCCGCATTTTCGTTCAGAAACCCAATTTTCTCCTATTATGTTAAATTATTGATCTTTTTATTTCTTTTATCGCCCGTTTTGGTTTGTCACGAGTTTCTTTGAGTCATATAGGTTATAGGTACAAGTTAGCTCTCACCTTAAATCCACTTTCGACGTTCGGGACGAGCGACGATGTTCAGGTTTGGGGGGGGGGGGTTATCGCTGACTATCTCTATACTTGTTTTGCTTATGATAAACTTGTGAAACCCTTTGTTTGCATTTGCACGTTTACCGCTTTCTTAGTATTTAGTTGTATACACTACATTCATCATAGTATAGTTTTGCATGTTTTTGTGTGGAGTTTATTGCCAGATTTTTTGAACTTTTTTATTGGGTAGATTAACTAGTTATGACCTTTGACCATGCATTTCATCTCTATGAATTTGTTTGAGGTTTCCTCGCTTGGCTTGTCACATTTATATATGCACTTAGTTAAGCTTGGTAGTGTCGACGTCACTTAGTGGTGTTTTCTCTACTGCGGTTCACGAAGGCCTTTATAATAAGATGATGCATGTTAGAGTCTTGTGGTTGTTTTCCCGTGTAATTATGTACCTAAGAGGCAACAAGTCTTCACCTTGCTTTGAGATTGCTAAATGCCTAGGAAGGAGGTAGTGTGAGATTGTGTGATCCTTTGTTTGAAACCTATTCTAACGAATAGGTTTGGGGAGGGGGTTATGCTTTCATTATGACTTGTTTTTCGATTTGAAGTGTTGTGAGTTTGTTTTTCTTTTTCGTAAAGTTTGTTCTCCAACCTATTCTTTCGAATAGGTTTGGGGAGGTCGTTTGTGAGTCATTGTAATTTATTTTTCGTTGTGTTACTGCTGGCTATAAAAAAAAATCAAAAATTTCCAGAAATCTGGAAAAGCAAAAAAAAAAAAAAAAGAAAAGACCCAAAAAAAAAAAGCATAGAAGGGTCCAAAGAAAGCCAAAAAGCAGTTTAGCAAAGTGTTTGTCTCGTTTTTCAATTCTTGTAATGTTCGTAATCGAGTTGTAAAGTTTTCCTTTTGTTTATTTAAGTGTCATCTGTTCTAGACCACCCTCGTCCTACTATTCAGGAAGTGGTGATAAGTTTATGACTTTGCTTGAGAGATGGGTAGAATAGGGGAGTGCGATCTTTTAGGGAACCCTCCTTTGTTTGATGAGAGCC
The DNA here is from genome assembly GCA_028274465.1 of Plantago ovata. Lineage (NCBI taxonomy): Eukaryota > Viridiplantae > Streptophyta > Magnoliopsida > Lamiales > Plantaginaceae > Plantago > Plantago ovata. The sequence continues at coordinate 96,396,230 of CM051455.1, read as the reverse complement.
ATTATTGGTTTGACCTCTTTGAGGGAAAGTCTTAACTTGGTGAACAACAGTAAGTCCTCAGTTTCATAGGCATGGGACAACCATTCGTATTTTAACATGTTTCATTGCGTCGTCACTGACTAGGTCCAGGTAGAGAATGTTACGAGAGACTAACTTGTTTAACATAGTGCATATGTGAATGTGTATGAGTCAATCGAGGCATTCTTCAACCAATATCCATGTTATGATTTGTATGGTCATTGTTCATAAGTTTTTGATAGACTCAATAGATTAGTTCATTTCATTTGGCATGAGACTCCACTTTGTGTGTTGCATTGGTTTTTTGCATTAGAGTCGAGCTAGTTGCTTGAGGACAAGCAAAGGTTCGGGTTGGGGAGTTTGATGAACGTGTATTTTATAATTTCATTCGAGTCTTTTTCACCAATTTAGCTATCATCTAGGTTAATTTAGCTTATATTTTATTGCATTTTGTTAGAATAGTGTCACGTTTCCCTTTTCTTTGCATATTTCAGGTTTTAGGTGAAAAACGTACTTTTGATGGGGAATTATGGTGAAGAGAACGAAGTTTTGGTGCTTCAAGGTCATCCGTGGTGTATCTAGAAGTTTCCAGACGAGTTTTGAGGCCTAGGGGGCGAGTTTCAAGGCTTAATGGTCACTAGAAGGCAAAATCGAGTCCAAAAAGGAAACCTGAAGCCAAAAACTCGCTACCACCGACCTAGAGCTCCCAGGCGGTTCGCCCCCGCCTATCGACTAGTATATATTGTTTCGCCTATTTAGTTCGTTTTTCATACCTTTTCACCTTATTTTGAGAGACAAATTCTCCAGAGCTTGTTCTGGGAATTATTAGCATAGAAGACTCTTTTTCTTATTGATTTGGAAGCTTAAGCATAGAGATTTGACATCTTTGATTCTCGATTCTTGCTTGTGAGTTAGCAATTCACCGGAGATTGACAACCTTCGTTGGTAACTTGTATCTCACGATTTTGCTACTTTTGTTTGTTCAATTAAACATGTTTTCATTGACTCTTGATTTGATTATGCTTGTTGATTGCGATTTATACATGAGTAGCTAAATCTAAGGTTGGTGATTGTATGTGAATTCATAGCTAGGGTTCTTAATTATGCATGAGTGGCTTCGCACGTTTAAGATTTGATTTATTGTTTTATTTCTTTGATCTATCAAAGCCATCTATCTTCGTAGATTAGTGTTAAATTGAAAGAAACACTAAGACAATTCATGATCACAGATTTCTATACAAACTTCAAGTACTTCATGTGTAATTAGAACCCGATGCTTAGAACGATCATACTATCACTAACTTCCATCATAATTGATAAGAAAAATCTTTGCTAAATTGTTTTCTAATTTTATATTTTAAGTTAAATTAGTTAAAGATAGTTATAGTCCTTAGAGATCGACACTCAGGGTTATCTTACTTCTACAATACGTGCCTTGGTTTTCGTTGTAGTTGTGAGTTGCCTTTGGCTAAAAATGAATTTATTTGATTAATTGAGTCTGACAATCTCGTTCAATATATATTTGCTGGGCAGAGATCGGATCCGGGTAAGTGTTCCTTGGTAGGAATAGGTGTTTGATTTTTTGCCTCTTTGCCTCTTTGCTTTTTTGTGAGAGAGTGGAATGGAATGACTTCTTGCCACCTTTTTCTTTGCAAATTATCTCGAGGAGATAATCGTGAGAGAGTGGAATGGAATGACTTCTTGCCACCTTTTTCTTTGCAAATTATCTCGAGGAGATAATCGTGAGAGAGTGGCTCCTCGGTCCCGTAAAACGGATCGATCAAGTTTTTCTCCTCGGGTAAATGGTTGCTCGTCGCTCCTTTATTAATCCACGTGACTTGGTGTTCGTTCCGCGGATTATCTGGTGTGACTAGGTAATCCGCGTTCACCTGGGAAGGAGTGTCAAAGCAGGAGCGTGGAGGGTAAATCCGTAAATTCTCCAGGCAACTGTGATCTGAGCCGTTTATAGTGGCCACGTGTTCGGTCCGAATGGAGCGAGGGTATGCGACGGTTCGTATTCCCGAGATACTCTTCTATAAATAGGTCGATACCGCATCATTCCACACTTTTTGCAACCTAACTTCTCAGAGCAAAAAAGAGAGAGCGAGGAGCCTTTTCAAGTGACCGAAGAGAGAGTGTTCGATACCAGAAGAGAGCGAGGACCTCATTCCGGCGTTTAATTTCCCATTTTTCAGGCAGACTTCATCGTTTCCGGCTTGCATTCCGGTTTCAATTCTTCTAGTACTCAATATCAAGTAAGTTTTCGCACCCACATTCTGATTGCTCGCTTTAATCGCCTCCCTTTTGCTTGATATCCCTGTTCTTGCTTTCGGTAATGCCCATATGTCTTTCTCCATTCATGTTGCCTGAAATTCTACCGGCGGGCGGCGGCCTTGAGGCGGCCAACACCCGTATGGACTTAATAAAACGTAAACGGACTTGTAGACATGTTACCGTTGTTTCACATGCTTTGATTGAACTGATAGACGCGCTGTTAGGAAACTTGTAATTTTGATGAGCAATTAACCATGCTAAATTAAGGAAAGTCCAGTAACTAGTACTCTTAAGGTCCATAGCAATTTAGAATTTTAAGTGTAAAATAGGAACGTTTGATGAAGACTTAGATTAGGTACTAGTTAGGTGCTTAAATCGCTTATGATGTATCTTGTTTTCTGAAAAGAAAAACAACCTATTGAAGCATTTGATGATGATGTACTTTCTTTACATAAACAAAATATTGAAGCAATAGAACCGTTCAGAAACTTGAAGAATTCGAAGACTGAAGACTAACGAAGATTTCTGAAGATGGTATCTACAAAGGCACATGTTGCTCAGAAAGTGGAAACTTCAGCAACAGCTTGCATAAGTGAAAATCTGAATGACAAAGTAGGTTGTGCTTGCTGAAACTGAGACTGACCACTTGCTGAAATACATATGTGACCTCCTTGCTGAAAGTACTTGCATTTACGCTCCAACGTTCATATTTGAATTCGATTCAAATGAACATTAAATGCAAAGTAAACACGCGAAGAACATGAAGACTAGAAGACAAATAAAGGACGCTGCTGAAAGTACAAAAGCAAGATAGTGACATCTTAAGGAACAAAGCCTTAGAATTTGAAATTCAAACGGCTCCCTTGATTCACTATAAATAGAGGTCATCCGGCAAAGAGTTTAAGTGTGTCAACAACGTGATCAAACTCTCACTTGTGCTTAAACACTCATACTCTTCTACACTCTTCACTGCCATTGATCCGTTCCAAGAGTTAAAGCTTGAAAAAGCTACTTGTGAAGAAGTAGAACATACACGGCTAAGAAATTAGTTAAGTGTTCTTTCTTTCGAACAAGAACAAGTCTTGACACCAGAAACAATCAAACTTGTTTACTGCAAAGTATTCAAAGTTTTGTTTCTTAGATTACTTGTTGTAGCTGAATAAGCTATATTAAGTTATCTCATCCCAAACCTCTCTAACTGAAAAACACCCTTTCAGGCGTGAAATTCAGGGGGAACTTAATCAAGCATAGTGTTGCTGATTAAAAGTCCCAATTTTGATGGACAACAAGGTTTCGTTCTCTAGTTAGGTTGGAAACGAAGCAAGTGTGCTTTGGTTTCTGTAGAATCGCTCTAGATAGGTGTTGTAAGGAACCTCAAACTTATCTTAGTGGATTCAGTCCTAGAAAGGACAAATTGGATTAGTTGAGAGATTACGCCACTCTCAGATACCACTATAAAAGTGTTTGTGTGATTTACTTTACTGCATTTAGTTTTCAGCAAAGCATATCTATCTGTACACTGTCACTCTGTTCACTTGCTGAAACTATCACTTACAGAAAAAGCACTTATTGTACAAAGACTTCCGCTCTCTGAATTTAAGTATCAGTAAAACTCATTACTGAAAAGTAACTAGTACTTGCTGAGAAATTTAAGTATCAGCAAAATCATTACTGAAAAGTAATATGCCCTTGCTGAGAAAGTTTTTAAACGATGAAAGTTTGAAAAGACTATTCATCCCCCCCCCCCTCTAGTCTTTTCTTGTTGTTTAAAGGGACCAACAAGTGGTATCAGAGCTGGAGGTTCTTTAACCTTCAACACTGAACCTAGATCCCCTTAGGTGATTTCCGTAAATCACTCTCACTTGATCATTTTGGTAGTCTTTTGCTGACAGGATGTCTTTAGGAGACGCTCCCTTGCTGAAGCTGGAAAACTATGAAAAATAGCGAAACAACATGATGTTACATCTTGAGGCCATTAGTCATGAAATGGTCACTGTCATTAATGATGGGCCTATAAAGATCACTAAAATTGAGAAAAGCTTTCCTCACAAAACCACGGATCCTACTGGTAAGCAAACTATCTTAGGAGACCCGGTTGACACCGTCGTTCCAAAACCAAGAGAGGAATGAACTTCCGACGAAGCCAAGAGATTCCGTCTTGATGGCCAAGCAAGAAACATCATCATTCGATCAACTCCGGATACTATACAGTGCAAACTGTGGGGTGCCAAAACTGCTAAGGAAGCTTGGAAAATGGTTCAAGATCTTTGTGCTGGATCTGACAAAACCAAGGAAAACAAACTCGAAGTGCTGAAGTTAAAGGTCCAGAACTTTAAACAAGGTACAAATGAGTCACTGGAAGACTTGGACTTCAGATTCACAACTCTAGTTAGTGAGATGGCTGCCTTGGGAGTTGGAAATTTTTATTCAGCTTCTGAGAAGGTGAAAACCATTATCAGAAGTCTGAATCAAGAATGGATCCACACTGAGAATTTCTACTACAATCAAGGAATGCCAAACATCACACCTACAGAGTTGTTCTCTCATCTTGCTACTGTCAACTACGAGACAAAGCAAAGAGAAAATGTGTTTGCTGAAAAATCGCAAAACATTGCTCTTGCTGCAAAGCCGTCATCTTCTGAAAAGAAGAATGACAAAGAGCCCGCTGATGAAAATGCTTTAGTTGTTAAAAACATGAAGAAATTCATTAGTAAGGAACTTGAAAGGAGAAAAGCAAAAGAGAAGCTGAAAAAGCATCTTGGTAAAACCTACCATAAATACAAGAATGAGGCTAGCTCGCTGAACAAGCAGGCTCAACAAGCAAATTCCTCTGAAGAACCAGCAGTTGAAAATGATCTCTGCTTATACTGCAAAAAGCATGGACACTTCAAATCAAACTGTCCTTTGCTGAAAGGGAAATCTGCTAAAAAGAAGAAGAAGTTCAAAAGGGCTTTTATTGCTGAAGAAAAGAAGAAGCTTCAAGCAAAAACCGATGCGTTGTGCATTGATACTAGTTCCGAAGACAGTGAGGAAGAAAGCTCAGACACTGAAGATGAATAAGCCACTCTTGACGTAGAGATTGGCAAGGAAGTTTGTGGAATAGCTATGGAAGCTTATCCAGATGTGTCAAACTATGAATTTTGCCTCATGGCCGGTCAAGTAAACAGTCCTACCTCTGACTCTGACTTAGAAAGTGAAGATGAGATTGACCTTGACAAAATTCAAGGAGAAATCGAAAGATTTGAGAAAACTCTTAGCAAACAGCAAGAGAAACTACAGAATGCTGAGACTCTGACCAAGCATTGCTGAAGGAAGAGACAGAAAAGAAAGATGCTGAAATATTGCATCTTAAGAAGTTGATTGCTGAAGCTACAGAGAAGAATTCCCAGATGGCAATAGAATTGGAAGGATATCAGTCCTCAATTCTAAAGTTACTTGCTGAAATACAAGAGATGAAAAAGATGAAAATCAATTTCAAATCTTATGCTGATGCAAGTAATACGCTGACTGAACTAAACTCTTATCTGAGAGATTGTTGGACGCGGATTTGTCGGTTCCGGTTCAGTCAAATAATATTCGTTATTTAGCCAAAGGCAATCCACAACTACAACGAAAACCGTTGTGTAGCAGTAGAATGACTCGATTGTCGTTCTCTCAGGACTATAACTAGCTTTATCTATTTAATAAGAGAATATAAACAGCAGACAGATAGCAAAGGGTTTTTCTAACAGATAATGGAGATTGGTGATAGTATGATCCTTCAAAGCATAACGGGTCGATAATCATGCATAAATTCCTCGGTCTTGCATGGAGATCTTTGATCAATCTAATGTCCTGTTGCAATTATAAAGCACTACAAAGATAAAGGGTCTGACAAGTCAAGCACTATTGTCCTTTTGTGTTCCGTAATTATTCAACACTACGAAGATAAACTCGCGTACAGGTCGACGAGGGTCCAATTGTGCATAATAATTAATACAACATACGAGAATTTAGGTTGAGCTTGATCAACGAAATAAAGCAATAAAACGGAGTATAATGCGCGATATAGCCATTAACATGATTATCTTCCCTTCGCTAAGAATTCACATACTACCACCAACGATAAGTTTAGCTACTCATAATAGGCATGCAATCAACAGAAATCATAGAAGAAAACATGTTGAAAGAATATAAAAATAAGTAGAATAAACTGTAAGATACAAAGTTACCGAAGGTTGTCAATCTCCGGAGAATTGCGATCCTACAAGCTTCAATCTGCTATGAAAAAGTGTCCCCTAAGCTACGAACCCCCAGAACAGGCTCTGGGAAGTTCCTACCTAAAACTACAGAGAGAGGTGAGAAAGTAGGTCTGGAAAAGTATGATTTTCGGAGAAAACTGAGCAACTATATATAGGCTTCGAAATACTGTGGGGCGATTCGCCCCACACACCGGGCGGTTCGCCCGGTGTGGGGCGGATCGTCCCAGAGAATATCTCGCGGAATTCTGCGTTTTCGATGCGTTTTTGGATTTCTTCCCCTTTTCGGACTCGGTTTCTGACTTCTAGTGGCCTTCTAACCTCCAGATTCGACCCCTAGACTCCAAATCCTATCCGGAAACCTTCAGATACTCCAAATAGGCTTCTGGAACACCAATTCCTTTTCTAGTTCAATATAATTGCCTGGAAATCTTCGATTTCAACCAAAACCTGTAAAATAAAATCTAAAGGGAAACGTGACACTATTCTAATAAAATGCACTAAAATATAGCTAAATTAACATAGATCATAGCTAAAATAGGTGAAAAAGACTCAAATGAAAGTGTAAAATACACATTCATCAAACTCCCCAAACCGAACCTTTGCTTGTCCTCAAGCAACTAAGCTAGACTCTAATGCAAAAAACATGCAAGTCACAAAATGGAGTTTCATGCCAAATAAAATGGACTAATCTACTGAATCTATCAAAAAACATATGAACAAAAACCATATAAATCAAAGCATGAATATAGGTTGAAGAATACCACGATTGACTTATACACATCCACATAAGCACTTATGTCAAGACAAGATAGTCTCTCGTAACATTCTCTACCTGGACATAGTCAGTGACGACGTAATGAAGCATGCTAAGATACGAATGGTTGTCCCGTGCCTATAAAACTGAGGACAGGACGAGGGTGGTCTAGAACAGATGACAATCAAGACAAAAAAGATAAAAAACAGAAAATTACAACACGATAACGAACAATACAAAAATGGAAAAGACTCAACACTTTGCTAACTGCTAATTGGCTTTCTTTTTTGGACCCTTCTTTGCTTTTTTGGGAACTTTTTTTTTTTTTTCTTTTTTTCTTTCCAGATTCTTTTTTCTTTTTCTTTTTCTCTTTTTTTTTTCTGGAATCTGGAATTTTTTCTTTCTTTCTTTTTTTCGATTTTTTTCTAGCCAGCAGTAGCATAACAAAAAGAGAAACAAAATGACTCACACGACTTCCCCAAACCTATTCGAAAGAATAGGTTGGAGTACAAAATTTACGGAAAATGAAAAATAAACTCACGATACGAAAATGAAAAACAGAAACAAGTCTATGATGGTGTAACCCCCTCCCCAAACCTATTCGGAAGAATAGGTTATAAACAAAGGATCACACAACCTCACGCTACCTCCTTCCTAGGCATTTAGCAATCTCAAAGCATGGTGAAGACTTGTTGCCTCTTAGGTACATAATTACTCGGGAAAACAACCATAAGACCCTAACATGAATCATCCTATTATAAAGGCCTTCGTGAACCGCAGTAGAGAAAACACCACTAAGTGATGTCGAGACTACCAAGCTTAACTAAGTGCAATACATAAATGTGACAAGCCAAGCGAGAAAAACCTCAAACAAATTCATAGAGATGAAGCATACGATTAATGGCATAGTTGGTTGATCTACCCAATAAAAAAGTTCAAAAAATTCGGCAATAAACTCCATATAAAACATGCAAGACTATCCTCGAAAAGCAGTAAACGTGCAAATGCAAAACATTTCACGAGTATATCATAAGCAAGATAAGTATAGAGATAACCAGCGATAACCTCCTCCCCAAACCTGAACGTCGTCGCTCGTCCCGAACGTCGAAAGTGGATCCAATGTGAGAGCTAATGCTTGTATAAGTGACCTATAATACTCATTCAAACTCGTGAGGAAACAAAACATACTAACCTTCAGTGGAGGCGGTAAGGGTAAGCTCAAGGTGATCAACCTCCCTTTGATCACTAGATATCTCGAAGTACGGCTTCACTCACTGGCCATTCACCTTGAAGGTATTGCCCGTCTTTGGATCGAAGAGTTTTACAGCTCCATGAGGAGCAACTTCGATAGTTTCGTACGGTCCATCCCAACGAGTACGGAGCTTTCCAGGAAATAGTCGAAGGCGAGAAATAAATACCAAAGCCTTTTGTCCAGGAATCAATTCCTTACGTACTATACCACGATCATGATACTTCTTAGTACGTTCCTTGTAGATCTTGGCATTTTCATAAGCACCTAGTCGTAATTCATCAAGCTCATCTAGTTGCAACAATCGTTCCTCGCCGGCTTTTCCTATATCAAGATTGAGTGCTTTTATGGCCCAATATGCCTTGTGTTCTAGTTCTACGGGAAGATGACATGCTTTCCCATACACAAGTCTGTACGGAGTTGTCCCGATCACCGTCTTGTAGCTAGTCTTGTATGCCCAAAGTGCATCATTCAATTTTCCTGCCCAATCCTTCCTACTAGGCTTCACTCCTCGCTCCAGGATCTTCTTGATTTGACGGTTGCTGACTTCGACTTGTCCTGATGTCTGTGGGTGATAAGGTGTAGCGATACTATGGTGGACACTGTATCTCTTAAGAAGGGAGGCAAACGTTCTATTGACGAAGTGTGACCCTCCATCACTGATGATTGTCCTAGGGCATCCAAATCTTGAGAATATTACTTCCTTCAAGAACTTCATAACCACTGCGCCGTCATTTGTTTTTGTAGGTATTGCCTCCACCCATTTAGTCACATAGTCCACTGCAACAAGAATGTATTCATAGCCTCCGCTGGATGGAAATGGTCCCATGAAATCTATGCCCCATACATCAAAAGGTTCTACCACTAGATTCCCTTGAAGGGGCATGTCATCTTTCTTGCCGATACCACCACCTCGTTGACATGGGTCACAATTCTTCACAAAACTTCGAGCATCTTTCTATATTGTTGGCCAAAAAAATCCTGCTTGCAGTACCTTGCGCGCTGTTTTCAGTCCACTGTAGTGCCCCCCACAATTAAGCTCATGGCAATGGCTCAGTACACTTTGTTGCTCTTCCTGTGGCACGCATCTCCTTAGAATACCATCAGCTCCTTCCTTGAATAGATGCGGATCATCCCATATGTAAGTCCTGCATTGCTTGGCATGAGCTCTCTTGTCCGAGGCTGAAAAGTTAGTGGGGCAAATATTCATAGCCAAATAATTTACAATATCCGCATACCATGGCTCTTCATTAGCCTTCATTAGGTGCTCATCGGGGAGGTCTTCATTGATGGGTATCGGATCAACAGGGATATTAGGTATTCTAGATAAATGATTTGCTACTAAATTCTCCCTACCAGCTCTATCCACTATGGTCAAATCAAAGTCTTGCAGCAAAAGGACCCAACGGATTAATCTAGGCTTAGAATCTTGCTTAGCTATCAAATGTCTCAAAGCAGCATGATCAGTATGGACATTCACAGGATGGCCAATTAAGTAAGACCTAAACTTTTGTAAAGCAAAGACAACAGCTAAAAATTCCTTTTCAGTAGTTGTATAATTAACCTGTGCGGAGTCTAGAGTCTTACCAACATAATAAATCACACGATACTGCTTATCAACTTTTTGGCATAAAACAGCACCCATAGCAAAATTCGAAGCATCACACATAATTTCGAAAGGAAGATTCCAATCAGGCGGCACAACAATGGGAGCAGAAACAAGATTTTCCTTAAGGGTATTAAAAGCAACTAAGCAATCATTAGAGAAATGAAAAACCACATCTTTAGCAAGCAAGCTACTTAAAGGTTTGGCAATTTTCGAAAAATCTTTAATAAACCTCCTATGAAAACCTACATGGCCAAGAAAAGACTGTAATTCTTTCACACAAGTAGGTGGGGGAAGTTTTTCAATGATTTCAATCTTAGCCTTGTCTACCTCAATACCCCTTTCAGAAACTACATGTCCTAGAACAATGCCTTCTCTAACCATATAATGACTCTTTTCCCAGCTTAAGGTCAAGTTGCATTCGATGCACCTTTTCAAAACTAGATCTAATCTTTGCAAGCATTCATCAAAGGAATCACCAAAAAGGCAAAAATCATCCATGAAAACTTCAACAAATTTAGTTACCATGTCAGAGAAAACAGAAAGCATGCACCTTTGAAAAGTGGCGGGAGCATTGCATAGTCCAAATGGCATCCTCCTATAAGCAAATGTTCCGAATGGGCAAGTGAATGTCATCTTCTCCTGATCCTCTAGTGCAATTGGGATCTGGTAGAAACCTGATAAACCATCAAGAAAACAATAAAACTTCCGCCCCGCAAGGCGGTTTAGCATGTCATCTATAAATAGTAAAGGGAAGTGGTCTTTTTTAGTGGCGGCATTTAATCTTCTATAGTCAATGCACATCCGCCATCCAGTGGTCTTCCTAACCGGTACCAATTCTCCCTTCTCATTCTCTTCTACCATGACTCCTGATTTCTTAGGAACTACATGTACCGGGCTCACCCATCGACTATCAGGAAAGGGGTAAATCATATCAGCATCTAGCAACTTGATCACTTCCTTTTTTACTACCTCTTGCATGGCTGGATTTATCCTTCGCTGAGGTTGCCTAACGGGTTTGGCATCTTGTTCTAGAGTGATGTTGTGCACGCATCTTGTAGGGCTAATTCCTTTGATATCACTGATCCCCCATCCTATAGCTGCGGAATTTTCCTTCAATACTTCACTCAGCTTACTTTCTTCATTGTCGGAGAGATGTGAGGAGACAATTACATGCTTCTTCTGATTTTCTCCTAAGTACACATACTTGAGGTGCGCAGGAAGTGGTTTCAATTCTAAGCTAGGTTCTTCAGGAAACCCTCTTTCTTCTTCTTCATCATCTAAAGGTTCAAGTACCTCTTCTCCTGCGGGAATTTCTGGGGTGTTATCCATTATTTCAACTAGTCCCTTGCCTCTTCGGTCATGTAGCACGTCTCAGCTTGCATTGTTAGTGCCTCCTCAAGTGGTTAGCGATCACCATGGCAATGATGAAATTCGGGAATTACGGATTCGTAGCAATCGACAAATTTTAACTCCTCCGCAACTTCCTTATCTCTGATGCTACATCGTACCAACTCAATCTTCTCGCCCACTACTTCCATGGTTATTTTCTTGCCCTTAAGTTCATGGCATGTGTTGGTAGTTGCCATGAATGGTCTCCCAAGTAGTACTACGTGCTCACGGATATGGCTCTTTCCCTCGTCCGCGGACTTCATTACTACAAAATCAGCTGGGATTATCAATTTGTCCACTTTCACAAGGATGTCTTCTATTATCCCGACTGGCCTCTTCACACTTTGGTCCGCCATTTGGACCACCATATCAGTTGGTGTCAATTCTCCGAGTTCCAGGGCCTTGTATACTGAATACGGCATTAAGTTAATACTAGCCCCTAAGTCAAGCATTGCCTTCGTAGTTCGTCCATTCCCTAAGGCGATGTCGATGATGAAGCTTCCAGGATCCTTTTTCTTCATGGGCAATCTGGCAATCGAATTGACTGTTTCAACCCCATTCACTTCCTGTCCTGAAGTAATCCTTTTGTTCTTGATCTCACGAAAGAATTTCGTATAAGCTGGAATGTTCTGGATTAACTCTAAGAGAGGCACATTGACCTCCACTTTCGACAGGCGTTGGACTAGGGGTGAATCTTGAATATCCTTCTTGGCTGGTTTGATCCGACTCGGGTATGGCACATATGGCTTCAGAGGCACATATGGATTGGAAGATTTGTGAAGTTCTCCTGGCATACTAGTTCCTACCTCGACTTCGTCATCATCTATGTCTATTATAGATGGTCTTGGTTCATCATTCCTTTCCGGAACTTCTTGAGGGTTTTTGGAACTTCCGCTAATCTCTTGTTCTATGCTCGGTCCTGTACTATCGATCTCAGTAGATTCCACCCGCTTAGGACGTATGAAGTTAGGAATTCTGGTCATCTTGCCTCCTCGGAGCAGTAGATTCACCTCTTCGCACTCATTTTCCTCAGTAGCAACAGTTGTAGGTTGCTCAGGATCAGCTTCAGGTGTCTCATCGGGAGGACTAGGATTGACCGGTTCCCTGGAGTTGGGGGTGATTCGCTCCACACCTCGGGTGGTTTGCTCACTACTTCCTGGGGGGGTATCCTCGACTTCTTTACCGCACCTTCCACACTTCAGTAGGCTAAGTTCTTTGATAAGTTGCTCAGTCACTTCGATCGCTTCAAAAGCCTTCTCGATGCGAAGATTGTTCTCAACTTGCCCTGCGTGTGCTATCTCGAAAACACTCTCAATGGCTTTAATCCCTGCGTAAAATGCAAGTTCCTCCTCCTCACTGATGTCTTCGTCCTCAGAATATCCTTCGTATAACCCGTCAGTTTCGCCTTGATTTGAGTATATGTTGGCGACTTCATTCGACATTATTTTCTCGGATTGTGCGGATTCATCGGCGTACTTTTGAAAGACCTTCACTGCCTCCTCAACTGTACATTCTTCTAAACCTCCACACATCCCATCTACTTATAGCCTAACTTCATCTCGTAGTCCTCCAACAAAAAACCAAATCAGCTCCCCATCGTCGAAACGGTGGTGGGGGCACTCACGTTTATACAGCTCAAAACGATCATAGGTGTCACAGAACCGCTCGTATTCTCCTTGTTTGAAGTATTCGATCCGATTCCGTAGTGCAATTGTCTCATGGTAAGGCATGAAACGTGCCAAGAACTCCTCTACTACTTGGCCCCAGGTCTTCAGTGATCCTGGTGCTAACCTCGCTATCCATATCCTTGGTTCGTATCCCAAAGCAAAAGGAAATAATTTCCTGCATAATTGATCCTCGGTGAACCCCTTTGCTGGAACTTTTGCTATTTCCTCTTCATAGGACATGATGAAGCTTATCGGATTCATATCTTCTCCTTCTTCGAACCTTGGTATCCTTCTCACTATGGTGCTTGTTACCTCATACCCCGATAACTCTTCTTCCAAGTATATAGCTGACCCCCTTCTGACTTGCGAGTACGTCGGTGTCAATCGGGCTTTTAAGGTCGTCATACCTGGAAATCTGTATTAGGAGTAACTCAAAACTGAAAATTAGCCTCGTTAGAAATTTCGAAAATCGAGAATATTTCTAGATATCGAATACTACTAAGGCTAGGAAAGGTGAACTAGAAACAGACTAGGAAAGCAGTATCAGAGGAAAACTAAAACTAATAGAATTAGGAATTGAAAGCTGAAAATATAAACAAATTGTTGGTCCTTTTAAACAACAAGAAAAGACTAGAGGGGGGGTGAATAGTCTTTTAAAACTTTTGTCGTTTAAAACTTTCTCAGCAAGTACTTATTACTTTTC
>CM051455.1:96288881-96382226 GCA_028274465.1 Plantago ovata | reverse complement strand
TAATCCATTTATTTAACATTTCCTGTTTGTTGGATCAGGATATTTTTGCTTATCAGCATGTGACTCTTCAGTATGTACTTGTTCAGTACTACTGGGAATTTGTGTCTCTGCTGAGATTTGATCGTCAGCAACTGCTTGCTCAGCATTGCTGGGTTGAGATATTTCATCAGCAGGCACTGGAGATTGCGTAATTTCAGCAACTTCCGGAGCAACCGCATCTTTTGCTGGAAATTCTTTGTCGTGAACTATATTTATCTTGTCATGACTCGGGGGAGGAGAATCATTGTCAGAATCATCATTTAGTTCAATTGACTTGATTTGCCTAGCATCAGATTCAGTTCTTTGCTCATGTATGATTAGCTTTTTCATACATTCTGATATTTCTTCTTCAGCAGGCACACCTTGTGTCTTTTCGTAGAATACAACATGCACAGATTCTTCAATCTTTTGTGCCTTTTTTTGTAAACTCTGTAAGCTTTACTATGCAAGGAGTAGCCAAGAAATATCGCTTCGTCTGCCTTTGGTTGAAATGTTCTTAGGTATTCTCTACCATTGTTAAGAACGAAACACTTGCAACCAAATACTCTTAGATGAGTGATGTTAGGAGGTCTTCCAACAAACAATTCATAAGGAGTTTTGTTGTATTCCTTAGTAATCAAACATCTATTCTGAGTATAGCAGGCGGTATTAATCGCTTCAACCCAGTAAGCCTCACTTATCTCAGTGTCAGCAAGCATTGTTCTTGCGGCTTCTTTCAGGGTACGATTCTTCCGTTCAGCAACACCATTTTGCTGTGGTGTCCTTACTGAGGATAACTGATGTTGAATACCTTTGGAGGTACAATATTCAGTTATGTACTGGTTTACAAACTCAGTACCATGGTCTGTCCTTATGACTCTTACCTTTTCATTTTTCATGACTTCAAGCTTATTCAGCAAGTTAGGTATTTCAGTCTTGGTTTCAGATTTGTGCTTGATGAATACTACCCAAGTGAATCTTGAATAGTCATCTACCACGATTAGACCATACTTCTTACCAGCATAGCTTGTTGAAGAAGATTCAAACAAGTCCATGTGTAAGAGTTGTAAAGGTTTTGTAGTTGACGGTACTGCCTTGTTCTTAAAAGAGGATTTGGTTTGCTTTCCTTGCTGACATGCATTGCAAACACCATCCTTCTTAAAAGTAACCCTAGGTAATCCAACTACAAGTGCCTTTTTAGACAGCTTATTCAGCGTCTTGAAGTTTAGATGACTTGTTTGTTTATGCCATAACCATGCTTTTTCAGCAAGGCAATCATGATCTGAGACAAGGCATTTTTCAACGTTTGCTGAAGACCAATCAACGGTGTACAAGCCTCCTGATCTTCTTGCAATCATTATAACCTTTTTAGTCTCAAAATCTACAAGTTTACGTTCATCACTTTTAATTTCGATGAAGTAACCTTTGTCAGCAAATTGACTCATGCTGAAAAGGTTAAACTTAAGATTTTTGACATAAAGAACTCCAGAAATGGTTATACATCCCAACTTCACATCACCATAGCCTTTGTAGATCCGGAGCCTCCACCAGCAAACCTTATTGTTGGACCTTTAGACCACCGTCTATAGTTTATAAGGTTATTCTTGTTGCCCGTCATGTGCTTTCCACAACCACTATCAAAGTGCCAGATTGCATCGTTTGTCTCCGTGGCTGCAGTCTGCACAATCAAGAGCAAACAAGTTAATTATCCATTGATGGATGTCCATTAACATGTTCAAGAATGCGTCCAGTGGAAACCCAAGTCTGAAGTTTTTCAACTTTGACTTGTTTTCTACTTGCTGAGGAACTAGGAGGTTTTGAGCTGAAAGACTTTTGACTCGTGCTGGTCAAATCCACTTTCTGATGTGGTGTCTTGCTCTGTTGACCTTTTTGCTGAACATACTTTTCAGTAAGTTCTTTTCTAGCAAGGTTCCTTCTAGTCCTAGCATTGGGAGTCTTTTCAAAACTCTTAGGCTTGGTTTTCTTCATCTCTTTGAAGTATCTTTGCTGACTTTGCTTATACTCATGAAAGAGTTGACTTTGCTTGGTTTTGAAACCGAGTCCACTCTTTGGAGAATGCTGAGCTTTAGCATCAGCAACCTTACTTGATTCAGGTTTGTCAGCAAGGGACTTCTGATTACTTTCGGTAATCTTGCCTTTAGACTTAACAACTTGCTTTTCAGCAACTTGTTTGGCGGAATGCTTCACGGCATTCTTTTTCTTTCCAGTTTGCTTCACAGCAACCTGTTTTCCTTTTAAAGTCTTGTTACTTTGAGCAGCAACAGCGGGCTTTATGGTCATAGGTACTTGATTGCATGTTTCAGCAACTTTAGTTTGACCAAACTGATAGATCACTGGTGGACTACTATCAGTAGCACGTACAAAGGAGATAGGTGATTTATCTTTTCTCAAGATTTCTACGTTATCACCTTCACACGTTGCTCCTAAACCTTCTTTCTGAGATGGATCTCTCAAATAAGAGTTTAGTTCAGTCAGCGTGTTACTTGCTTCCACATAGGATTTGAAATTGATTTTCATCTTTTTCATTTCTTGGATTTCAGCAAGTAACTTTAGAATTGAGGACTGATACTCTTCTAATTCTAATGCCATTTGAGAATTTTTCTCTGCAGCCTCAGCAATCAACTTCTTTAGACGCCTTATTTCAGCATCCTTTTCTTCTGTCTCTTCCTTCAGCAAACGTACTTTTCAGTAGTTTGCTTGGTCAGAGTTTCAGCAAGTTGAAGTTTTTCTTGCTGTTTGCTGAGAGTTTTCTCAAATTTTTCGATTTCTCCTTGAATCTTGTCAAGGTCAATCTCGTCTTCACTGTCTGAATCTGAGTCAGGGGTAGAATCATTTACCTGACCGGCCATGAGGCAGAATTCGTAGTTCGACACATCTGGATAAGCTTCCATAGCTATTCCACACACTTCTTTGCCAATCTCCACATCTAGAGTGGCTTCCTCATCGTCGGTGTCTGAACTTTCATCCTCACTGTCTTCGGAGCTTGTCTCAATGCACAATGCATCGATTTTTGCTTGAAGCTTCTTCTTTTCTTCAGCAATGAAAGCTCTTTTGAACTTCTTCTTCTTTTCAGCAGATTTGCCTTTCAGCAAAGGGCAATTAGCTTTGAAGTGTCCAGGCTTTTTGCAGTAAAAACATAGATCATTTCCAACTGCTGGCTCTTCCGATGATGTAGCTTGCTGAGCTTGCTTGTTCAGCGAGCTAGTGTCATTCTTGTACTTATGGTAGTTATTACCAAGATGCTTTTTCAGCTTCTCTTTTGCTTTTCGCCTTTCAAGTTCCTTACTGATGAATTTCTTCATGTTTTTAACAACTAAAGCATTTTCATCAGCAGGCTCTTTATCATTCTTCTTTTCAGAAGATGACGGCTTTGCAGCAAGAGCAATGTTTTGCGATTTTTTAGCAAACACATTTTCTCTTTGCTTTGTCTCATAATTGACAGTAGCAAGATGAGAGAACAACTCAGTTGGTGTAATGTCAGGCATTCCTTGATTATAATAGAAATTCTGAGTATGGATCCATTCTTGATTCAAACTCCTGATGATAGTTTTCACTTTCTCAGAATCTGAATAAAAATTTCCAACACCCAGTGCTGCCATTTCACTAACAAGAGTTGTGAATCTGAAGTCCAAGTCTTCCAGTGACTCGTTAGCACCTTGCTTAAAGTTTTGAAACTTCAGCTTAAGTACTTCAAGTTTGTTTTCCTTGGTCTTGTCAGATCCAGCACAAAGATCTTGAACCATTTTCCAAGCCTCCTTAGCAGTCTTAGCACCCCACAGTTTGCACTGTATGGTATCCGGAGTTGATCTGATGATGATATTTCTTGCTTGGCCATCAAGACGGAATCTCTTAGCTTCGTCAGAAGTCCATTCCTCTCTTGGTTTTGGCACAACAGTATCTGAAGGTTCGCCTTGGATGGTTTCCTTTCCAGCTTCAGTGGTTCTATGAGGGAAACTCCTTTCAACCTTGGTGATCTTGATAGGTCCATCATTAATGACGGTGACCATCTCATCACTAATGGCCTCAAGATGTAACATCATGTTGTTTCGCCATTTCTCGTAATTTTCCAGCTTCAGCAAGGGAGCATCTCCTAAAGACATCCTGTCAGCAAAGCACTACCAAACTGATCAAGTGAAAGAGATATACGAAAAGCACTTAAGGGGATCTAGGTTCAGTGCAGAAGGCTAAAGAACCTCCTGCTCTGATACCACTTGTTGGTCCCTTTAAACAACAAGAAAAGACTAGGGGGGGTGAATAGTCTTTTCAAACTTTTGTCGTTTAAAACTTTCTCAGCAAGTACTTATTACTTTTCAGTAATGAGATTGCTGATACTTAACTTTCTCAGCAAGCGTAAGTTACTTTACAGTAGCTTGGTTTGCTGATACTTAAAATCAGAGAGCGGAAGTCTTTGAAACAATAAGTGCTTTTTCAGCAAGTAAAGTGTTCCAGCAAGTGAAGTGAGTGATTGTGTACAAACAGATATAATTTGCTGAAAGCTAAATGCAGTAAGTAAATCACACAGACGCTTTTAGAGTGGTATCTGAGAGTGGCGTAATCTCCCAAGTAATCCACTTTGTCCTTTCTAGGACTTAATCCACTAAGATATGATTGAGGTTCCTTACAATCTCCTATCTAAAGCGATTCAACAGAAACCAAAGCACACTTGCTTTGTCTCCAACCTAAACTAGAGAACTCAACCTTGTTCTCCACCAAACTTGGTACTTTTAATCAGCAAAACTATGCTTGATTAAGTTCCCCCTGAATATCACGCCTGAAAGGGTGTATTTTCAGTTAGAGAGTTTTGGGGTGAGATAACTTAATTATAACTTATTCAGTTACAACAAGTAATCTAAGAAACACAACTTGGAATACTTTGCAGTAAACAAGTTTGATTGTTTCTGGTGTCAAGACTTGTTCTTGTTCGAAAGAAAGAACACTTAACTAATTTCTTAGCCGAGTTTGTTCTACTTCTTCACAAGTAGCTTTTTCAAGCTTTAAGTCTTGGAACGGATCAATGGCAGTAAGAGTGTTTGAAGGTTTGTGAATTTTAAGCACAAGTGAGAGTTTGATCACGTTGTTGACACACTTCAACTCTTTGCCGGATGACCTCTATTTATAGTGCAAGTAAGGAGCCGTTTGAATTTCAAATCCTAAGGCTTTTGTTCCTTAACATGTCACTATCTTGCTTTTGTACTTTCAGCAGCAACCTTTGTTTGTCTTCTAGTCTTCATGTCCTTCGTGTGTAAGCTTTGCATTAAATGCACTTTTGAATAGAATTCAAACAGTAACAATGGAGCGCAAAAATCAAGTACATTCAACAAGAGGTCACATATGTTCATCAGCAAGTGTTTATTCTCAGTTTCAGCAAGCACAACCTACTCTGTCTTTCATATTTTCACTTATGCAATGCTGTTGTTGAAAATTTCACTTTCTGAGCAACACGTGCCTTACCAGTCTTCAGCAATCTTCAAGTCTTCAAGTCTTCAAGTCTTCAGATCTTCAAAAGTCTTTAAGATTCTGACCGGTTTCTTATTTGCTTCAATAATTTGTTTATAATAAACAAAATACATCTTCAGCAAATGCTTCAATAGGTCATTTTCTTTTCAGAAAATCAAAGCTAAGCATCAATAAGATATTTTCTTTTTAGAAAATAAAATACATCATACGCTAAAGTGTCAATAGATTAATTTCTTTACAGAAATTAAAGTACGTCATCCACCAAAATAAAACTTATCTAATACCTATCTAAGTCATCAGCAAACGTTCCTCTTTTACAATGTCCTTTAAAAATTCTAAAATCCTATGGACCTTAAGAGTACTAGTTACTGGACTGTTCTTAATTTAGCATGGTTAATTGCTCATCAAAATTACAAGTTTCCTAACACAAATTAAACAGAAAAAAGGAGTATAGTCCCTGGCAGCGGTGCCAATTTGATGGACGGGGATTTGTCGGTTCCCGTTCAGTCAAATAATATTTGTTATTTAGCCAAAGGCAATCCACAACTACAACGAAAACCGTAGTGTAGCAGTAGAATGACTCGAGTGTCGTTCTCTCAGGACTTTAACTAGCTTTATCTATTTAATAAGAGAATATAAACAACAGACAGATAGCAAAGGGTTTTTCTAACAGATAATGGAGATTGGTGATAGTATGATCCTTCAAAGCATAACGGGTCGATAATCATGCATAAATTCCTCGGTCTTGCATGGAGATCTTTGATCAATTTAATGTCCTGTTGCAATTATTAAGCACTACAAAGATAAAGGGTCTGACAAGTCAAGCATTATTGTCCTTTTGTGTTCCGTAATTATTCAACACTACGAAGATAAACTCGCGTACAGGTCGACGAGGGTCCAATTGTGCATAATAATTAATACAACATACGAGAATTTAGGCTGAGCCTGATCAACGAAATAAAGCAATAACACGGAGTATAATGCGCGATATGACCATTAACATGATTATCTTCCCTTCGCTAAGAATTCACATACTACCACCAACGATAAGTTTAGCTATTCATAATAGGCATGCAATCAACAGAAATCATAGAAGAAAACATGTTGAAAGAATATAAAAATAAGTAGAATAAACTGTAAGATACAAAGTTACCGAAGGTTGTCAATCTCCGGAGAATTGCGATCCTACAAGCTCCAATCTGCTATGAAAAAGTGTCCCCTAAGCTACGAACCCCCAGAACAGGCTCTGGGAAGTTCCTACCTAAAACTACAGAGCAACTATATATAGGCTTCGAAATACTGTGGGGCGGTTCGCCCCACACACCGTACGGTTCGCCCGGTGTTGGGCGGTTCGCCCCAGAGAATATCTCGCGGAATTCCGCGTTTTCGACGCATTTTTGGATTTCTTCCCCTTTTCGGACTCGGTTTCTGACTTCTAGTGGCCTTCTAACCTCCAGATTCGACCCCTAGACTCCAAATCCTATCCGGAAACCTTCAGATACTCCAAATAGGCTTCTGGAACACCAATTCCTTGTCAACTTCAATATAATTGCCCGGAAATCTTCGATTTTCAACCAAAACCTGTAAAATAAAATCTAAAAGGAAACGTGACACTATTCTAATAAAATGCATTAAAATATAGCTAAATTAACATAGAGGATAGCTAAAATAGGTGAAAAAGACTCAAATGAAAGTGTAAAATACACATTCATCAGAGATCCATCTCAGAAAGAAGGTTTAGGTGCAACATATGAAGGTGATGACGTAATAATCTTGAGTAAAGATAAATCACCAATTACCTTTCTACGCGCAACTGATAGTGGTCAACCAGAACTCTATCTGATTGGTGAATCTAAGGTTGCTGAAAAATGCAATCAAGTACCTACAACCGTAAAGCCCGCTGTTGCTACTCAAAGTAACAAGACTTTAAAAGGAAAACAGGTTGCTGAAAAGCAAACTGTAAAGAAAAAGGATGATGTAAAGCATTCGGCCAAACAAGTTGCTGAAAAGCAATTTGTTAAGTCGAAAGGCAAGATTAGTAAAAGTAAACAGAAGACCTTTGCTGACAAACCTGAATCAAGTAAGGTTGCTCAGACAAAAGCTTAGCATTCTCCAAAAAGTGGACTCGGTTTCAAAACCAAGCAAAGTCAACTTTTTTTCATGAGTATAAGCAAAGTCCGCAAAGATACTTCAAAGAGATGAACAAAACCAAGCCTAAGAGTTCTGACAAGACTCAAAACGCTAGGGCTAGAAGGAACCTTGCTAGAAAAGAACTTACTGAAAAGTATGTTCAGCAAAAAGGTCAACCGAGCAAGACACCACATCAGAAAGTGGATTTGATCAGCACGAATCAAAAGTCTTTTGGCTCAAAGCCTTCTAGTTCCTCAGCAAGTAGAAAACAAGTCAAAGTTGAAAAACTTAAGACTTGGGTTTTCCACTGGACGCATTCTTGAACATGTGAATGGACATCCAATATTGGATAATTAACTTGTTTGCTCTTGATTTTGCAGACTTCAGCCACGGAGACAAACGATGCAATCTGGCACTTTGATAGTGGTTCTGGAAAGCACATGACGGGCAACAAGAATAACCTTATAAACTATAGACGTTGGTCTAAAGGTCCAACAATAAGGTTTGCTGGTGGAGGCTCTAGTTCTACAAAAGGCTATGGTGATGTGAAGTTAGGATGCATTACCATTTCGGGAGTTCTTTATGTCAAAAATCTTAAGTTTAACCTTTTCAGCATGAGTCAATTTGCTGATAAAGGATACTTCTGTAAGAAAATATGGTCAGAGTTACCCCTAGGGTACGTAGCGGAATTTCAAAAATTTTCTTAACATACAGGTTAATTGATTATGCATATGTCATATATATATAAACACGTCAATTAGAAGACTAACCTTACTTCCAAAGCAGCTTCCAAGTCTTTGTAATAATCCGGTGTATCTTCTCCTTCGTCGAAGTCGAAGATATATGCAATACTCTGATTATCTGCAAGACAATAAGAGTTAGTTTCCAGCTCCTAGAACCTCAACCTTGGTATCCACGGATGAACAGCCTATCGGAAGAATGCTAGGATATTCTTTGTGTGACCAAGAAGACGGGGCAGCGATTCCTCCGGCAGAGGTGGTGCGCGCATGTGGCTAAGGGAGGAGGGGATAGCTTTTATTTTCTCTAAGAAAACTGGGTAGAATAACTGTGTGCAAAACTGTATCCAAAGCTCTCTAATAGTCTACTATATATAGTAGTCAATAGAAGCCTAAAGCATAAGCAATTAGACTTCGTAAAGGAATAAGAATCTAATTCTTATCGCACAAGGAAACCAATATCAAGTCTAGATTCATTCCCAATCAAATCAAAACTCAATCAGGAAAATCTAACTTATCCCTTGGACTTCTGATAGAGGAAGGAGTCGAACTCCTTCCCCTATCTACCATGCGCGCGCGCTCGCCTCCTAGGGACAATAGGTGGGTCCCAATTTTGGGACCCACTTATAGTTCTAAGGCAATTCAAACTCCAAGTAGATTTTGCCCAAGTGCATATGTTAATTCTAAATTAACATATCCTTTCAAATCAAACCTCCATTATATTTCCAAAATATAATCTTTAATTGTATTTACATAAAATACAATTAATTAGCCAATTCAATTAATAATTCCAAATCATTAATTGAGCCACCAAATATTATAATTAATTCCAAATCAATTATAATCCATCAATAACAATTAATTCCAAATTAATTGCGATTCCATATTGAAGGATATTCTGATAAGCTGAATCACCACATAGTGTGACCCATAGGGCCTCATCGTATTAAGCAAGTCCTAGACTAGGCAACATGGAATTCCTAGACGGATCCATTTGCAATATTAATACGTGAGGACGTTTGAGAGGTTTCTCAAAGCTAACCCTTTCGTTGCGAAGCCTATTGCGCTCAACGCGGCGATGGTAACGTCCCTTCATCTGACTTGCTCGAATGTATCTAGGATCGATGAAGTGTCTATCCCAATAATACATCCACGGGTGTCTCAGGGAGTTGCTTGGTTAAGATATACTTATGACCATCATAATATATCATTTGCACTGGCCAGTGACTTTACCAACACAACTATGCAGACTATGAGCAGTGCTCTCCTGTGCTACACTTGAGAGATGAATCCTTCACAGAATCACTTATCACCCCCATTTGTATGTAGCCATAATCCTAGATCGTGTCTTAGGTCAGTGGCTTATTCAGAGCTGACATCGACGGGTCCACCAAGGATATGGGGCAACAAATGTGATGATAAAGTCCTGTAAGTACAAAAGACGACTGGCATCACTTCGACAACTCACCGGTTCCCATAGACACTTCGGTGTAGAGTATACATCAATGGGAGTGTCCGGTGGGTACTTCCATTGTTCGATAAAGCTTCTTCGAACAACTATGCGTAATTATGGGAACGTTTCTTGATTGTCCAACAATCCGTTCCGTGGCCGTGGGATCGGCTCACACTTGCTCCAACAAGTATAACCTCCACGGATACTAGTCTTGTCTGGTTTATTCAGACCCCCACATCCGAGATGAACCTCGACTAGGGAGAGTTTGGGATAGATGATAACTCACATAGCTCCCACTATCTGTGTGATCGGTCATCTATCCGAGGGGACATGTTTAATATCAATACAGACAGTAATGGAGATATGACATGTTGCATGCCTGGTAATATAAATATGAAAGCGATACTCAATAGTAAAATGCAACAAACATATATTATATTACGTTGACCTGTGTAATAGTACATATATGCCCTCTATAAGGGAACCATGCCCTTAGTAAGGACTCTCTCTAGGACATATACACTATCAATCTCCCACTTGGAATAGAGCCAGTCACCTTTATGCCTAATGCCCAGATTAGCATAATGTCTTAAGTTGACTTCCACTGATAAGACCTTGGTGAAAGGATCTGCCACGTTGTCCGTGGTAGAGACGCGTTCTATACTAACTTCTCCTCTATCTATAATCTCACGTATGACGTGATATTTTCTAAGTACATGTTTGTTCTTGTTTGTAGATCTAGGCTCCCTAGCTTGAGCGACGGCGCCCGTATTGTCACAATAAATCGTTATTGGACTAGGAGCAGGAACAACCCTCAATTCCTTCAAGAACTCTAAAATCCAGACAACTTCTTTCGATGCTTTTGATGCAGCAATGTACTCGACTTCTGTGGATGAGTCAGCAACCGTGGCTTGCTTAGAACTCTTCCAACAGACAACTCCTCCGTTCAATTTGAATACATATCCTGTCTGTGACTTAAAGTCATCAGGATCTGATTCAAATCCAGCGTCGACATACCCAAACATCTTTAATTCTGGTTCTCCACCAAACACCAAGAACATCTCTTTAGTCCATCTAAGGTACTTAAGAATGTTCTTCACAGCAGTCCAGTGAGGTACTCCTGGATTCTGTTGGTGTCGACAAGTGACACTAAGCGCATATACCACATCGGGCCTTGTGCAATTCATTGCATACATTATAGACCCTCCTGTCGAAGCATAGGGCACACGACTCATTGCATTTCTTTCTTCATCAGTTTTAGGACCATCCTTAACTGATAAGACAATCCCATGCCTAGCGGGGAGAAAGCCTCTCTTTGAGTCGTCCATCTTATAACGCTTCAGTATTTTGTCGATGTAGGTGGACTGTGTCATTCCTAACATCCTCTTGGATCTATCTCTAAAGATCTTGATCCCTAGGATGTAGTTCGCTTCACCCAAGTCCTTCATCGAGAAGGTACTTGATAACCAAACTTTAGTCTCTTCTAGCATAGAGACACTGTTTCCCATGATCAAAATGTCATCTACATAAATGATCATGAAAAAAACTCGTTTGTCGCTGTGTCTCGCCGTAAACACAGGGATCTTCCTTGCTTCTGATGAAGTCAAACGATTTGACAGCTTCATCAAAGCGGATATTCCAGCTCCTTGACGCTTGCTTTAGCCCATAGATGGATCTTTGTAATTTGCATACAGCAGTTGGCCTGGTTTTACTAATAAAACCTTCCGGCTGTACCATATAGACCTCTTCCTCAAGGTTGCCATTGAGGAAGGCAGTCTTTACATCCATCTGCCAGATATCATAATCATAGTAGGCAGCTATCGCAAGTAGAATTCAAATGGACTTCAATTTTGCTACTGGTGAAAAGGTTTCATCGTAATCTATGCCATACCTTTGCGTGTAGACTTTCGCCACAAGCCTAGCTTTGTGTGTTTGTACCTTGCCATCGACATCTGTCTTTCGTTTAAAGACCCATTTGCACCCAATTGGTCTAACCCCTTGGGGCAAGTCTACCAAGTTCCAAACTTGGTTCTGATACATTGAATCCATTTCTAATTCCATGGCCTCTTGCCATTTGTCTGAGTCAATATCAATTATTTCCTCTTTGTAGGTCTCGGGATCTTCCCGATCTGATAAACTGACATCAAGTTCACTGATGTCTTCTATCATAAGGCTTAGCTTCTGAGGTCCTCTTAGGATCCTCTTCGACCTATGGAGCTCGACTTGTTCTGGTGCTTTTCTTTTCTGGCTTCGTGTAACACGAACATTATCAGTGGGTACTGATGCAGTTGGTCGCTGGGCGTGACCCTGTTCCCTTGCGGGAGGCTGCTCTTGTGCAACTTGTTGCACATGTTGGTTGACAACGGGTTCTATTGGTGTGGTTTCAACTGTTGATCTAATCACAGGACTCCCACTGACTTTGACATGCCTAGCAAGTGTCATATCATCACCCTTGTCTGCTTCGAAATCTCCCACTGAACTTGAGTCCAAATCAGAAGATTTAGAGACCTCATGTTCGCGCGTGTCAAAGTCTTGAATTTCTTCAAGTTCTATCAAGTCATCTAACCTCTTTTCTTCGAGGTATTCAGCTTTTAAAAACATCACGTTTCTAGACACGATCACCTTGTGATCTTCAGCATGATAGAATTCATAGCCTCTCGTCTGACGAGGATAGCCTACGAAATATACTTTGACACCCTTGGCATCTAACTTATCAGTGAGCATCAGTTTGACTATCGCAGGACAGCCCCAAGGTCTAAGATAGCCTAATGAAGGCTTCTTTCCCTTCCACAACTCGTAAGGAGTTTTCTCCACTGATTTAGATGTTACATGATTCAGAATCTAGATTGCAGTTTGTAGTGCATATCCCCACAGATACATTGTAAGAGTCGAGAATCCAATCATTGATCTTACCATGTCTAACAGGGTTCGATTCCTCCTCTAGACACACCGTTTAACTGTGGTGTTCCAGGAGGAGTCCATTTTCCTTCAAGTAGTCGATAAATTCTTCACTAAGGTATTCACCTCCTCGATCTGATCGAAGAGTGACTATCCTTAGGTTCAATTCATTTTCGACCTCATTCCTAAACTCCTTGAATTTTCCAAAGGTCTCATATTTATTCTTCATAAGATAAATATATCCATACCTTGAGAAATCGTCAGTAAAAGTAACGAAGTAAGGATAACCCCCACGCGCATGGACTTTAAAAGGTCCACATACATCGGTATGTATGAGCTCTAAGCAGCGAGTGGCACGAACACCTTGTCCAACAAAAGGTTTGTTCGTCATCTTCCCCTTAATACAAGATTCACATGTACCATATGATTCAAAATCGAATGGTTCTAAGTAGTCCAACTTCCTTAGTCTTTGAATCCGTGTTTCATTGATATGGCCTAGCCGACAATGTCATAGATAAGATGGATTATTCTTTCTATTTGAAGACGGTTGTTTGTTATGTATTTCAAATAAAGGTAGACTACTTTGTAAAATATATAAACCATTCACCAAACGAGCTTTTCCATAATACTGATCATTTAATAAAAAATAACAAGTGTTATTCGCAAATCGAAAGGAAAAACCCATATTGTCTAACAATGGAATGGAAATAATATTTCTTACAATGGATGGAACAAAATAAACATTATCAAGTTCTAAACATTGTCCCGAAGGTAAATCTATCTTCCTGCGTCCAACGCATTTGGCTTCAACTGGATTGTCGTTCCCAACATGCAAGTCGATTTCACCTTGCTTGACTAGCCTGTGATCAATTAGCCCCTGCACATTATTACAAATGTGTGAGCCACAGGCTGTATCTAATACCCAACCATTGGAGTCAAAAGTAGTCATGTTCATTAAATATAACAAACATACCTGAGCTAGAAGCCGATGGCTTCTTAGCTTGATCTGCCCTAAGCTTAGGGCAATCTTTCTTCCAGTGTCCTTTCTGTTTACAGAAAAGACATTCATCTGTGCGTACCGTTCCGCTTCTCTTGAACTTCCTTTTCTGGTTCGGACGCATAGGCTTATCACTCCAAGTGTTAGCCTTGGCTCCCGACTTTCCCTTACCCTTAGCACCTTTGTTTCTCGGGTTTGGGCTAGACGGTTGCCCAACAAGCATGATCGACTTTTCCTTCTTAGGAAGAGTTTGATCATATGTCTTCAGCAGATTATGAAGTTCAGGCAGTGTTACGTCCTTCGCATTCATCGTGTAATTAATGATGAACTGCGAATACGAACTCGGCAATGATTGAAGGATAAAGATCACCATGATCTTGTTCTCTAGCTTAACGCCGGCATCGACAAGCTTTTCAAAGAGACCAATCATTTTTAGAACATGCTCAGACATGTTCCCTCCTTCACTGAGCTTGCATCTGTGTATCTCTTTGATCAAATCAAATTAAACACTTCTAGCTGTCGTCTTAAAGAGCGATTCAAGATGCTTTAACATCTCATACGGAAACATGCTTTCATGTTGCCTTTGCAGCTCATTGCTCATTGCCGCCAGCATAATACACTGCGCGGATCTGGCATCCTCAAGATGCTTATCAGACCTTGCGTTGTTGGCTTGATTCCAAGCAGCAACCTGATCGGCAGTCTGATTTTCGGGGCACACGGGAATGACCTCGTCCAAGACGTACTCAATCTTTTCGTACCTCAGCACCAAATGTATATTCCTGATCCAATCTAGGAAGTTTGGTCCGGTTAAAATTTGCTTCTCCAAGACAGCACGGAGCGAGATACTCGCCATTTCTAATATCCTAAGGAGAAATAATATAGAACGAAAATAATAAATCAACTATTGAAATATTATTTCTAAATACACAGTCAACATAACTAAACAACAAGGTCCTTTAGTTGTTTAGCTCCCACTATTTTCACATATGCTTGCCCCCACAACAAATATACGGGTAATGTCCAACAACTTACCGTAGTGGCCAAGATCCAAATCCATACTATGATATACTCCAACGGGGGCTGGTCGCATAGCATAATATGACCGGTAGGACTATCCAATTGCGTCACGCAACTCTTGGTTGTTAAATCTAATTTCACCCGATGCCCTACATACTGTACCTATCGAGGTCACTAGATACAATATGCAGTAAGCCATAACCATAAGCTTACTTTAATCTGACGATCACTGCGAGTCTGTAAGACGAGGTCGCCAATACAAGAAAACGCAATGAAAGTTCAGAATTAAAGAACCCTATGGAAAGCTCAGAAATACATACATATATATATATTTCTGTACTTTTATTGGTTGGGGCTTGTAGCTTGAGGGTTGTTATCAGTCATCTACAAACAAATAAGGGCGCCGCCTACCCATCATGCATGAACGGTCTACACATAATGGATGCCGCCTATCCATTCTAGTTCTAAACGCGGTCAAGCACATAATGGGTGCCGCCTACCCATACATAAATATGCGGTCCGACATATAAGAGGGCGCCGCCTACCCTCGCATGCAT
This sequence comes from Plantago ovata, assembly GCA_028274465.1. NCBI lineage: Eukaryota > Viridiplantae > Streptophyta > Magnoliopsida > Lamiales > Plantaginaceae > Plantago > Plantago ovata. The sequence goes on along the minus strand of CM051455.1, from coordinate 96,366,941 downwards.
AGCGGTGATGAACCTGAATTTGTCGGGTCCCGATTCAATCAAACAAATTTATTATTTAGCCAAAGACAATTCACAACTACAACGAAAACCGTAGTGTAACAGTAGAATGACCTCGAGTGTCGTTTTCTCAGGACTATAACTAGCTTTATCTATTTAACTAGAGAATATAAAACAACAGACAGATAGCAAAGGGGTTTCTAGCAGATAATGGAGATTGGTGATAGTATGATCCTTCAAAGCATAACGGGTCGATAATCATGCGTAAATTCCTCGGTCTTGCATGGAGATCTTTGATCAATCTAATGTCCTGTTGCAATTATTAAGCACTACGAAGATAATGGTTCTGACAAGTCAATCTCTATTGTCCTATTGTGTTCCGTAATTATTCAACACTACGAAGATAAACATGCGTATAGGCCGACGAGGGTCCAATTGTGCATAATAATTAATACAACATACGAGAATTTAGGCTGAGCCTGATCAACGAAATAAAGCAATAACACGGAGTATAATGCGCGATATAGCCATTAGCATGATTATCTTCCCTTCGCTACGAATTCACATACTACCACCAACGATAAGCTTAGCTACTCATAATAGGCATGCAATCAACAGAAATCATAGAAGAAAACATCTTGAAAGATAAATAAGAATAAGTAGAATAAATTGTAAGATACAATGTTACCGAAGGTTGTCAATCTCCGAAGAATTGCGATCCTACAAGCTCCAAACTGCTATGAAAGAGTGTCCCCTAAGCTACGAACCCCCAGAACAGGCTCTGGGAAGTTCCTAGCTAAAACTACAGAGAAAGGTGAGAAAGTAGGTCTGGAAAAGTATGAATTTCGGAGAAAATCTGAGCAACTATATATAGGCTTCGAAGAAGTGTGGGGCGGTTCGCCCCACGTTCCGGGCGGTTCATCCGGGAGACTTTTTCGCGGAATTCCGTGTTTTTGGATTTCTTCCCCTTTTCGAACTCGGTTTCGGTCTTCTAGTGGCCTTCTTATCTCCAGATTCGACCCCTAGACTCCAAATCCTATCCAGAAACCTTCAGATACTCCAAATAGGCTTCTGGAACACCAATTCCTTGTCAACTTCAATATAATTGCCCGGAAATCCTCGATTTTCAACCAAAACCTGTAAAATAAAATCTAAAGGGAAAAGTGACACTATTCTAATAAAATGTACTAAAATATAGCTAAATTAACATAGAGGATAGCTAAAATAGGTGAAAAAGACTCAAATGAAAGTGTAAAATACACATTAATCAAACTCCCCAAACCGAACCTTTGCTTGTCCTCAAGCAACTAAGCTAGACTCTAATACAAAAAACAATGCAAGACACAAAATGGAGTCTCATGCCAAATAAAATGAACTAATCTATTGAATCTACCAAAAAAACATATGAACAAAAACCATATAAATCAAAGCATGAATATAGGTTGAAAAATACCTCGATTGACTTATACACATCCACATAAGCACTTATGTCAAGACAAGATTTTGATGAATAGCATGGTGAAGCATGGTGAAGACTTGTTGCCTCTTATGTACATAATTACTCGGGAAACAACCATAAGACCCTAACATGCATCATCCTATTATAAAGGCCTTCGTGAACCGCAGTAGAGAAAACACCACTAAGTGATGTCGAGACTACCATGCTTAACTAAGTGCAATACATAAATGTGACAAGCCAAGCGAGAAAAAGCTCAAACAAATTCATAGAGATGAAGCATACGATTAATGGCATAGTTGGTTGATCTACCTAAAAAAGTTCAAAAAATTCAGCAATAAACTCCATGTAAAACATGCAAGACTATCCTAGGATGAATGCAGTGAATGCAACCTAAAAAATCTAAGAAAGCGGTAAACGTGCAAATGCAAACAAAGAACAAGATACTAATCAACACAAAGCCAAACAATACTTAACATCACGGTTCACATCCCATCCCCCTTACGATTCTTAAGCTATCCCCTAGCAAAAGAGAATGAGTAATAAGAAGTGATACTAGATGTTACCAAACGGTTTGGCCCCGGTTGGCTGAGAGTGGTCATGTGAAAGGACTTATCATCGGGATGGTAATCCCCATAAAAGTCCCTCCACATGTCGGACATGAGCTCATTGGACTGACGTAGAGCCTCCTGCTGCTGCTGGATGAGCTGTGGCTGCTCCCACATTTGCTGCCTATCCTCTCGGCGATGCTCCTCGAATATCTCCCAATCGTGGTTGTGCTGGACAATGTGCCTGTCGAGGTCCTGTCGCATGGCCGCGTTGTTGGCATCAATTCTGTCGAAACGGCCGTCGAGGTAGGTACGGAATTCAGAGAAGTCAAATCCTCTAGACCCCTGTGGTGCTCGAGGCGGTGCATGCGGTGCTCTATGGAGAAACGGGATATCTGGGATAGGGGCTTGGCCGACATCGGCCTCCATAGCATCCTCACGATCGGAATCATTCGGCTGGAAGGGTGCTCCTACACAGCGGCAGCCGTGGGGCTCTTCAACTGATACCTAGTCAGCTGCACCTCAATGGTCGAGGGTGAAAGGGCAGCGACCTCGCAATCCCCCTCAATATCATCGACCCCATGATATTTGCAGTAGGCTGTGATGAAGCTTGGGAAGATGAAAGGCTTCCTCTTCTTTTCCCAGTGGCGCTCGTACTCCTCATACATAATGTGCCCTATCTCGATCTGATGTCTGTCTATCAGGCAGTAGAGGAGCTCGGCGTAGTAGGGCTGAATCCACGAGTCATTCTTCCTAGGGATCAAGTTGGAGATGCAAAATTTCATCATCACCTTAGCTTCAATGCTAAGGTCGCTCTGACTGATCCGTGTAGGTTCTCCCCCGATTTCTGGATATCGGTACTCCCTGTTGCAGATCATGTCTGTGATATGTCTTCCGATCCCCCTAGAGGCCCTCGAATATAGGTAGGCATGGTCGCTCCCTGTGAATTCCTGGTGCCCCAAATGGTTGAATGAAGAAATGTGCTCTAGTGTCCACGGTATTATCAGGCCTCGGACTAGTACCCCATTATTCTCCTCGAGATCTGTGTATCCAGTGTAGAACTCTTGGAGGAGGCTCTCGTCATACCCCTTGAACCTGTTGAAACTGTACCATACCCAATTCCTTTGTGACCCCAATCGTGATAGCGTCCTATACCCCGCTTTATCAACTGCTGACTCTGGAATATCAATCCTCCTGTCTGGGATGATCGATCTTCCTCCGTCGGCCAGCTTCGCTTCTAGCCTTTGACGCACCTCTACCGCAGCTGCAGACAACTCGAACATATGGTGAGATGGTTGGTAGCTTGATGCTACTCCCTTCCCCTTTTTGCTAGAGCCGGATCTCCTCGATCTCGGTGCCATGATTCCTACAAACAGCAATTAGTATCTTGTACGATGCAAAACAGACCTATGCATATGTAAATATACGAGCGAACAAACGAGCAATATCTTCAAAAATCCAACTCCTCAAAAACCCAAAGTCTAGTCTAGCTATCTCGTTACGCAACATATCAATGTAACTACTACAAAAACATATCACATTATACTCTTGCTAAACAACAAATGCCTTGAATCACAAGGTTCAATCCATAACACAATAATCATAAATCCAACATAAATCCTCAACTCCATCAATCATGCATTCTACCAATACATCCATCATTATCATATCAACAAACACATGTTAAAGCATGGAATGATAGTAAGAGATACATTTCCTAACAAGATATATCATCTAATAGCAAAAATCTCAAATCAACAAACCAAGCCTAATTGAACATGCAATTGATAATGAATAACGAATCTGATCACATAAAACATCAACCCATACATCATACAAGATTAATTGAAGCATAAATCAAAAAATCCCCAAATTTGAAAAATTAGGGTTCATGCGATAATACCTCAAATTCGGAGTTTGAATGAACTAGGAAGAGATTTGTTCGGATGAAAAGAAACAGCACGTAACGGGTTTCGATTGAAGCTAAAGAACACACAAATTGATGGAAAGATAAAGAAGTTATGAAGGTTTGAAGGTTTTGTTAAAATGGAGGATTTTTTTGAGTTTAAGTGAAGAAGGAGAAGTGAAATGAAGAAGAAAGGGGAGCAAACCCGTTTTTTTCATTCTGCAGGCCGTGGGGCGATTCGCCCCACGCCTGGGGCGAACCGCCCCGCGTGCGGGGCGAATCGCCACGCACGTCCGGAGCGCGCGCGCGCGCTCTGGATGGGGGGCGATTCGCCCCCCACCTCCTGAGGTGGGGAGACGATCGTTTCGAATTAAAATGCGGTTTTTAGTCCCCGAAAATCATTTTCCTCAAAAAAATCACTCGAAAAATCGCACTCGAACACAACATAAGCACATACGACACAGAAACGAACAAATTCACATATGAAAAGCAAATTGTTCAAGTATGAATGCATGCAATAAAGCGGTAAAGAAAGCGATAAAGAACCTCGGGTTGCTCCCTGATAGCGCCATTGTTTAAAGTCTTTGACTCGACTCCTGTCTTTGCCTAGCTTTTCTTCTTGAGGGTACTAGACTTCCCCTTCACGGATCTCCTTCCCATGCCTCCAACCTGTGAATAAGAATGAACATAGACATTATGACCACTGTAGTCAATAGTGTTAGAAGTACCAGGTGGATCAGATATGGCTTGCAACACATGTTGCTTGCCATCCACTTCAATAGTGCAAGTTCTTTGGTAGATGTCCATCACGGAGCGTAGCTTAGTCAAGAACATTCGTCCCAAGAGAATGACATCCCCTGTCCCAGGTGTAGACACCGGCATAACTACAAAATCGGTGTATACAGAAGCTTCACCAATCTTGACCAATACATTCTTCACAACGCCTTCGGGTTTCACAAGGGATCCATCTTCCAGTTGCACAATAGCCTTATGCACAACTAGTTTTCCAAGGTTACTTTTCTCGAAAACATTCAAAGGGAGCACATTAGAGTAGGATCCCGTGTCTAGTGTGGCACGGACATCTTCAAGTTCCCCAATCCCGATCTTAACATCGAAACTTTGAGGGAGTGACTCGGGATCCTCTTGCTCCTCTTCACTCTTGTCAGTACCAAGGTCCTTTTCTTCTTCCTCGACCTGTGGGGGCATTTCCCTCTTGCAACTCTCGCACTTATCAACCTTCTTAATGGTGATTTCAACATGTAGATCACCCACCAAGGTAATGGACATCGACTTCTCAGTGTTGCTAGGCAGCTTGCCTTGCTCCCTACTTGCTCCTCGGTCGATCAACTCTTGCATCTTTTGATGGGCAAGCCTAGTGCTCTCTTCTAACCTATCAAGCCTTGCCCTAGTCTTTTCGGAATCTTCTTCATAACGTTTGAGAAAACTTTGTGTGTGATCAACCATCTTTTGCAAGTTCTCCATTAGTTGAGCCGACTTCGACTTCGATGGCTCTTTCGGAGCGGGGTTTTCGCAGTGATCATTACCATAGTTTAGCCTACTACGGTCTTGGTTAGGGCCATAAGTTTGGTTAGCCGGTGCATATCCTTGATTGTTTCGGAATCCTCTTCTCGAAAATCCAACTCGAGGATTCCTACTGTCTTGTCCGTAGCTAACTTCTTGAGTACCAAACTCCGTAGCAAAGGCTTCCTCTTCGCCTCCTCGAGCCCAGTTGCCATCATCATACGCAAGCTCCGATCTACACATATGAGCCCCATGCCCATAGTTCTTGCATATTCGGCATACTTCGTTCGAAACAGTTGTTCCAGTGGCGCTCTTGAGGACTTGCTTCAATTCGTTGGTAAAGCACTCGAATTGATCCCCATTCCCCCTATACATAGGGGCTTCTTGAGTCGGTGGAGCTTCAGGTCCACGGCTCCTAACCATTGCTCTTGGGTCCCTGAACTGCGAACCCTTAGCAAGCCTTTCGAAAACTGCCCAGACGGCTTCTGCGGTTTCCTCCCAAATATTGCCTCGGCATTGGAAATCCACCATTTGTTGGTTCTCGAAGGTTAGTCCATTGTAGAAGTGTTGGACTAGGTCAGAAAGTTCAAAACCATGGTGAGGGCACTTGTTCGTGAGATCTTGGAACCTCTCAAACGCGGTGTAGATGGTCTCATCATAGTCTTGCTTGAATCCAGTGATTTGCGCCTTTAGCGCGGTAGTCAAGGTGTGAGGGAAGTATTTTTCCATGAATGCTGAAAAAACCTTCTCCCAAGTGTCCAGCGAGCCTGCTGGTAGAGAACTCAACCATGACTTGGCTCTGTCGCCATGTCCCATAGCAAAAACCTTCATCCTCAACTCGTCCGTTGTTATTTCAGCTCCGGGTCGTGGGAGTTGGTTGACGAAATCATCGATATCGTGCAAGTACCCCATCACATCTTCCCTTGATATGCCATAGAACCTCGGAAGTTGTTGGAATGCGTGGTTCTTGATTTCCAGATCTCGAGTTGCAGACGAAAGAACAATCGCCGGTCCCCTCATACGATCCTTGGTGGGTTGAACCCATGCTTTCAGTGGTCTAGCTTCTGCCATTCCGTCGATTTCCTTGAAAAGACTGTTTAGAGATTCAGAGAAATCGGTATCCTCTATTTCCTCTAGTGCACACCTTTCGAGTAGTCGCCTTCTTTGGTGGTAGACTCTGTCGATCTCAGCAATTATTTCAGCAAGTGGTGTTCCTTTAGATCGTGTATGTGGCATACACTATCTGTAACAGACTAGGAAAGCAGTATCAGAGAGAGATTAAAAAGGAAAACTAAAACTAATAGAATTAGGAATTGAAAGCTGAAAATATAAACAAATTAAACAGAAAAAAGGAGTATAGTCCCCGGCAACAGCGCCAATTTGATGAACCAGAATTTGTCGGGTCCCGATTCAATCAAATAGATTTATTATTTAGCCAAAGGCAATTCACAACTACAACGAAAACCGTAGTGTAGCAGTAGAATGACCTCGAGTATCGTTCTTTCAGGACTATAACTAGCTTTATCTATTTAACTAGAGAATATAAAACAACAGACAGATAGCAAAGGGGTTTCTAGCAGATAATGGAGATTGGTGATAGTATGATCCCTCAAAGCATAACGGGTCGATAATCATGCGTAAATTCCTCGGTCTTGCATGGAGATCTTTGATCAATCTAATGTCCTGTTGCAATTATTAAGCACTACGAAGATAATGGTTCTGACAAGTCAATCGCTATTGTCCTATTGTGTTCCGTAATTATTCAACACTACGAAGATAAACATGCGTATAGGCCGATGAGGGTCCAATTGTGCATAATAATTAATACAACATACGAGAATTTAGGCTGAGCCTGATCAACGAAATAAAGCAATAACACGGAGTATAATGCGCGATATAGCCATTAGCATGATTATCTTCCCTTCGCTAAGAATTCACATACTACCACCAATGATAAGTTTAGCTACTCATAATAGGCATGCAATCAACAGAAATCATAGAAGAAAACATGTTGAAAGATAAATAAGAATAAGTAGAATAAACTGTAAGATACAATGTTACCGAAGGTTGTCAATCTCCGAAGAATTGCGATCCTACAAGCTCCAAACTGCTATGAAAGAGTGTCCCCTAAGCTACGAACCCCCAGAACAGGCTCTGGGAAGTTCCTACCTAAAACTACAGAGAAAGGTGAGAAAGTAGGTCTGGAAAAGTATGAATTTCGGAGAAAATCTGAGCAACTATATATAGGCTTCGAATAAGTGTGGGGCGGTTCGCCCCACGTTCCGGGCGGTTCGCCCGGGAGACTTTTTCGCGGAATTCCGTGTTTTCGACGCGTTTTTGGATTTCTTCCCCTTTTCGGACTCGGTTTCTATCTTCTAGTGGCCTTCAAATCTCCAGATTCGACCCCTAGACTCCAAATTCTATCCGGAAACCTTCAGATACTCCAAATAGGCTTCTGGAACATCAATTCCTTGTCAACTTCAATATAATTGCCCGGAAATCCTCGATTTTCAACCAAAACCTGTAAAATAAAATCTAAAGGGAAACGTGACACTATTCTAATAAAATGTACTAAAATATAGCTAAATTAACATAGAGGATAGCTAAAATAGGTGAAAAAGACTCAAATGAAAGTGTAAAATACACATTCATCAAGCGGTCGAACGGAATGTTAAATACATGGTATTTAAACATGCATTGTCAAACAATAGCATATAGAGCATATGAAACAAGTAGTAGCCTATGTGGATGACAAATGACTTCATAATTTCATTATGAAAATTATAATCCCATAATTATAATCTCTATGAAATAATTGAAAATTTGGACAAGATTGAATAATCGAAAATTCTATTGACCAAGTAGCAATTTTCGAAAACCCGAAGGACTTAATTATAATTTTAAAAACCTTGGAGGACTAATTTGCAATAAACAATAAATTGATAAATTACAAATAATCCCTTTAACTTTATACTAATTAAATTTAACCCCTCTAGTTTAAAACAATTACAATTAAATCATATTTATATTCCAAATATAAAATTCAATCCTCAAAACTTTCAAAAATTCGATTTTGGGTCCAACCCGAAAATATATATATGTATATGTATATATATATATATATATATATATATATATGTATATATATATATATGTATATATATATATATGTATATATATATATATATATATATATATATATATATTTATATATATATATATATATTTATATATATATATATATATATATATATATATATATATTTTTTTTTCTTTTTTTTTTAAACGTGGGACGGGTCCCCACGGTACCCGCGGCCCCGGGCGCCCGGCGTCCGCGGCACGCCGGTACCAGCGCCGGGTGCCTGCGTCCGGAGGCGGCCGGCCGCCGCCTGCGTCGCGCAGTTGGCCCGGTTCTATGATTCTGCGTCGCGCAATTATTTTTTTTGAAAAATATAAATTCTAAATTTATATAAAAAAACAAAACTTTTGAAAATCGAATTAATCATAGAATCAATTGCATCCACATATCTACAAAATCATATAATATATATACGTATATACGTAATCAATTAACATCGCTCTAATACCACTATAAGAAAATATGGTCAGAGTTACCCTAGGGTACGCAGCGGAATTTCAAAAAATTTCTTAACATAGAGGTTAATTTATTATGCATATGTCGTATATATATAAACATGTCAATTAGAAGACTAACCTTACTTCCAAAGCAGCTTCCAAGTCTTCGTAATAATCCGGTGTATCTTCTCCTTCGTCGAAGTCGAAGATATCTGCAATACTCTGATTATCTGCAAGACAGTAAGAGTTAGTTTCCAGCTTCTAGAACCTCAACCTTGGTATCCATGGATGAACAACCTATCGGAAGAATGCTAGGATATTCTTTGTGTGACCAAGAAGACGGAGCGGTGATTCCTCCGGCAGAGGTGGCGCGCGCGTGTGGCTAAGGGAGGAGGGGAGAGGTTTTATTTTCTCTAAGAAAACTGGGTAGAATAACTGTGTGCAAAACTGTATCCAAAGCCCTCTAATAGTCTACTATATATAGTAGTCAATAGAAGCCTAAAGCATAAGCAATTAGACTTCGTAAAGGAATAAGAATCTAATTCTTATCGCACAAGGAAACCAATATCAAGTCTAGATTCATTCCCAATCAAATCAAAACTCAATCAGAAAAATCTAACTTATCCCTGAGGAAGGAGTCGAACTCCTTCCCCTATCCACCATGCGCGCGCGCGCCTCCTAGGGACAGTAGGTGGGTCCCAATTTTGGGACCCACTTATAGTTCTAAGGCAATTCAAACTCCAAGTAGATTTATCCCAAGTCCATATGTTAATTCTAAATTAACATATCCTTTCAAATCAAACCTCCATTATATTTCCAAAATATAATCTTTAATTGTATTTACATAAAATACAATTAATTAGCCAATTCAATTAATAATTCCAAATCATTATGGGCCACCAAATATTATTATTAATTCCAAATCAATTATAATCCATCAATCACAATTAATTCCAAATTAATTGCGATTCCATCTTCAAGGATATTCTGATAGGCTGAATCACCACATAATGTGACCCATAGGGCCTCATCGTATTAAGAAAGTCCTAGACTAGGCAACATGGAATTCCTAGACGGTTCCATTTGCAATATTAATACGTGAGGACGTTTGAGAGGTTTCTCAAAGCTAACCCTTTCGTTGCGAAGCCTGTTGCGCTCAACGCGGCGATGGTAACGTCCCTTCATCTGACTTGCTCGAATGCATCTAGGATCGATGAAGTGTCTATCCCAATAATACATCCACGGGTGTCTCAGGGAGTTGCTTGGTTAAGATATACTTATGACCATCATAATATATCATTTGCACTGGCCAGTGACTTTACCAACACAACTATGCAGACTATGAGCAGTGCTCTCCTGTGCTACACTTGAGAGATAAATCCTTCACAGAATCACTTATCACCCCCATTTGTATGTAGCCATAATCCTGGATCGTGTCTTAGGTCAGCTGCTTATTCAGAGCTGACATCGACGGGTCCACCAAGGATATGGGGCAACAAATGTGATGATAAAGTCCTGTAAGTACAAACGACGACTGGCATCACTTCGACAACTCACGGGTTCCCATAGACACTTCGGTGTAGAGTATACATCGATGGGAGTGTCCGGTGGGTACTTCCATTGTTCGATAAAGCTTCTTCGAACAACTATGCGCAGTTATGGGAACGTTTCTTGATTGTCCAACAATCCGTTCCGTGGCCGTGGGGTCGGCTCACACTTGCTCCAACAAGTATAACCTCCACGCATACTAGTCTTGTCTGGTTCATTCAGACCCCCACATCCGAGATGAACCTCGACTAGGGAGAGTTTGGGATAGATGATAACTCACATAGCTCCCACTATCTGTGTGATCGGTCATCTATCCGAGGGGACATGTTTAATATCAATACAGACAATAATAGAGATATGACATGCTGCATGCCTGGTGTAATATAAATATGAAAGCGATACTTAATAGTAAAATGCAACAAAAATATATTATATTACGTTGACCTGTGTAATAGTACATATATGCCCTCTATAAGGGCACCATGCACTTAGTAAGGACTGTCTGTAGGACATATGTACTATCAATTTCATCAAAATCAAAAGTGATGAATGTAAACTTATAGACTATGAGACAAAGAAGGTTATTATGGTGCTAGAAGATCAGGAGGCTTGTACACTGTAGATTGGCCTTCAGCAATCGTTGAAAAATGCCTTGTCTCAAATCACGATTGCCTTGCTAAAAAAGCATGGTTATGGCATAAATGAACAAGTCACCTAAACGTCAAGACGCTGAATAAGCTGTCTAAAAAGGCACTTGTAGTTGGATTACCTAAGGTTACTTTCAAGAAGGATGGTGTTTGCAATGCATGTCAGCAAGGAAAGCAAACCAAATCTTCTTTTAAGAACAAGGCAGTACCGTCAACTACAAAACCTTTACGACTCTTGCACATGGACTTGTTTGAATCTTCTTCAACAAGCTATGCTAGTAAGAAGTATGGTCTGGTGGTGGTAGATGACTATTCAAGATTCACTTGGTTAGTATTTATCAAACACAAATCTGAAACAAGGACTGAAATACCTAACTTGCTGAATAAGCTTGAAGTCATGAAAAATGACAAGGTAAAAGTCATAAGGACAGACCATGGTACTGAGTTTGTAAACCAGTACATAACTGAGTATTGCACTTCAAAAGGCATACAACATCAGTTATCCTCAGTAAGGACACCACAACAAAACGGTGTTGCTGAAAGGAAGAATCGCACCCTAAAAGAAGCTGCAAGAACAATGCTTGCTGACACTGAAATAAGTGATGCTTACTGGGTTGAAGCGATTAATACTGCCTGTTATACTCAAAACATATGTCTGATTACTAAGGAATACAACAAAACTCCTTATGAGTTATTTGTTGGAAGACCTCCTAACATCACCCATCTAAGAGTATTTGGTTGTAAGTATTTTGTTCTTAACAACGGTAGAGAATACCTAAGAACATTTCAACCAAAGGCAGACGAAGCGATATTTCTTGGTTACTCCTTGAATAGTAAAGCTTATAGAGTTTACAACAAAAAGACACAAAAGATCGAAGAATCAGTGCATGTTGTATTCTACGAAAAGTCACAAGGAGTTCCTGCTGAAGAAGAAATATCAGATTGTATGAAGAAGCTACTCATACATGAGCAAAGAACTGAATCTGATGCTAGGCAAATCAAGTCAGTTGAACTAAATGATGATTCTGACAATGACTCTCCTCCCCCAAGTCATGAGAAGATAAATATAGTTCATGACAAAGAATTTCCAGCAAAAGACGCAGTTGCTCCGGATGTTGCTGAAACTATGCAACTTCCTGTTCCTGTTGATGAGTTACTACAATCTAGCAATGCTGAACAAGCAGTTGCTGATGAACCGATCTCAACAGAGACACAACAAAATACCAGTGGTACTGAGCAAGTACATGCTGAAGAGTCACATGCTGATGAGCAAACTTATCCAGATCCAAAGAGCAGAAAACCTGTTAATAAATGGATTAGAGATCATCCCTCTACGGATATGATTGGTGATATTGACAAACGCCAAATGACTAGATCCAAAGTATCTGCTACTCATGGACTTGCTGAAGAAGCAAATGTCGTAGAAGTAGAAGCTATGTTCTCTTGCTTTGTTTCAGAAATTGAACCCAAGACCATAGAAGAAGCTCTAAAGCATTCTGAATGGATCAAGGAAATGCAAGAAGAACTGGATCAATTTGAAAGGAACAAAGTCTAGAAACTTGTACCTCTTGTTGAAGACAAGAAAGCTATTGGTACAAAGTGGGTGTTCAGAAACAAGCTGAGTGAGTCTGGTGAAGTAACAAGGAACAAAGCACGTTTAGTTGCTCAAGGTTACTGTCAAACTGAAGGATTGGACTATGATGAGTCTTATGCACCAGTTGCAAGATTGGATGCAATTAGACTTTTCTTGGCCTTTGCTGCTCACAATGACTTCATTGTTTATCAAATGGATGTTAAAAGTGCATTCTTGAATGGTGAACTTGCTGAAAAAGTCTACTTGGAACAACCCCCAGGCTCTGAACTTCCCTCAGAAACCAAGATGGTATACAAGCTTCAGAAAGCTGTATATGGTCTAAAGCAAGCACCAAGAGCTTGGTATGATACCTTAGCTAAGTTCTTGCTGGATAATGGTTTCAAGAAAGGTGAAGTTGACAAAACTTTGTTTACCATGAACCCCGATGGTAAAATACTCTTAGCTCAGATTTATGTGGATGACATAATATTTGGATCTAAGGACAAGCAACTTTGTGATGATTTTGCCAAACTCATGACAAACAAATTTGAAATGAGTATGATTGGAAAATTGAATTATTTCCTAAGATTGCAAGTCAAGCAACTCAAGGATGGAATATTCATAAATCAAGCAAAGTATGCGAAAGAAATGCTCATAAAGTTTAGGATCAAAGAGGAAGAAAAACCTGAAAAGATCCCTATGAGTGTTGGTACCAAATTGGGCTATACTAAAGAAGATAAAATTGTTGAAGAACACAAGTATAGGAAGCTCATTGGTTCCTTGTTGTATTTAACAGCAAGTAGACCTGACATTCAGTATGCTGTTTGTGTGTGTGCAAGATTCCAATCTGATCCAAGAGAATCACACTACAAAAAGGCACTTAAGATACTGAAATATGTCAAAGGTATAGTCAATGTTGGATTATGGTATCCTAGAGATTCTGGACTTGAATTGGTTGGTTATTCTGATGCTGATCATGGAGGATCAACTCTTGATAGAAAAAGTACTTCTGGAACTTGTCAGTTTCTAGGTACTAGATTAATATCATGGTTCATCAAGAAGCAAACATGTGTTGCCAATTCATCCACTGAATCTGAATACATTGCGGTTGGTTGTTGTAAAGCTCAAATCCTATGGATTCAGCAACAATTAAGAGATTATGGCATTTCTGCAAAGAAAACACCAATCTTTTATGATAATACAAGTGCTATTGCTATCACGCAAAATCCTAAGTTCCACTCAAGGACAAAGCACATTGATATTAGACATCATTTCATTAGAGATCATGTGGAAAAAGGAGACATTGAGGTTGTAAAAGTAGGTACTGGTGATCAACTTGCTGACATGTTTACCAAGCCCCTACCAGATAATAGATTCGCAATGCTAAGGTATAACCTTGGATTGATTGAATTACCTCAATAGTAAGGAATACAATTGGAAGATTGCTGAAACAGGCATTCAGCAAGCCAAAATATGCTTACTTGAATAACGGCTCCTTCCACTGATTTCTTCTAAAAAGAAATGATAGTTCACTACATGATTGCTGAAACAGGCATTCAGCAGGTAACTCCTTCAAAACGGGTATTTGTTAGAAAACTTGATCACTTGATGAGACGGGCACTCAGTAAGAGAAAAACCTTAAGGATTGCTGAAACGGGCATTCAGACAATCAAAGATACTGAAATAGGTATTCAAGTATCAAAGGAAAATTCTGAGACGGGAACTCAGCAAAGAGCAAACTCACTTCTCAGATTTTACCAAAAGATATCTCAAGACAAAAAGAATTTACTGAGACGGGAACTCAAAAATGTCTTTTAATTTAAGGAAATATGAGATATTTGATTAAGGGGGAAATTTCAGCAAATAACAAGACTTGTTACACAAATTCGCTGAAAAGATTCTTGTTTACTTCAGCAAGCAATCAAATCCCATAAATCTAGGTAAAATCAATTTGTGATGTTAATCGGGCACAAATAAACCCGCTATTAATCATGACATGAAATTCAATCGTGGCCATTGATTTAAAGTAGTTTTTGATCTGACGGTTAACATTACAAAGAGAAAGAGTGCTCTGACGGTTTTTGTTAGTGGACCACTACGCATTTAATGCAAAGGCTCCACTAACGCTGTTTAATATCTGTTATACCCTTGCTGAGAACTCAAAAACGATTGAGCTTCTTGCACACCAGAGATACTATATAAACAAATAGTTAGAGAAAGACAAAATTCTTTAACTCAAATTTCCTTTCTCTGCAAATTTTTATAGCCTGTGCCTGAATTCACTGTACCTCCGGTCAAAAAGCAAGTTAATCTTTTTTTGTACACTTCTACCGCTATATAAGAAATGTCCCCAAAGAGACAGTCCTCCAAGACCTCAAAGTCATCAAAGGCTGATAGTGCTGGAAAAAGCGTTGCTCCGGTTATAACTCCGACAACCAACACAGTAAAAATTGTGTTGAAGAACGACCCGTATAACGGAGAGACCCATGCCGCCTGCATATCTTGACACTGCAAAGTGTGAACAGATGATGCAATGGGACGGTTTTGCCAAAGAGAAGTATATAAGATACTTCTATGAACAAGAACTAGATGGAGAAAATGAAGAGGCACTCGAGTTGATAAAACAATAATGCAGAAATCCAAACTCTGACTGATGGACAAGGAGTCACTGAAAAAGTGATTTCCACCACAGTTCAAGGCGTGCAAATCATCCTGAAATGGATTGATTTAGCCAATATCTTTCAGATTCCAACTACTGGAACTGAAGATGACATCACTGCCACTAATGAAGAAATTGAAGCCTTCTACAGTGATGTCAGAAACGAGAGAATGAAGAAATGAGAGATTTCTCCCGTGACTTGGACAAAGCACGTTAAGAGGAAGCATCTATGCCATTCACTTGGTCTAGTAGCTCTGCTACTCATCACAGTCTTAGACTCCCAAGTTGGAGGAATTGACCAAGTAGGCTTGAGAAGGTGGCCGCTGCTGATGCATATACATCAGACCAAAACTGAGCTCAACTGGGCAAAGTACCTTTTCAACAGACTTGTTGATTGTGTTACTAAATTTAAGGTCAAGGTTGAAGACAACAAGGTCTCACCTACCTTCCCAGTCATGTATGGACTAAAAATATGCTATATCCTTGAACAATTCAGGATTCAGCTGAGAAACCCATTGCCGATTAAGAAATCAGTATGCAATGTGGGAAGAGCCTTCTTCAAGCAAAATGGACCTAAGCTTGTTGACAAGATATAAAAGAACACAACAGCTGCAAATGTTGTCAGCACAAGTCACCAAGAAAGGTATACAACAGCTGCAGATGTTGTCACCACTAGTCAGCAAGACAAGATTCCAACAACTGCAAATGTTGTTGATGAAACTACTGTAGATGGTGATCAACAAGGTACATGTACAACAGTCGTTGTTGAAAATGCAACTACTGCAGATGCTGCTGCTGGAGAGAAACTGGAAAAATTTAAGAAGAAAAAGAGGAAAGCTGATGATGACACTCAAACTGCAGCGTCATCAGCTGACCCCATCCCTAAGAAGAAACGGACAAAGAACCCAAGAAAGAAAACACTGGCTCGCAAGTCAGTTCCAATTGTCCATGATCTTTCGGATGATGCTCCGGGAGTTGATGAAACACATGCTACTCCAATAGATGTTGATGAAGTGCTTGTGGAAGCCTTCAGCAATGTTGAAGTGTTTGCAGAATCCTTCAACAATCAACTTAATGTTGATACATCTGCTAATATAAGACCACAAGGCAGTGGAAACGAAATTCCTGCCCCAATCTCAGATACCTACATTGTAGATAATCTAGATGATCACACTCTGGAACCAACAAGTGATATTGCTGCTGATCTGAGAAAACGCGGCACTTGCTAATGCTGCTGAAAAGATGGTTGCTGAACAATCAATTCATCAAGTTGCTGAAACCGCAGTTGCTGAAGAACCAGTTGCTGAGACTGCAATGGTTCAAGTCCCAGAGGTTGCTGAAACACCACAAGATACATTATTCGACGATTCATCTCGTGATGCTGAGAATACTCGACCTAGTTCACCGAAAACATCAATTGACAAAGTTCAACTGGTGCTGAGAGAACTGAGCCAGCAAATGGATTTGGAGATTGATGACAACTCCAACAAATCAGTAGATGTTTTTATGACCAGCAGTGAACTCAAAGGTCAAGATGTCTCTGCTCAACTTGTCATTTTAGAGACAAGGGAGATTGCTGAATCTGCACAGCCTTCTCAATTAGAGCAAGAGAAGAAGTCTGCTGAAGAACAAGTCCCAGATATTGAAGAAGTTGTCATTGCTAAAAGGACTAAGTCACCACCTGCCCTTCTTCAGCAGGTAGTTAACTCAGATATAAGCAAAACTTCACTATCTCAAACTCATTCTTTTGCTGATATAATTATTTCTTTACAGACTTCTCAAGATACATGTCAGAAGGTTGTTGAAACTTCTGCACCAGAATCCACAACTCCTGTTCAGCAGGTAGATGAAGTTTTTGGTAATTCAACTAAGTTTTAAAACATAGTGCTTGTATCTAACTTAAAATTATTTCAGGATGAACAATTCAAGGATGCTTCTCAAGCTCCTGAAGCAATGGAAATAGTACCAGCACAACAAAGTGTGCAACATGAGCTTGCTGAATCTCAGCAGGTAAATCATGTTCCAGCTTTTGACTCTAAAACTATTCTCCAAAACTTTCCTGAACTTAATTTTATTCTTTTTCAGGCTCAAAAGGAGACCACTGAAGTGGTTCACATCACTGAAGATCTAAAAGAAAGTTCAGAGGAACTTTACTCGAACTTTAAGAAAACTACCTTGACCAGAGTTGCTAAATCCGTCAGCAACTGGCAAAGGTACAGAAGGATGGACTTTTCTGATCTTCACCTTCATCTGTCCAACAAGAAAAAGAGACTTTCTCTGCTGAAACTCGAGACGTTTGTGCACTCCATACTTCCAGAAGAGTTGACATATTCTCAGCTCATGAGCTCCAGTCTGATTGCTCTAATCAGAAAGAATATGAAAGCTAAATTCAAGAGTGCCTCTCCAGCTGAACAAGTTGTGATGCTCAAGGGTTCTTTTGTACCTGTGGTGGCTGATCCCCACAAAATCAATGAAGAAGAGGAAGTTACAAGTGTAGCAATGTACAAGCATCTTAAGTTGGTCATACTGACGGACGATGATGAAGAAGAAGAGGATGATAACATTCCCAAAGATCCAAGTGATGATGAAGGAAAAGATTCTAAGGACAAAAAGGATGACGATGATGACAATCAAGGTCCTAGTCCTGTTGCTGGTGGACTTAAACTGACAGTTGCTGAGACTGAACGTCATGATACTGAAAATCAGCAAGCTGATCACACAACAAGTCAGCAACAAAAATCCAATCCTGCTCCTGCTGAGACAAGTACTCAAGCAACTGAACAAGTTGCTGAAACTGAAGAAGAGTATGCCAGAAAGCGCGATGAAATGAAATTAGGCAAAAGTAAGCATTCTGATGCTGAGTTATCTTTACTCGATGCCAAGGTCACTGAACCAAACCTTGATGATGAAGAAATGGATGAAGATTATCAAAGAGCACTTCAAAACAGTCTACAGATTCATGCAAGGCATACGTAGAATCTAGACATTGCTCAATCTTCAGGAGTGAAGCATACGGAAGTCCCCTCCCTTCCACTTACTACTGGTGAAACTCCAGTTGTTGAGTCTCAAGAGTTGCCCTCAGCAACCACTCAACCGAAAGTGAATGAAGCTACAGATTTAGGAACCAAGGTTGTTGGCCTTGATGAATCTGATGACGAAGAAGATCTCTCAGCAAACGAAGAATATCTAACAAAGAAAGCTGAACCCGCACTGGTTACAATTTCTCCTCCTGATGATGAACATGATGTAGGAGATGATATAAGATGCCGTTTGCTGACCAATGATGATCAATTCGCTACTGAGCTTAAAGTTCATTCCGTAACTCCTTCTTTAGTGTCGTTCCCTCGTGTTGAGGATTTTACTCCAAGAATTAAGGCACTAATGGAAGTACACAAAGCTTGCAAAGGCCTTGATGAATCTGATGACGAAGAAGATCTCTCAGCAAACGAAGAAGATCTAACAAAGAAAGCTGAACCCGCAGTGGTTACAATTCCTCCTCCTGATGATGAACATGATGTAGGAGATGATATAAGATGCCGTTTGCTGACCAATGATGATCAATTCGCTACTGAGCTTAAAGTTCATTCCGTAACTCCTTCTTTAGTGCCGTTCCCTAGTGTTGAGGATTTTACTCCAAGAATTAAGGCACTAATGGAAGTACACAAAGCTTGCAAAGAAGAGGACGATGCACTGCTTGCTGAGAGTCCGCTTGACATAGGCAAAATACTGGCGACTGTGCTGAAACGCACTACTTCTCTTACCATAGCTCAAAAAGACATAAGTCTACGTCATAAAAGCTATGAAGAAGATGTCAGTGAAGCACTCAAACTGGCAAAGACTGCATTGAAAAATGCTCAGACTTTCATTGAAGAAAAAGTCGACAATGAGCGCAGACATGAAGAGAACTTGCTGAGTATAAAACAAGAACTGTCCAAGCTGACCGCTGACCAACAAGGAATTATTCTCAAGTACAATAGCCTAAGTACTCTTGCTGAAAATTGCAATGAGTTTTTCTCTCTGAACATTCAACCAATGATGCAATCCATGTCTAAGGGGGAAGATAAACAAAGAAAATCTTCAAGAAAGAAAACCCCTACTGAAGCGCCATTGAATCTGCCTAGTCCACCTCCAAGAGAACCGCTTGCTGAAAGAGAGCAAAGTTCTAAAAGACAAGCTGAAACAGATTCTGAGATAAATTCAGCAAATCCGAAAAGGAGAAGAACATCTGCTGAAACTCATGAATACTGTCATACTGAAAGTCATCAAGATCTAAATGAAGATGATGATTATGATGACAATCAAACAATAGCTCAAGCAGTAAGAGCTAGACCAATCACAACCCTAACTCCTTCTGGCCACTCAAAAATTTCTCTTCTGACTCAAGATCTTCTGCAAGAGATCAAGAAAATGCAAAGTCAAGAAGAAGAAGGCAAAGACAGGAAGAAAACAGGCTAGCCAGCATTGCCATTGGCTCCGACATTGATTACACAAAGACCAGCAATGAGGAAACAACTCAAAATGTGATCAGAAATGTTCATGGTTGCTGGATCTTAAAGCTGGAAGATGTGTTGGTAAATGATTTCTTTCCAACTGCTGTACTAAATCAAATGTACACTTGGATTGAATTAAAGGTGAAAAGAAAAGAAAGGGATCCTCCTCCCTACCCAAGAAACATTGCTGCAAGATGGCTGAATCTGGAAGTCTTGGTAAGAAGAACATCTATTGGCAAGCTAATGAAGCAAGAGCCCGATTTAATCAAACCAATTGATGTTGCTTACTACTCTGACCCTTTAACCAAGAAGTCAAAGAAGAAATATGGCTTGATTCCTTATGAGTATTTCTATCTCACTGCCAAGGATCAAGAAGAAGATCTTCTCTGGTTAATAAAGATTCATGCTAACAAGGGAATTTCAGATACACAACTTCTCCATGCCAGCAATTGGGGCATGCACTTGTGGGTGTTGCACTACAAATAAATGAATGGTGAAAACCATCATTTTACTGCCTGCAAGAACGCAAGGATCATTCAACTTGAAGTCCGTAAGCTACTTGAAGATTACGAAAAGGAATGTGTTGAATTTTCTGCGCTTGTCGAGAAGAGTGTAAGGGAGATTTTGAGAAAATCTTCTGCTGGAATAGCTTAAGTCCCTTGTAAAACTTATGTTTATTTTGTTTGTTGATTTGTGTAGTTATCTCTGAACTTTCTTGTAAACTTACTGAAAGATAACTATCAGCAATAAAGCTTTTGACTCTTATTGGTTTTTGATTATGCAATCTACTTATGCTTACTATTTTATTATTCAAGTATGCTTGCATTAATCAAACTCGTTTATTCAACATCAGAAACCTCTAAAAGGGTAACAATTAATTTAGCCATGGATTGCTAACATCAAAAAGGGGGAAATTTGTTAGGAAATTTGTAATTTTGATGAGCAATTAACCATGCTAAATTAAGGAAAGTCCAGTAACTAGTACTCTTAAGGTCCATAGGAATTTAGAATTTTAAGGACATTGTAAAAGAGGAGCGTTTGCTGAAGACTTAGATTAGGTACTAGTTAGGTGCTTAAATCGCTTATGATGTATCTTGTTTTCTGAAAAGAAAAACAACCTATTGAAGCATTTGCTGATGATGTACTTTCTTTACATAAACAAACTATTGAAGCATTAGAACCGTTCAGAAACTTGAAGAATTCGAAGACTAAAGAAGATTTCTGAAGATGGTATCTACAAAGGCACATGTTGCTCAGAAAGTGGAAACTTCAGCAACAGCTTGCATAAGTGAAAATCTGAATGACAGAGTAGGTTGTGCTTGCTGAAACTGAGACTGACCACTTGCTGAAATACATATGTGACCTCCTTGCTGAAAGTACTTGCATTTACGCTCCAACGTTCATATTTTAATTCGATTCAAATGAACATTAAATGCAAAGTCAGCACGCGAAGAACATGAAGACTAGAAGACAAATAAAGGACGCGACTGAAAGTACAAGAGGAAGATAGTGACATCTTAAGGAACAAAGCCTTAGAATTTGAAATTCAAACGGCTCGCTTAATTCACTATAAATAGAGGTCATCCGGCAAAGAGTTGAAGTGTGTCAACAACGTGATCAAACTCTCACTTGTGCTTAAACACTGATACTCTTCTACACTCTTCACTGCCATTGATCCATTCCAAGACTTAAAGCTTGAAAAAGCTACTTGTGAAGAAGTAGAACATACACGGCTAAGAAATTAGTTAAGTGTTCTTTCTTTCGAACAAGAACAAGTCTTGACACCAGAAACAATCAAACTTGTTTACTGCAAAGTATTCAAAGTTTTGTTTCTTAGATTACTTGTTGTAGCTGAATAAGTTATAATCAAGTTATCTCATCCCAAACCTCTCCAACTGAAAAACACCCTTTCAGGCGTGAAATTCAGGGGGAACTTAATCAAGCATAGTGTTGCTGATTAAAAGTCCCAAGTTTGATGGAGAACAAGGTTTCGTTCTCTAGTTAGGTTGGAAACGAAGCAAGTGTGCTTTGGTTTCTGTAGAATCGCTCTAGATAGGTGTTGTAAGGAACCTCAAACTTATCTTAGTGGATTCTGTCCTAGAAAGGACAAAGTGGATTAGTTGAGAGATTGCGCCACTCTCAGATACCACTATAAAAGTGTTTGTGTGATTTACTTTACTGCATTTAGTTTCCAGCAAAGCATATCTATCTGTACACTGTCACTCTGTTCACTTGCTGAAACTATCACTTACAGACAAAGCACTTATTGTACAAAGACTTCCGCTCTCTGAATTTAAGTATCAGTAAAACTTATTACTGAAAAGTAACTAGTACTTGCTGAGAAAGTTAAGTATCAGCAAACTCATTACTGAAAAGTAATAAGCCCTTGCTGAGAATGTTTTTAAACGACGTAAGTTTGAAAAGACTATTCACCCCCCCTCTAGTCTTTTCTTGTTGTTTAAAGGGACCAACACGCGCATGCCTCCCCCTTTTTAATTTCCTGTATAACCCCTTTGCCTCCTTCGATTTACACACGTAACTGCTAGAAATCATGAGGCTTTTCGAGCGGTTGGTCGCTTTGTTGCTCCTCGATAATTTTTATACATGCTCGCTCTTGCTTGTTTCGAGCGGTTGGTCGCTCTGTAGAGTAACTTCTTTTCCATTACTTGTCTTGCTCTTCTTTTTGAGAATTTTCTCCGTTCGGGAGGTTGAACATAATGAATATACCTAAAAGGACCTCTCAGACTATCACAAACCATCCTAACTCCTCCTTTGCCTACCCCTATAGGATGTCCGAGAGGAGCGACGAAAGCCAGAATCGCCATGAAGTCGGAGAGTATGGGAGCGACCATACTACGTCAGCCGATACGTCTGATATATCGGCGACGTTCTTGGATGACACCTTAGAGCATGTTGTTGCGGGCGAGGAGCCCGTTGTCGAATCCGGAGAGGAGAATCTCGAGGAGGGTGAAGAAGGCGAAAACGCCAATAACAAGGATGGAGAAGATGATGAAAGCGAGGAGGAGGATGATGCATACCAACTTGTGACTCGTAAGAGGCGTCGTAGCGAAGACGATGACTTCATTGATGACAGGACCGAGGAGGAAGGCGGTCTTTCTAATCATGGGGTGTATGCGGAGTTGATCACTTTAGCCGCTCAAGTACACGACAGAAATTACGGGGCGGTCAATGTAGTGCCTCCAACTGATATCAGGATCGAGGACATGGATGACACAGAGCGACCCGACTTGGCTCTGTCCTTATACAAGGAGGGTGATTACTCCGTTCAGTGCGGCAAGGAGCACATCTCGATTGATAGCGACAAGAGCGATGACGAGAGCGATGATGATGATGACGCTACATCTCCTCGAACTACTCCACCGCCGAAGAGGGTTAGGTTCCCTCCCCAGTCTACTCGTCGAACCATAGTTACCGATGACGAGGAGGATCCTCCCCTAGATTTAATGGATGTGCACGGGGATGAAGCTGGTCCGAGCACTGCAGCACCCTTGTCTCCTTCTGTCTTGGAGATGCATAGGCAGGCTCTCAGAGATGTGAATAGGTTCGTTCCCGGGGAGGAGACCAGCTATCACTCAGTGGATCCTCGCACTATCGACTTCTCATTTCCGAGTAATACTCGACCACCTCATCCTTTAGAAGAAGAAGAGTTTCAGCGTCATCTCGCGCAGCGAGCAGCTGACCAAGAAAAGGCTAGTGTCGGGGAGTCTAAGAGAGCGAATAAGCGTTCTCGCTCCAGCAAGAGTAAGAAAACTAAGGCCGTCGAGGAGCCTAAGTCCAACAAGGCTGCTCAGAACAAATTTACAAAAAGTGCTCGCAATGTGGACCTCCCCGATCCTGAGGGTGAGAAGAACGAGGATGGCATCATCCCAACTACTGCTTCTACGGTGAAGGTGGATGAGATCGCTACTCTATGATGGAAGTACTCTCTTCCTAAGAGTAAGTTTGACATCCTCGCTCCAAAGGATGACCAGACTTTCTATAATGCTCCTCGCGGATACATGGCCGTTCACTGCTTGAGCCTTGATCGAGGATGGATCTTGCCATTCTGCGACGCTTTCCGCGACATCTTCAATACATTGGGGATCGCTCCTTGGCAACTAGTGCCAAGTGCTTTTGGTACCTTGGTCTGTTTCGGTGTTTTCAGCAAGAAGAAGGGGCTCGACCTGAATTTCCATAACTTTAATCAGTTGTTCCGAGTCTCGATGATCTCCGGGAACAAGTATTTTTACTACTTCAACGCGCGACCAAGCCTGGGGTTTATCATGGACGCTCCCAGCTCCTCGGGCTACAAATGGTTCCATAGGTACTTCTATATCAAGAAGAAGAGGTTACCGAATATGAGCGAGGAGGATGCGGAGTGGGGCGTTCCAAAACTGATGTACCGGGGAAAAATAGCCGAAAAGCATCCTCTGCCCGCTGAGCTAGATCCCTGGGTCTTGTAGCTCGAGGAGAAGAATCGAGGACCCCATCCCGAGAAGTACTTCTCCTAGGGCCTCGTTCTCCAGCCTCTTCCATACTTAGCGGGGCTTTCGCCCTATGCTTCCACTGGGTACACCGGGAACCGGTTCTCGAACAATGTGCTCTTCGGTATGCTTAGAATAATTTCATACTTGTCTTTTTTTTTTCTTCTTTTTCTGCTTGCTTGCAATGTGCTCGATTTTTCTTTCCTTCTCGCTTTTGATGCTTCTCGCTTTTTTACTGACTTGTGTTTTTTCCTCTGCAGCTTACTGGTTCAATTGGATAATGTCGAAGACCCTTGCAGCTAAGGAAGAGCAACGGAGGAAGCAAAGGCTGGCAAACAAGGAGACTAAGATCCTCGGGTCTTTGAACCTTTCTCCTCCTCGTAGTGCTTCGCACCATCGAGATGCCTTGGTACAAGAGGGTCTCGAGACTCGTGAGAACCCAATTGATGCTCTGAAGAAGGCCGAGGAGGAGGCGGCGGCTAAACAAGCGAAGTAGGCCGAGGAGGCTGCTGCTGCAGAGCTCGAGAAGAGGCTTGAGAGGCCGGCGGCTAAGAAAGGATCGAGGAAGCTCACACTTGGGGGCAATAACGAGCCTCCTCGTAAGAAAGGGAAGGTGGCCGCTACCGGTCAAGATGAGGTGAAGAGGCTCATCCAAATGAGCGACTTGGATCGCGCGCACGAGCTGAGCATATGCTCGCTTCAGTTATCCTTACTTACCCTTTCCCAATGAATTTTCCTAAGTATGAAATTATTCTCCTCGCTAACCTTGTACTTCTTTGTTGTAGCTCGAGCAATTGAAGGGGGCCTATGGTCAAATAGCTGCTGATCGTGACGATATCGGGATAGTGATCGAGGACCTTGAGTAAAGACTCGCAACCTCTGAAGGCAAGAACAAGGTTGTTGAGGCAGAGACCGGCAAGCTCTATGCCAAGGTTGACCTGCTCGAGAAGGAGCTTTCTAACGAGAAAACGAGGACTAAGGGCTACAAGGGGGCCTATGCCACCTTGTCTATTTGTATGGAAAAGTTCAAGGCCAGCGTCCTCTCCTTCCTCAAGGGAAGCCACCTTGCCACTGCTCGCGATTTTATGGCCTCCGATAATTACAAGATGGCCCAGCAGGATGTGCGAGTCTCTTCGCGCGAGGAGGGCTTCTTCTCCTGTATCGGCCAGCTAAAACGAGTCAACTTGCTTCCGGCCGAGTTTGATCCGGACACTCGCAAGGACCTGCACCCCGGAAGGCGCGAAGACCTATCTCACTACCCCGATGAGGAGATAACCGAGGAGATGCACGAGGCGTGCAAGTTCGGGGAGCTGGTGACCGACCCAAAAGTGCCTTATCCAAGCAAACCAGCTTATCTCCCTGCTTGGGTCCCGGAATGCCTAAAAGGACTGGGATCCTTTACCCGTTCGAGAAGGCAGCTCTCCAAAATGCTGCTTGGGTTAAAGTGAGCGATCCGGTCATTGGGCGAGCAGCAGACTTCGTCGAGCTAGAGCTTGTCCTTTACGAGAAGGCCATCAAGGAATGTTAGGCTCAAGAGCGAGACGCCGCCGAGATCCAAGAACTGCTAAGCCCGGTGCGAGGAGCTACTAGCGCGAGCGGCCCGGTTACAGACCTTTCTGGTAGTCGGACCCATTAGATCGAAGAGCTTGAAGACTGAGTATGCTCGGGGATGTTGTAACTTTTCAATTTTCCGCACTTGTCATTTTTTCCGAACAAATTCTCTTTTCTATTTGGCCCTTGGTGGCACTTGTTGAAACATATTCCCCTGTTGTAATATAAGTTATCAACTGTTGTCTTTTCGCTCTTTTCCTTCAATAAAAGTTTGTTGCTCTTCGTTTTCTTACTCATACTTGTGTTTTTTACTAACTCTTTTTCTGTTATGACGTATAACTTGATAGAGTAGTTAACCATGTATAAGTTAGAATCGAGGAGGGAATTTCCTCGCGCCTTTGATCGAAAGAGTGATCTTGATTAGTAATACTTCGAGTTAAGCTCCTCGAGCTATCAAAGTAATCTCCGTGCTTGTCGATTTTCTTGGTAACTCAAAAAAAATCCTAAGTGTTGAGCCAGAAAGAACAAGTATTGAGCTCCTCCTGCTCGATTTCTTTGCATTCCTTGTTTTCACTTCTTTAAAAAGTGTCTCGATTAATTATCTCAAAAAGATGAGAGAGCGGGGAGCTTTAACCCGACGTGAAAATAGGGGAGCTTTTACGTAGATCGAGCAAGCGCTCTGGGCCGAGTAGCATTTTATTCTATTTTGAGTATAGTAGTTCTATACTTGCACATTCTCT
The DNA here is from genome assembly GCA_028274465.1 of Plantago ovata. Classification (NCBI taxonomy): domain Eukaryota; kingdom Viridiplantae; phylum Streptophyta; class Magnoliopsida; order Lamiales; family Plantaginaceae; genus Plantago; species Plantago ovata. Next base: position 96,340,245 of record CM051455.1, on the reverse strand, counting down.
TTATTGAAAGATAGACATTGTATTGATTTGTCGGAAATTCAATTACAATGGGGGGCTTCTCGGCCAGCTTTCTTACAACATTTTCTGAACCATAAAACATGAGGGTACCTCTCACACAAGCTTGTGAGGAATCCTTCTCGATCTTCGAGCCTTTCACAGGAGCTCTTCAAAAAGCTTTTTCATCAAACAACTCAAGCGTAGAACCTCTGGAGGTTGGAAGTATTCCACGGGTTCTTCAATACTTTTCCCTCCATGTCTTGGAGACGATAGCTTCCATTGGACCTTGCTTCCACTATCTTGTAGGGGCCTTCCCAGTTGGGTTGCATCTTCCCAACTTTGCCCAGGATGTCCGCTCTTCGGAGTACTAAGTCTCCTACTTGGAAGTCTCTCTCCTTTACGCCCTTGTTGTAGGTCTTCGCGACCAGTGCTTGATATCTGAGGATGTTGGCCAAGGCATTGGTTCTCGCTTCGCTTACCGTCTCCAGATCGAAGAGCCTCTCGGTATGATTGTCCTCAGGTTGATACCCTTGGATTTTGAGGGTTTCTACTGCCACTTCCGCTGGTATGACTACTTCAGAACCATAAACTAGCGAGAAGGGAGTCTCTCTTGTAGCTGTTTTTGAAGTTGTGCGGTATGCCCATACCACTCCATCAAGCTCGTCGACCCAATCCTTGTTGGTGGAGAATCTCTTTTGCAAGTTGTTGACAAGGATTTTGTTGACGGCCTCTGTTTGCCCGTTGGATTGAGGATGTCCTACCGAGGTATACCTCCTCTCAATCTTCATTTCCTTGCACCATTCATTGAACCTTTGGACACAAAATTGAGCACCATTATCCGAGATGAGGACTCTCGGCAAGCCAAATCGACATACGATGTTTCTCCGTACAAAGTTCATCACCCTTTGTTCGGTGATAGTAGACACTGCTTCAACTTCCGCCCACTTGCTAAAGTATTCAACCGCAACAATGATGAATTTCTTTTGACCCGTGCCTATCGGGAAAGGACCGACTATGTCGATGCCCCATATGTCGAAAGGGCAAGTGATTGTAATGGGCATGAGAGGTTTCGCCGGGACATTGATCAAATTGGCGTGCATTTGACACTCCTTGCACCTTCTTACAAATCGGGCAGCATCTTCACGAACAGTGGGCCAGTAGTATCCTTGGCGAATGATTTTTTGCGCGAGGGTTCTTCCTCCGGCATGGTCCCCGCAACTTCCTCTGTGCATTTCTCCCAAAAAAATTTGCACTTCTTGTTCGGCGACGCATCTCAGGTAGACTCCCTCGAAGGATCTCTTGTACAAGTAGTCCCCTTGCATGATGTAGCGACCTGCCTTTCCTTTGATTTTCCTTGCTTCAGCCTTATCACGAGGAAGGCTACCATTCGTGAGATAGGTAGCGATCTCTTGCATCCAACTTGGTTGAGTGTCAATTGACAAGACGTTTGGCTTTGATGACCATAGGGATGATGCATTGATCTCATAAGTATCACATTCCGGGTATCCACTCCTCCGGAAGCTGAAGCATATTTTGATAGGGCATCTTCTCTTTGATTGAGATCCCTTGAGAACTTCTCAATCTCACAACTTTCAAACTTTTGGATTTCCTCCGTGATGGCGCTCTTGTACTCGGCCAGTGAGTCCTTCTTAGTTTTGAACTTTCCCGAGATTTGCTTCTCGGCCAATTGAGAATCAGTGAAGAGATGAAGCTTCTTCACTTCATGTGCTTTTGCCATACATAGAGCGATGAGGATGGCTTCGTACTCAGCTTCGTTGTTGGAGACTGGAAAACTAAGAGTAACGGCGTACTCGAGTTCAGCTCCTCCGGGACTTTTGAAGTATATTCCTATCCCGCCATCCTGAGGAGGATCCATCAACATAAAGAATCCAGACGTCTCCATGGTTCACGAGTTCCTTGGGTTTTGAAGAGACGGTCTCCTTACACTTAGGCTCCTCGGTTTTCTCTGCTAGGAACACTTCATGCCTTTTTCTTTTTGTCTGGGACATCTCTTTGAGCTCTTTCAAAGCATCTTCAAGAGCTTGCATTGGGTTACTTTGCCGTGGTTGCTCCTCGACCGTCATCATGACATGTTGTGTCTCGGGAGGGTTTTCCTCTGAAGTTCCCTTGGAGGGATACTCTACGAGGAAATCGGCAATGACTTATGCTTTCTTGGCCGAAGGTGCTTGATAGTGAATGTCGTACTCGCTCAATTCGATTTCCCACCTTGTTAGCCTTCCCGAGTTTTCGGGTTTTCCGAGGACTTGCTTGAGAGGTTGCTTCGTCAAGACTACAACCTTGTGCGCTCCAAAGTAAGGCTTCAGTCTCCTCGCCGTATAGACTAGGGCGAAGGATAGCCTCTCGATTTCCATATACCGCGTTTCAACTCCGGCGAGTACTTTGCTTAAGTAGTAGATGGGCAAGTGGTCGTTACCTTGAATCCGCACCAAGACTGAACTGATGGCTTCCCTAGTTGCTGCTAAGTCCAAGTAAAGTACCTCTCCTTCCATGGGTTTTGACAAAAGTGGAGGACAAAGTAGATACTCTTTGAGCTTCTCGAAGGCTTCCTCGCATTCTTTTGTCCACTCGAAGTGGTTGCTCTTTCTCAACACTTTGAAGAATGGGAGATTTTTCTCAGCGGACCTCGAGATGAATCTACTCAACGCGATTGACTTCCCGACCAATTTTTGCACCTTATTGATGGATTGAGGTTGGGGAAGATCGAGGATGGCCTTGAATTTCTCGGGGTTTGCTTCTATTCCTCTCTCCGTTACCATGTAACCGAGGAACTTCCCCCCTTTGACTCCAAAGGTACACTTCGCCGGATTGAGCTTCATGCCATACTTCCTCAAAATCGAGAAGCACTTTGCCAGGTAACCTACATGTTGCTCCTCTGTCTTACTCTTGACAAGCATATCATCAACATATACTTCCATTGTTTTACCCAACTCTTCTTTGAACATCTTGTTGACCAGCCTTTGGTAGGTCGCTCCGGCATTTTTGAGGCCGAATGGCATCACGTTGAAGCAATACACATTGCCGTTTGCGAAGAAGGAGGTCTTGGGTACATCATCCTTAGCCATCTTGACTTGGTAGAAACCTTGGTATGCATCCATGAAAGTCAAGACGGCGCATCCAGCGGTGAAATCGACTAGCTGGTCGATCCGGGGGAGCGGGTAGGGATCCTTTGGGCAAAACTTGTTGAGTCTCGTGAAGTTGTTGCACATTCTCCACTTGTCGGGCCCGTCTCCACGAGGACCACATTGCAAACCTACTCGGAGTATCTTACTTCCTTGATGTGAACGGCTTTAAGCAGTCTTTGGACCTCCGCTTCGATGATGGCATTATCTTCTGCACTGAAGTCTCTTCGCTTTTCTCTGATATGGGTGATCGACGGGTCAACGTTCAGATGGTGAACCGAAACACGTGGGTCGATCCCCTTGAGGTCCTCGGTACTCCACGCGAAGATATCGTTGTTATCTTTCAAACATTGGATGAGTTTCATCCTCACTTCAGTAGTCATCTCGGTACCAATTTTTGTAACCTTGTCGGCACTTTCTTCGACAATTTCTATTTCTTCCAGAGTTTCTCTTTCTTAAATTTTGTTTTCCTCAAAGAATTTCTTCTTCTTGGAAGAGGGTGGTATTGGGGGAATAACTTGATACTCCTCGAGCTCTTTGACAGCTCCTACTAGGGTATCCTTCTCTTTCTTCAGGATTGCTTTCCTTCGCCTAAGTGATGGAGTTGGATTTTTTGATTTTTTCTTCACTCGCCGAACCGTATAGAAACGATAAGGAGCATTGTGAACAAGAGGCTGCTCTTCGAGTGATTGACCTAGGTTGGGCTCTCCGATGGCAACCCTAGAAGTGAACTTAGCTGACATGCTATAGCATTCCCATGCCTCTCTAATGTCTCCTACTTCTTGTCCAATTCCCAATGGAGTGAGGAACTTCAGCTTGTTGTGGACTGTAGACACTACGGCTCGGAATTGAGAGAGACCCGGTCGACCTAGGACTGCAAAATAATCAAAGGGCATATCGACGACCACAAAGGGAACATGTTGAGTTACTCGCCGAGGAGCACTTCCCATTGATACCGTGAGCTTGATCATTCCGAGTGGCATGATAGGTTGTCCTCCAAAGCCTAGCAGTGCACTCCTCACTTCTTTAAGCCCTTCTCTTGGATTCATTTGCATCCTCTTCAAGGTTCCCTTGAAGATCAAGTCAGCCGAACATCCGGTGTCGACGAGGATCCTTCCCAACTTGTAGGATTGAACATCAAGGGAAACTACTAGCGGAACACAAGGTTCATATATATTTCCTCCTCCGGCATCACTCAGAGGTATCTCGCTATCGTCAAAAGAGATGACGTTGGTTCCTGGTCGTGCGGTTTGGGCATACTTCACATCTGGGACTCTGAGATTATCAGTTGTGATTTCCCTCTGATTTCGAGTGTCGCCTCCCGCGGGTCCTCCAGCATTATATCATCATCATGAGGGTTCCCTTGGTAATGGTGCTCGATCCCACCTTGAGGTGGCGGAGGTAAGATCGCCAGAGGTTCTTCCTTCCGGATGTAGTTAACCAACTGAACATTACGTATCATCCTCTCAATTTCATTCTTGAGCTCGGCGCACTCATCAGAGGTATGCCCTTTCCCCTTGTGAAACTGGCAAAATTTCTCCGAACTCTTGTTCCTTCGGTTTTCTTGAATCGGGGGTGGCCAGGAGATGTCTAGCTTCCTCGAGACTATATACTTCAAGATGTCGGATCTTGTCCTATTTAAGTCCGTGTAGTTGCTATATCGCCTTGGAGGTGACCTCCTAGGAGAAGACCTCTTGGCTCGAAAATCATTCCTCGAGTGACCCTCTCTGATCAACCCATGCTTTTGATCTTTTCTTTGCTTTCCGGGAGTTTGTGGGCAAGGAGGGTACTCCTTATCTTTTTCTTTCTCCTTCCCTTTTTCCTTGGGAGGATTGGTTCTTATCGTGGCTGTTTTTCGGAATTCCTCGGCCTCGAGGAAATCCTTGCAAACTTTTGCCAGCTGTGCTTCATTTTCTACACACGATGCTGAGAGCACCTCTTGGAACTTGATGTTGGTAGTGTTACCATACAAGTATTCTTTTCATTCATTGATCGAGTGATCTTCAACTTGGAGGGCTGCTTCATGAAAGCGATTGATGAAGTCTCTTAAGTCTTCATTGTTTTTCTGAACAATTTCGGCCAAGTACCTCACTCTTCTCTTGGTGTTCATGACCTTCTCGAATCGCTTAGAGAATTCCTTGCAGAGATCTCAATACGACTTGATCGAGTGATGAGGAAGGCGCGACCACCATTTCATGGTTGCTCCGGAGAGGTTAGCCGGGAAGAGTAGTGCCTTAGTCCTCGAATCATGGCCGTAAGCATCCATCTTCGTGCCAAATCTTACCAAGTAATCCTTCGGACAACTCGTTCCATCATAACTTTCAAATGTGGGGAAACCTCTTTCGATTTTGGCTTGATGGCTTCTTATCTCTTCGCACAACTGGCTTGGATCTTGGTCTTGCTCTTTATCTTGGACGGTTCCCCGTAGGGTCTCTATCTGAGCATCAAGTGCGGATTTCCTTGCGTTGAGTTCCTCCAGAGTGAGCCTCCTCCCCGTGATCGGGTCGATCAAGGGGGTTACCTCAGATACTGTTCTCAAGGCTTGATTTTCCGCCACCGCTTCTTGTTGGTTCTGAGGAGTTACTTGATTGGGCGTGATTTGGTTGGGGAGAGCGGGTGGTGTAGCGACCACCTGAGCTCTATTTTCTTGCTGAGCCACATTTTGCAATGATGCCCGTATCCTTCTATCAATCAAATCCCTCAGATCATCCGGGGCACCTTGAGGTCCTAATCTCGATTGAACTCTTGAAGGTCCAAGTCAAGATTGGATTGGACTTGTGTTGGCTCTTGAATGTGCCTCATCTTGCACAACTGGTGCTCTTCCTTGGGATTGACGAGGGGCAACCTAAGTGTCACGAGGTTGCTCCTGTACTTGTACTTGTGGTACTCCTCTAGCTTGGAGTTCAGCATTAACTCTAGCAGCCTCATTGTCCCCTACATATCCTTGCAATGTAAGAAGGAATAAGCCGTATTGAGCTTCGCCCATCCCGAAATCTGATAGTCGAACTACGTGTCCATTAGGAAGGGTGAAGTTCAATGCAACCGGTTGAGGAGGATTCACTGCTATGGGAGGTGGATTAATTGCTACTTGAGGAGGCTGCCCTCTTGGCGCGACGTTGTTTTTGACTCTCAACACTCCATAGGAACTCCCTACCGGGACTCCTTGCGGGTTATTTTCCCCCGATCTTTCTTCTTGGGAATTAGTGACATTGGTGAATGCCCCCTCCGTATAATCTTGGTTCCTCGCAACATTGTTATTTCTCGGTGCCCTTGGAGAAGCAGCCCTTCCTCCTCCTCGACCACTTGTAGGGGGACGGCCCCTGCGTCGAGGAGGATTCCGGGGTGGTGCATTAGCAAGACGGTTGCTTCTTCTGGGAGACATCTTTGTGAAGGGTCACGAGGAGAGTACTTGGCACGACCAGCAGGGCTAGGAATGACCTTTAGTGTCGCTTCCCACAGACGGCGCCAAATGTTGAAGGGTAATTCGTGCTTCTTTCTAAGTTCGCAGTGGATCATCACAATAAGCTATTCTAGGTCTTCTTCATATAGTGTTCCTCTATAAATAATAGAGAATCTTCTTGTAGCTTCCTCGTACCTGAAAGAGACTGGAGGGGGGGTTAGTGTCTCTTGCCCGGTCTCTAAGATATCAGACCGGAGTGACGACTTTACGTGTAGGGAGTTGTGAGGCTTCCCTAGTACGAGTAGTAAATGTGGTGGGTGAGTGGTAGGTGAGAGGTGTTAATGCTTACCCGTGGGTAATGAATGAGCTCCTTATATACTCGTAGTATTTTAATGTCACTCCATGTAGGATCGTGACAAGTGTCCGGACGAGATTGAAGCCTCCTTAGGCCCAAGCCCATTAAGGAGGTCCATGGGCTTTGACCCAAACATCTTGGCTAGGGTTGAGAGGGCAATATGGACCTTTCGGGTCCCATGAAGTAATCTGGAAGACGGGTCCCACAGGGAGCGACCATGGGTGGTCGCCCTTGGTCCTCGTGCCTTCCTCTTACTCATGTGGTCCGAGTAGTGCTATGCCTAGTTTCTCTCAGAGGGTGTTCTCTTGACGTAAGGTCCTCCTCGAGCCCTAGAGATGCTCCTCCAGCCCAATAGCTGCATTGTCCTTGTAATGAGCTTATCTTGAGGGTTGGCCTCTTAGTGATGGTCGGACCCTATGTTGGTCGAACCACACCTTAGTGACATACTTGGGTGTGGTCGCGCCCCTTGAGGGACGGCCCATAATGCTTTGTCGCGCACTTAGACCGCTCCAGTTCGTACATGCGGACTGGACATATTTCAACACCAACACTTCTAATACTCCAGAATTCTATCAAACTGACAGTCATCAAGGAATTGATGATGACGAAATAATAGCTCAAGCTATAAAAGCTAAGCCCCTTTCTGCCAAGACTCAATCTGGCACTATCAAGTTACTTTCCTCGTGTTCTTCAGCAAGGAACTCTGAAAGTAATTCAAAACAAAGAAGAAGGGAAAGAAGGGCTAAGGAACAAGAAGAAAAGAGGATAGAAGCCCGTGAAGTTGTTGGCTTAGGTGTACAATACACCAAAACAAGCAACAAAGACACCACTCAGAATGTGGTAAGGAAAAAATTGGGCTTCTTCATTCTAAAACTTGAAGACCTACTTGCTAACAATAACTTCCCCAAGGTTGTCCTTCAGCAAATGGACAAATGGAATGTAATCAAGATTGCAAGTAAATAAAGATAACCCTCTCCTCTAACAAGCTATGATGATAGAAAACTCTGGCTAGATGTGGAAGTAAAAACAAGGATTATGAATCTAAGCAAAGACAGAAAAGATGAGCCTCCTTACTTTAAGCCGCTGGATGTCACTTTTGTGTATGATGAGTTTTTGGGTAAGGAAAAACCAAAACTCAATGTGACTCCATATGAGTTTTTCTACTTAACACAAGAGGATGCTAATGAGGATTTTCGCTATCTGAGAAAAATTTAGAAGAAGCAAAATCTTAGTGAAATACATCTACATCACGTTTTCTGCTGGGGACTTCACATTTGGACTGAAGTTATGCAACGTCATGATCCCCATGCAAACTACTTTCAACATTGCAAACTTAGAAGGGAAAAGCAACTACAAGTCAGAAAGCTTCTTGAATATTATGAAGCTGATTGTGAAGAATTTCCCAAGGTTGCTGATAAAAGTGTGAAAGATGTTTACAACGATTGCTTCTATGATTTCTTCTCAGATTAGCTTAGATTTCTCATTTGTTTTGAACGTTGCTTGCTGAGTTATCTCATGCTTTCTTGTAAACTTACATTGAAAGATAACTTTCAGCAATCAATTACTTTTGCTCACTCTTATTCGCTTTTGCTGATTATGCAATTTACTTACGCTTATTGTTTGATTACTTCAAGTATTATTGCATTATTTAAAACTGATTTATTCAACATCAGAAACTTATAAAGAGTTGTAATTAATTTAGCCATGGATTGCTAACATCAAAAAGGGGGAAATTTGTTAGGAAACTTGTAATTTTGATGAGCAATTAACCATGCTAAATTAAGTAAAGTCCAGTAACTAGTACTCTTGAGGTCCATAGGAATTTATAATTTTAAAGGACATTGTAAAAGAGGAACGTTTGCTGATGACTTAGTGTAGGTACTAGTTAGGTTCTTATGTTTGCTGATGATGTATGTTGTTTTTACAAACAATCTATTGAAGACCTACAACCACTCAGAAATTTGAAGATTCGAAGACTGGAGACTTAGAAGAATTTTGAGAAAGTATCTACAAAGGCACATGTTATCTCAGAAAGTGAGAAACTCAGGAAATCAGTACGCATAAGTGAAAATCTATATGACAAAGTAGGTTGTGTTTGTAGAAACTGAGACTAACCACTTGCTGATAACATTTCTGACCTACTTGCTGAAGTACTTTGCATTTTGGATCCAACGTTCACATTTGAATTTTCAAAGAGCATTAAATGCTACAGCACGTTGAATACATGAAGACAAAAGAAGCACAATGCTGATAGTACTGTTCTGGCAAGCGATAGTGACATCTTAAGGTACAAGCCTTAGAATTTGAAATTCAAACGACTACCTTTAGACACTATAAATAGAGGTCCTTAGGCTGAGCAGAAGGGTGTGTCAACAACGTGATCAAACTCTCACTTGTGCTTTAATACACTCAAATCCTTCTCTACTCTCAAACTGCCTATTGATCCGTTCCAAGACTTAAGCTTGAAACAAAAGCTACTTGTTCTTTCCTCTAAACAAGAACAAGTCTTGACACCAGAAACAATAAACTTGCTTACTGTGAAGTATTACAAGTTGAGTTTCTTTAGATTACTTGTTATAACTGAAAAGTTATTTTTAAGTTATCGCATCCCAAACCTCTCTAACTGATAAAAACCACCTTTCAGGCGTGTTTGTCAGGGGGAACTAATCAAGCATAGTTTTGCTGATAAAGTGTCTCATGTTTGATGGAGAACAAGGTTACAGTTTTCTAGTTTAGGTTGGAAACAAGTCAGGTGTGCTTTGGTTTCTGATGAACCGGAATTTGCAGATTCTAATTAATCAAATAAATTTGTATTTAGCCAAAGGCAATTCACAACTACAACGAAAACCATAGTGTAGCAGTAAAGTAACCTCGAGTGTCGATCTCTAAGGACTATAACTAGCTTTATCAAATCTAACTTAAAAATAAAATCAACAAACGACTTAGCAAAGGTTTTTCTTATCAGATAATGGAGGTTAGTGATAGTATGATCATTCAAAGCATAGCAGGTTAATAATCATGCATGAAGTACCCGATCGTTTTGCATAGAGATCTTTGATCAATGAATTGTCCAATTGTGTTCGTTATAATTCAACACTACGCAGATAGAGGTTTTAGATAGATTAAAGAAATAAAGCAATAACTCAAAGTCTAATTCGCTTTACAGCCATCAGCATAATTATTAACCCTTCGCTAAGAAATCACATACTATCACCAACGATAAATTTAGCTACTCATAGATGGCATGCAATCAACAAAAATCATAGCAAGATTGAATGAAAACATGTTGAAAGATAAATAAATATGAATAGAAAAACTATAAGATACAATGTTACCGAAGGTTGTCAATCTCCGAAGACGCGATCTTACAAGCTCCAAAACGATAAGAAAAAGTGTCTCCTATGCTAAGAGTCCCCAGAACATGCTCTGGAGAATTCCTACCTAAAACTAATGAGAAAGGTGAGAGAAAAGGTCTGAGACAGTATGAAAAACGGAGAAAACTGAGCAACTATATATAGGTATTCGGCAGGTGTGGGGCGAGTCGCCCCACACACCGGGCGAATCTCCTGGTGTGGGGCGGTTCGCCCCACGTCCCGGGCGACTCGCCCGGGACCTCCAGACGGCTCATTACGCATTTTCGACGCGTTTTTGGATTTCTTTTCCTTTTCGGACTCGGTTTTTTCCTTCTACTGACCTTTTAGCCTTCAGACTCGACCCCTAGACTTCAAATCCTATCCGGAATCTTCTAGATATCCCAAAAAGGCCTTCGGAACACCAATTCCTTGTCTAATTCAATATAATTGCCCGGAAAACCTCATTTTTCACCCAAAACCTGTAAAATACAAACTAAAGGGAAACGTGACACTATTCTAATAAAATGCACTAAAATATAGCTAATTTAACATAGAGGATAGCTAAAATAGGTGAAAAAGACTCGAATGAAAGTGTAAAATACACGTTCGTCAAACTCCCCAAACCGAACCTTTGCTTGTCCGTAAGCAACTAAGCTAGACTCTAATACAAAAAACAATGCAACACAAAAAATGGAGTCTCATGCCAAATGAAATGAACTAATCTATTGAATCTATCAAAAAACATATGAACAAAAACCATACAAATCATAACATGAATATAGGTTGAAGAATGCCTCGATTGACTCATACACATTCACATAAACACTTATGTCAAGCAAGATAATCTCTCGTAACATTCTCTATCTGGACCTAGTCAGTGACGACGTCATGAAACATGTTAAAATACGAATGGTTGTCCCGTGCCTATGAAACTGAGGACTTACTGCTGTTCACCAAGTTAAGAATTTTCCTCAAAGAGGTCGAACCAATACTGGCTCTCATCAAACGAAGGAGGGTTCCCTAAAAAACATAACACTCCCCTATTCTACCCATCTCTCAAGCAAAGCCTTAAGCTATTCTCAGAACCGGAATTTTATGAGAGCTTTAAACTGCGGATTTACCACTTCCTGAATGGCAGGACGAGGGTGGTCTAGAACAGATGACACTCAAACAAAACGAAAGACAGAAATACAACTCGATTACGAACATTACATGAATTGGAAAACGAGACAAACATTTTGCTAAACTGCTTTTTGGCTTCTTTTTTTTACACTTCTTTGCTTTTTTGGGGTCTTTTCTTTTTTTTTCTTTCTTTTTTTTCCTTTTCCAGATTTTTTCTTTTTTCTGGAATTTTCCTTTTTCTTTTTTTTTTCTCTTTTTTGAGCCAGCAGTAGCACAACGAAAAAGAAATTAAAATGACTCACAAACGCCCTCCCCAAACCTATTCGAAAGAATAGGTTGGAGTACAAACCTTACGAAAAAGGAAAAATAAACTCACAACACACACTAAACAAGTCAAATGATAGCATAACCCCCTCCCCAAACCTATTCGAAAAAATAGGCTGCAAACAAAGGATCACACAATCTCACACTACCTCCTTCCTAGGCATTTAGCAATCTCAAAGCAAGGTGAAGACTTCTTGCCTCTTAAGTACATAATTACTCGGGAAAACAACCATAAGACCCTAATATGCATCATCCTATTATAAATGCCTTCGTGAATCGCAGTAGAGAAAACACCACTAAGTGATGTCGAGACTACCAAGCTTAACTAAGTGCAATACATAAATGTGATAAGCCAAGCGAGAAAAACCTCAAACAAATTCATAGAGATGAAGCATATGATTAATGTCATAATTAGTTAATCTACCCAATAAAAAAGTTCAAAAAAATTTGGCAATAAACTTCACATAAAACATGCAAGACTATCCTAGGATGAATGTAGTGTATGCAACTACATACTAAGAAAGCGGTAAACGTGCAAATGCAAATGCAGACGGATAAACATGCAAGGTCCTATACTCAACCTACCAATCCCAAGCTCCAAACTAACAACACTAGTTCACTTAAATCCCATCCCCCCTCATGAATTTAAAGCTAGTCCCTAGCAGTAAGAAAATGAGGAAATAAGATGTGATACTAGATGTTACCGCGTGGTTTGGCCTCGGTCGGCTAAGTACGCTGGATTTAAGGTATTGAGACTGCTCGAGGGGCCTTATTGGTGATCATCGGAGCTCGTGGTGGTGGTGGTAGTTCCATTAATAGATCAGATAGGACCAACTCCTCCATCAGTATTCATGGCATCCTCATTGTCCCTATTGTCTTCATTATCACTACTGTCACCACCATCATCACTAGTAGAGTTGCATTGTCGAAGAGAATCCTCAAGATTAGCCGCCGCAGTTATGGAATCTTCCATCCGGTATCTCTCCAATAGGTTGTGAACTGTTGAAGGGGAAAGAGCAGTGGTCTCAGAGCCTCCCTCTCCAACGTTTTACACCCCGAGGAAGTTACAGTAAGCTGCTCGGATACTCAGAGGTCTTCTTCCATTTTTTCCAATGTCGACCACATTCTCTACGGTTGATGCTCCCGATGTCTATATGGCGCTCCCTTTAGAGGCAGTCGAGGGGCACCCCTAAGAGGGGCTGGGTGTCCATGTCATTATGTTTTGGAATCAAGCTAGTGATTCGGAACTTCATCACCACTGTCGACTCAAGACTGAATCCGTTGTGGTGAGGTCATCCCGGTACCTTCCTATTCACTCGAACCTTGCAGTCCTTGTGACAGATTGCTGTCGTAATATTTGTTTCAATCCCTTCGGTGGTGCATGAATAGACATAAGAGTGCTCACTCCTGGTGGATTCTCGCTCCTCTTTTTGGATAAACCGCGACGTTGTTGCAAGACCCCGTGGCTCGAACGCACCTCTAACGAGATCACTCTCCTTGACATGGTTGTAATCGATCCCCCTCCAATACTTCATAGTAGCCAAACGGGAGTGCTCCTCTCCCTTTGTCGCATGGTTCCTACAAACAACAATTAGTACCTCATATGACACAAAACTGACTCATGCATATGCAAATGCAAGAGTGAACATACGAGTGATATCTACAACAATCGAACTCCTCAAAACCTCCATGTCCAGTCTAGCTACTAACATGCAACACACCAAAATAATTTTGACATGTACATATCGTATTACGCTCGTGCTAGACAACCAATAACCCTAAATAATAAGGCTCAATTCATACCATAGTAGCGAAAATTCTAGCATCATAAATCCTCAAACTCATCAATTATGCATTCTACCATCATGTCCATCATTATTACATAAGTAAACACAATCATATGTAAGGAATGGAAGAAAAAGATACATTGCATAACAAGATAAAGACATCTAGTAGCAAAATTCTCAAACCAACAATCCAAGCATAATTGAGCATGCAATTGATAGTGAATAACGTTTCTAATTACACAAACAACCTACCCATACATCATATAAGCCTAATTGAAGCACAAATCAGAAAACCCCCAAATATGAAAAATTAGGGTTCATGTGAAGATACATCAGATCTGGAAAACGAATGCACTAGAGTGAAAGTTGTTCGGATGAAAAGAAAGAGCACGTAATGGGCTTCGATTGAAGCTAAAGAACACAAAATTTGATGGAAAATTGAAGATTTTATGAAGGATTGAAGAATTTTTGCTTTTTTCGGATTTTGGGGAGTAAGAAGTGAAGAAGATGAAGAAAATGAGGAGAAACGGGGTTTTCTCCCGTTTTTAATCTTCAGATTCCGTGGGGCGAGTCCCCCCGTGCGGGGCGAATCGCCCCAAATGTGGGGTGAATCGCCCCGCACGTCCAGAGGGCGCGGAGCTCTCTAGACATGTGGGGCGATTCGCCCCCCACCTCCTGAGGTGGGGAGATGATATTTTTTCGAAAACTCAGTTTTTTATACCCCGAAAACCATTTTACTCACAAAACCACTCGAAAAAGTTCACTCAAACATAAAACGAACAAATTCACATAAGAAAAGAAAATTGTTCCACGTATGAATGCATGCAATAAAGCGGTAAAAAAACAATAAAAACTTCGGGTTGCCTCCCGGATAGCGCCATTGTTTATAGTCTTTGACTCGACTCCTTGCGCCTAACTCTTCTTCTTGAGGGTACTAGACTTCCCTTTCATGGATCTTCTCCTCATGCCACGAACCTGTGAATAAGAATGAACATAGCCAGCAAGACCACATTAGTTAATGGCGTGAGAAGCATCAGGTGGATTAAATATGGCTCGCAAAACATGTCGCTTGCCATCCACCTCAATGGTGCAAGTCCTTCGGTAGATGTCTATCACGAAGCGTAGTTTAGTCAAGAACGTTCGCCCCAAGAGAACAACATCCCCCATTCCAGGTGTAGACACCGGCAAAACTACAAAATTGGTGTACACAGATGCTTCACCAATATTGACCAATACGTTCTTCACAACGACTTAGGGTCTCACAAAGGATCCATCCGCCAATTGCACAATAGCCTTATGCTCAGATAGTTTTCCAAGGCTACTTTTCTCGAACACATTAACTGGGAGCACATTAGAGTAAGATCCTGTATCCAGTGTAGAACGAACATCTTCAAGTTCACCAATCCCAACCTTAACATCGAAACTTTGAGGGAGTGGCTCGGGATCCTCTTGCTCCTCTTCACTCTCATCAGTACGAAGGTCCTTCTCTTCTTCCTTGGCTAGTGGGGGTTCTTTATCCTTGCAACACTCACACTTAGCAACCTTCTTGATGGTGATTTCAATAGGTAGATCACCCACTAAGGTAATGGACATTGACTTCTCAGTGTTGCTAGGCAGCTTCCCTTGCTCCCTACTTGCTCCTCGGTCAATTAACTCTTGCATCTTTTGATGGGCAAGCCTAGTGCTCTCTTCCAATCGATCAAGCCTCGCCCTAGTCTTCTCAGAATCTTCTTCATAACGTTTGAGAAAACTTTGGGTGTGATCAACCATCTTTTGCAAGTTTTCCATCAGTAGAGCTGTCTTCGACTTCGGTTTCTCTTTCGGAGCAGGATTTTCGCAGTGATCATTACCATAGTTAAGCCTACTACGGTCTTGGTTAGGGCCATAAGTTTGGTTAGCCGGTGCGTATCCTTGATTGTTCCGGAATCCTCTTCTCCAAAATCCACCTCGAGGATTCCTACCATATTGACCGTAGCTAGCTTCTTGAGTACCAAATTTCGTAGCAAAGGCTTCCTCTTCGCCTCCTTGAACCCAATTGCCATCATCGTATGCAAGATCCGATCTACACATATGAGCCCCATGCCCATAGTTCTTGCATATTCGGCAAACTTCGTTTGACACAGATGTTCCTGTGGCGCTCTTGAGGACTTGCTTCAATTTGTTGGTAAAGCACTCGAATCGATCCCCATTCCCCCCATACATAGGGACTTCTTGAGTAGCTGGAGCTTCAGGTCCACGTCTCCTAGCCATTGCTCTTGGATCCTTGAATTGCGAACCTTTAGCAAGCCTTTCGAAAACCGCCCAGACGGCTTCCGTGGTTTCCTCCCAAATATTGCCACGGCATTGGAAATCCACCACTTGTTCGTTCTCGAAGATTAGTCCATTGTAGAAGTGTTGGACTAGATCCGAAAGCTCAAAACCATGGTGAGGGCACTTGTTCATGAGGTCTTGAAACCTCTCAAACGCGGTGTAGATGGTCTCATCATAGTCTTGTTTGAACCCAGTGATTTGCGCCTTAAGCGCGGTAGTCAAGGTGTGAGGAAAGTATTTCTCCATGAAAGCTGAAAAAACCTTCTCCCAAGTGTCCAGTGAGCCCGCCGGTAGAGAACTCAACCATGACTTGGCTCTGTCGCCAAGCCCCATAGCAAAAACCTTCATTCTCAACTCATTCGTTGTTATTTCAGCTCCGGATCGTGGGAGTTGGTTGACGAAATCATCGATATCGTGCAAGTACCCCATCACATCTTCCCTTGCTAAGCCATAGAACCTCGGAAGTTGTTGGAACGCGTTGTTCTTGATTTCCAGATCACGAGTTGCAGACGAAAGAACAATCGTCGGTCCCCTCATATGATCCTTGGAGGGTTGAACCCATGCTTTCAGTGGTCTAGCTTCTGCCATTCCGTCGATTTCCTTGAAAAGACTGTGTAGAGATACAGAGAAATCGGTATCAGAGAGAGATTAAATAGGAAAATAAAAACAACTAGAACTAGGAATTGAATGCTGAAAATAAATAAAAGCCAAACAGAAAAATGGAGTATAGTCCCCGGCAACAGCGCCAATTTGATGAACCGGAATTTGTCAAATTCTCATTAATCAAATAAATTTGTATTTAGCCAAAGGCAATTCACAACTACAACAAAAACCGTAGTGTAGCAGTAAAATAACCTCGAGTGTCGATCTCTAACGACTATAACTAGCTTTATCAAATCTAACTTAAAAATAAAATCAACAAACGACTTAGCAAAGGTTTTTCTTATCAGATAATGGAGGTTAGTGACAGTATGATCATTCAAAGCATAGCAGGTTAATAATCATGCATGAAGTACCCGATCGTTTTGCATAGAGATCTTTGATCAATGAATTGTCCAATTGTGTTCGTTATAATTCAACACTACGAAGATAGAGGTTTTAGATAGATCAAAGAAATAAAGCAATAACTCAAAGTCTAATTCGCTTTACAGCCACCAGCATAATTATTAACCCTTCGCTAAGAAATCACATACTATCACCAACGAGAAATTTAGCTACTCATAGATGGCATGCAATCAACAAAAATCATAGCAAGATTGAATGAAAACATGTTGAAAGATAAATAAATATGAATAGAAAAACTGTAAGATACAATGTTACCAAAGGTTGTCAATCTCCGAAGAATCGCGATCTTACAAGCTCCAAAACGATAAGAAAAAGTATCTCCTATGCTAAGAATCCCCAGAACGGGCTCTGGAGAATTCCTACCTAAAACTAATCAGAAAGGTGAGAGAAAAGGTCTAAGAAAGTATGAAAAACGGAGAAAACTGAGCAACTATATATAGGTATTCGGCAGGTGTGGGGCGAGTCGCCCCACACACCGGGCGAATCGCCTGGTGTGGGACGGTTCGTCCCACGTCCCGGGCGACTCGCCCGGGACCTCCAGTCGGCTGGTTATGCATTTTCGACGCGTTTTTGGATTTCTTTTCTTTTTCGGACTCGGTTTTTGCCTTCTAGTGACCTTTTAGCCTTCACACTCGACCCCTAGACTTTAAATCCTATCCGAAATCTTCTAGATATCCCAAAAACGCCTTCGGAACACCAATTCCTTGTCTACTTCAATATAATTGCCCGAAAAACCTCGTTTTTCACCCAAAACCTGTAAAATAGAAACTAAAGGGAAACGTGATACTATTCTAATAAAATGCACTAAAATATAGCTAAATTAACATAGAGGATAGCTAAAATAGGTGAAAAAGACTCGAATGAAAGTGTAAAATACACGTTCATCAGTTTCTGAGAATCATTAGTGATAGGATTTGTAATAAACCTCATATCTTATCTTAGGAGGTGTTTAGTAGGATGTAATTAGCTAAATAAAGACATATACTGATTCGTATTACGTCTTAATCCATGTTTAGTAAATTGTATAAAAGTTTGGGCCATTAGGTAAGTATACGCTCGGCCCGCATATAACCGTGTATTCTAAATCAGGGCTCCAGGACATATACTCTTTAATACGCCTCTTTATTCCTCTTTATTCGATCATTCTGTTTCCATTCATCTTAATCTGGCTTAAAATTTTCTTTCGTCTCTCTCAATCTGGCGGGATTTTGTTCTAAACTGCCCGCTCAAATGATGATTATCTTCCCAACTTACAACGAAATTCGTGGGATATGCGGCTATATATCACCCATACATTCAGATCGAAGTGCAATACCAAAACCCTAGCTACAGTGTCGTTCAAGTCTATTTGATGTGAGTAATTCTTACCCAAAGATGTTATTGATTCCTAATATTTGTTATTGATTGTTGTTGTTGATTAATTATGTTGGAAATCTAAGGTCATTTTATTAGTTGGATTGTACATGACTGACTTAAGGATAAGAATGAAGGTTATGCTCTTGTGGTATTATATTATGCTTGAACGTCATCAAGCAACTCGAAAGCGCAAGAGAAGCAAGAGATATAGTATGATTAAAAAGATCCCTAAGCAAATATAACACCTTAGTGGTCTTGTTCGATTAAATGAAACTGTATGCATTGATGAATTGAGGATGGATAGGAATGCATTTGGTAGGCTTTGTCAGATTTTGCGTAATTCGGGTGCTCTTGAAGATGAAAAGTATGTGAGTGTGACTGAGCAAGTGACACTCTTCCTAAATATTCTTGCCAACCATAATAAGAACGTTTCCACAAAATTATATTATAAAAGGTCAGGGGCTACCGTTAGTCTATATTTTAACCGTACGTTGGATGCACTTCTGCGGGTCTATCGCATGTTTTTGGCTCATCCAGAACCAATCATCGAAGATTCAGTTGATCCTGTGTGGAAATATTTTCCAGTAAATAACCTAACCTCATTACCACTTCTTTAATGATGAACTACTTTATATGTTCTATTAGTTTAAATTAATACTCACAATGATTGATTGTAGGGATGTTTGGGCGCACTAGATGGAACACATGTGAAGGTGAGGGTGCCACTTGATATTAAAAATAGGTATAGATCTCGAAAAGGTGAAATCTTCACAAATGTGTTAGCCGTGTGCGATAAGAATATGAACTTCATCTACGTATTAGCTGGATGGGAGGGATCAGCAGCAGATAGTAGAGTGTTACGTGATGCAATGTCTAGAGAACCAGGCCTGCAAGTACCTACAAGTTATAACTTATAACCAACTATATAGTAATATTAATTATTTTTTAAATAACGTAAAGTACCTTCTTATAAAAACTGTGGTAACAAATTTACGTCCAACTTTCAGGTTGTTATTATTTGGGTGATGGTGGTCATTCGAAAAACTCAAAGGCAGATGGGCTTGTCTCCGAAGCAACACTTACTATCCTTTATCCGTGCAAAACAAAATTATTATGGCTTGTTTCTTACTCCATAATTTTATTAGGTTTGAGATGGCAGTGGATCCAATTGAGAACCAGTTTAATGACGTACCAGAAATTGTGGATAACACTGATTATATTGATGTCGTTGATCCATCAGATGAGTGGGCAGAATGGAGAGATAATCTAGCAATAGACATGTACAATGATTGGCATAATCGTTAGAGTACAATTTTCTAGGATTTTGTGTTTTTAACATTTGCTTAATAAACTTCAATGTTTATCTTTGTTTTTCTTTCTTTCAAATGTTTGTCTAGTAAACTTCTTTATATACCATAAATTTGCATGTATGTGATTTTGTAATTAACCCTACTTCAATGGTACAGGCATGGACAGTCAATCAGGCACGCAGATACCACAAGAAAAGGTAGGGCGTGGACGACGTAAAAAAGCTCCGAAACGGTTTTGGTCAAAGAATGAGGAACTTGTTTGCATAGGTGTGGTAAAAGAGCTCATCAAGGGGGGTTGGAGGTCCGGAAATGGATGGAGAGGTAGTTTCTACAGTGCTGTGAAGGATGAAATGAAAAGGATTATGCCTGAATGTACCCTTGTGGAGATCAATGTCAATTCTAAGCTAACCGTTTGGAAGAGGGAATGGATTATGGTTTATGATATTGCGAGATTAAATGGGTGTAATTGGGATCATGGTAGTAATATGGTTCTTGCTGAAACTGATGAACTATGGTCTGCTTTGAAACAGGTAATTATTAAAATAATTCTGTTTCTGTTTTTAGTGCTTTATAAATATAAGTTTTGTGACATTTACTTTTGGCATGTTCTTAATGTAGAGTGGGAAGGAAGTTGATAAGGTTAGGGGAAATGCATTTCCGTATTATGCAGATTGGTGTGAAATTTTTGGAATAGAAGATAGGGCTACAAGGGAGAAATCTTGTGATTTTTCTACGAATGAGAAACAGGAGCGGGAGAAAAGAAGTGCTGAGAAAATGGAAGGAGAGAATATGAATCGTACTAAGGAAAAAGATAAGAATTCTGGATATGATACCTATTTCACTGATTGTTACTTTGTTCAAGATGACGATGGAGACTCTAATCACGATAACGTTGTTTCTCCAACTGCTGGAGGTGGAGCAAAAAAAAAGAAGATGGATCATTCTGGTTTTGATGATTCATTGAGTGTCATGATGAATTCATTCATGAACGAGACAAAAGAGGCGTTACTTGGTTTGAACAAATCTATTGAAAAATTATGTAATGGAAACCCGAATGCTAAACGTGCTATGGAAGCTTTAAAGAACATGCCGACTTTGTCTCAGGTTCACAGACTTAAGGTTGCTGAAAAGCTCGTGGACAAGCCTATGAATTTGCAACTTTTTGTTGCAATGGATCCTGATGATCAGCTTGGCTACGTTGCAAACATCTTAGGTGGTAGATTTTGATTATTTTATTTATTTCTTTTCTTTTCATGATGTTTTGTTATTTGCATTTAAGTTTTGGACATGGTTGGTCATGGTGCCTTGAAGACTTTGAATTATCCTTTGAGAGTTATAAGTGAAATGTTTTTGGGTTTTAGTTGAACTAGTAGTGTTATGTGATTTTGTGGTTTGAGTTGATCCATATAAGATCTTTGTTGTCCTGTGCCATGCTTAAGGTTAAGCGAGGCTCGAGAGCCATAAACCTTGATATTACAGGTTGCTTTGCTTTTACTACTAAGCATTCATATCTGGTTTCTTTACATGGTGGTGTAATCTCCAATCATGGTTGAGATATTGCTGAACATGATGACATTTTATATGTCCCGTTTAGCCTTCGTGGCTCCGAATATGGCAGCTCATTTAGTTCATTTTTGTGTGGTGTATAGACCACCACATCTTCACAACTGATAATTGAGTCTGATCAGTATGCTTCATGACTTTATTTTGAAACCAGGACGTTTTTGTGACTTGTAATCGTGCTTCAGAAGAGGTATGGTCCCTGCTGCTACTTTTCTTCCTTGCATTTAAATGATCCATGGTGCAAATTTAAAAAAAAAAATTATGTAATTATACAAAAAAATAGTTAAATCATATTAGTAATCTATAGTACTGAACGTGGATTAGATTAGTAATACAAATCATTATGTCTACCAAACATGTTTTAATATGGATTTATATGATAATCAATATGGGTTTATATATCCACCTACTAGCAATCCATGTTTAAGGGGGAAGAAAAACAGAAGAGATCAAAGAAGAGTAAAAAGGATTTACCTCCTACTTCTCCTCTCCCTGTGCTGAAGTTGACAAATCCTCCACTTGATGCTGAAAAAGTATCAACCAGATCTCAGAAAAAACCTGAGACTGAAATTGAAAGAAGCTCAGCACCTACAGCAAACAAGATGAGAACTGCTGCTGACACTTCTGAAAGTTGTGGAGAAGCTCACATCATGTACGAAACTGACAAGCAAGATGATGATGAGTTTCCTTTGAACAAAGTGCTCAATATCAAGCCTATCACTGCTTTGACTCCTTCTGGACAGTCTAAGCACTTCTCTTCTAACTCCATATCCTCAGCAAAGGATCAAGGAAATGCTAAGTCAAGAAGAAGAAAACAAAGAGAAGAAGAAAGAAGGCTTTCTGACATTGCAGTAGGTACTGGTATTGGATATACTAAGACTAGCAATGAGGAAACCACTCAAAATGTGGTTAGAAACCTAAAAGGGTGCTGGATTATTAAGCTGGAAGACTTACTCGCACATGATTTCTTTCCAACTGTTGTGCTGAATCAGCTTTATACTTGGATTGATCTTAAGGTTGCATAGAAAGAAAGAGATCCTCCTCCATACCCAAGGAAAATTGCTTCAAAATGGCTGAATACCGAAATCTTAGTGAGAAGAAGCTCCATCAGCAAGAAGATGAGGCAAGAACCTGAACTCATCAAACCGGTGGATGTTGCTTATTACAATGACCCTATAACCAACAAGTCCAAAAAGAAATATCACTTGATTCCTTATGAATATTTCTATCTTACTGCAAAGGATCATGAAGAAGACCTCCGTTGGTTAAGGAAGATTCATGCCAACAAGGGAATTTCAGACACTCAGCTAGTTCATGCTAGCAATTAGGGTATGCACTTATGGGTAATACACTACAAATAATTGAATGGTGAAACTCATCACTATAATGCCCGTAAGAATGCAAGAATAATTCAACTTGAAGTCCGCAAACTTCTTGAAGATTATGAGAAGGACTGCGTTGAATTTACTACCCTTGCTATGAAGAGTTTGAAAGATATTCTCAGATAATCCTCAGCTGGACAAGCTTAGAGATTGTTTAAAAGCTTTCCTTGTGTAATGATTGTAATAGTTATCTATGCTCTTTCTTGTAAAACTTACTACTGAAAGATAACTATCAGCAATCAACTTTTTTACTCTTATTGGTTCTTGATTATGCAAATTACTTATGCTTACTATTTTATGTTTCAAGTATGTTTGCATTAATGAACTGATTTATTCAACATCAGGAACCTCTAAAAGGGTAACAATTAATTTAGCCATGGACTGTTGTCATCAAAAAGGGGGAAATTTGGTAGGAAACTTGTAATTTTGATGAACAGATTACCATGCTAAATTAAGAACAGTCTAGTGATTAATACTCTTAAAGTCCATAGGAAATTAGAATTTTTAAGGACATTGTAAAAGAGGAACATTTGCTGAAGACTTAGTATAGGTACTAGATAGGTTCTTTTGTTTGCTGATGATGTACGTTGTTTTCTGAAACAATCTATTGAAGTATAAGAACCACTCAGAAGACTTGAAGACTTCAAGATTTGAAGAAAAGAAGACTTGAAGTTTGATGAGATTTAGTATCTATATAAGGCACATATTAAAGTAAACTAAAGTACAGATTTCAACAAAGCAGAAAACACAAGTGTAAAACTTCAGTCTGCTGAGCTGATACAACGTACTAAAGTAACTACATGTGACCTTACCTGCTGAAGTAGTACTTATATTTGTGCTCCAAGTTTCAAACGTCGAAAAAGGTCAAAGAGCATTAAATGAGGAAAAAGTTGAACACGCTGCTGACAGTACATTCGTAGCAAGATAGTGACATTTTTTGGCTCCGGCTTAGAATTTTAAAATTCAAACGGTACCAAGAAATCACTATAAATAGAGACCCTTAGGCAGTGAAAGAAAGTGTGTCAACAACGTGATCTTAAACTCACATCTTTCTTAAACTCACTACTGTCTAAAGATCTGACCCAAGACTTAAGTTTGAAACAAAAGCTACTTGTCAAGAAGTAGAACTTTAGCTAAGAAATTGGTTAAGTGTTCTTTCTCCTAAACAAGAAATAGTCTTGACACCCAGAAATAATATACTTATAACTGAAAAGTTATTCAGTTGAGTTTCTTAAGATTACTTGGTATTAGTGATAGTGTATATGTCTTAGATACAGTCCTTATTAAGGGCATGCAACCCTTATAGAGGGCATATATGTACTATTACACAGGTCAACGTAATATAATATATGTTTGTTGTTTGACTATTGAGTATCGCTTTCATATTTATATTACACCAGGCATGCAGCATGTCATATCTCTATTTCTGTCTGTATTGATATTAAACATGTCCCCTCGGATAGATGACCGATCACACAGATAGTGGGAGCTATGTGAGTTATCATCTATCCAAAACTCTCCCTAGTCGAGGTTCATCTCGGATGTAGGGGTCTGAATGAACCAGCTGAGACTAGTATGCGTGGAGGTTATACTTGTTGGAGCAAGTGTGAGCGGATCCCACGAACACGGAACGGATTGTTGGAAAATCAAGAAACGTTCCCATAACTGCGCATAGTTGTTCGAATGATGATTGCCGAACAATGGAAGTACCCACCGGACACTCCCATCGATGTATATATACTCTACACCGAAGTGTCTATGGGAACCGGTAAGTTGTCGAAGTGATGCCAGTCGTCCTTTGGACTTACAGGACTTTATCATCACATTTGTTGCCCCATATCCTTGCTGGACCCGTCGATGTCAGCTCTGAATAAGCAGTTGACCCAAGACACGATCCTGGATTATGGCTACATAGAAATGGGGATGATAAGTGTTTCTGTGAAGGATTCATCTCTCATGTGTAGCACAGGAGAGCACTGCTCATAGTCGTTCATAGTTGTGATTGGTAAAACCGCTGGCCAGCGTATCAATATTATTATGACGGTCATAATAGATATTGGATTCACCATGCAACTCACTGAAGACGCCCATGGATGTATTATTGGGATAGACACTTCATCGATCCTAGATGCATTCGAGTCAGTTAGATGAAGGGACGTTACCATCACCGCGTTGAGCACAACAGACTTCGCAATGAAAGGGTTTGCTTTGAGAAACCTCTCAAACGTCCTCATGTATTAATATTGCAAATGGAACCGTCTAGGAATTCCATTTTGCCTAATCTAGGACTTGCTTAATACAATGAGGCCCTATGAGTCACACTATGTGGTGATTCAGCTTATCTGAATATCCTTGAAGATGGAATCGCAATTAATTTGGAATTAATTGTGATTGATGGATTATAATTGATTTGTAATTAATTATAATAATTTGTGGCTCAATTAATGATTTGGAATTATTAATTGAATTGGCTAATTAATTGTATTTTATGTAAATACAATTAAAGATTATATTTTAGAAATATAATAGAGGTTTGATTTGAAAGGATATGTTAATTTAGAATTAATATATGCACATGGGCAAAATCTACTTGGAGTTTGAATTGCCTTAGAACTATAAGTGGGTCCCAAAATCGGGACCCACCTATCACCCTTGGGAGACGCGCGCGCGCGCAAATGAGATAGGGGAAGGAGTTCGACTCCTTCCACTATTAGAAGTCAAAGGATAAATTAGATTTTCCTGATTGAGTTTTAATTTGATTGGGAATGAATCTAGACTTGAATTGGTTTCCTAGTGCGATAAGAATTAGATTCTTATTCCTTTTTGAAGTCTAATTGCTTATGCTTTAGGCTTCTATTGACTACTATATAAGTAAGTCATTAGAGAGATTTTTCAGTATCAAATTCTTGGAGGATTACTCTACCTTTCTTAGAGAAAACAAAAGCTCTCCCCTACCTCCACATAGCCACGCGCGCGCCACCCCTCACCGGAGGAAAACCGCCGCCCCATCTTCTTTGACACACAAAGAATATCCTAGCATTCTTCCGATAAGTTGTTCATCCGTGGATACCAAGGTTGAGGTTCAAGGAGCTGGAAACTGACTTTATTGTCTTGCAGATAATCAAAGTATTGTAGATATCTTCGACTTCGAAAAAGGAGAAGATTCACCGGATTATTACGAAGACTTGGAAGTTGTGCTTGCTTTTGGAGTATTGTAAGTCTTCTAATTGACGTGTTTGAATATATATGGCATATACATAATCAATTAACCTGCATGTTAAGAAAAATTTTGAAATTCCACTGCGTACCCTAGGGGTAACTCTGACCGTATTTTCTTACAGTGGTATCAGAGCCAGGTTAATTGATTACGTATATGTTGTATGATTTTTATGTGGATGCAATTGATTCTATGATTAATTCGATTTTCAAAAGTTTTGTTTTTATATAAATTTAGAATTTATAATTTTCAAAAAAATAAAAAATTAATATATATATATCGGACCGACCGCCTGCGTGACGCATGCGGCGCAGCCGCCTGCATGATGCAGCCGGCGGGCGCCTGCCTGCCGCAGGCGCCAGGCGCCTGCGGGCGCAGGCACGTTAGGGGACGGGACTAGGTCCCGTCCCCGTATTTTTATATATATATATATATATATATATATATATATATATATATATATATATATATATATATATATATATATATATATATATATATATATATATATATATATATATATATATATATATATATATATATATATATATATATATATATATATATATATATATTTATTTATTTTTCCCGGGTTGGACCCAAATCTAATTTTGAAAATTTTGAGGATTGAATTTTATATTTAGAATATAAATATGATTTAATTGTAATTCTTTTTAACTAGAGGGGTTAAATTTAATTACTATAAAGTTAAGGGGCTTATTTGTGATTTATCAATTTATTGTTTATTGCAAATAAGTCCTTCTACTTTTGAATTTTAGATTTAATACCTCCAAGGTTTCAAAAATTACAATTGAGTCCTTCGGGTTTTTGAAAATTGCTACCTGGTCAATAGAATTTTCGATTTTTCAATCTAGTCCAAATTTTCAATTTTCTCATAGAGATTATAAGTATGGGATTATAATTTTCATAATGAAGTTATGATGTCATTTGGCATCCACATAGGCTACTACTTGTTTGTTTGCTCGATATGCTATTGTTTGACAATGCATGTTTAAATTCCATGTATTTTACTTTCCGTTCGATCGCTATGCATGCGAGGGTAGGCGGCGCCCTCTTATTTGTCGGACCGCATATGTTATGTATGGTTAGGCGGTGCCCATTATGTGCTTGACCGCGTTTAGAACTAGAATGGATAGGCGACATCCATTACGTGTAGACCGCTCATGCATGATGGGTAGGCGGCGCCCTTATTTGTTTGTAGATGACTGATAACAACCCTCAAGCTACAAGCCCCAACCAATATAAGTGCAGAAATATATATATGTATGTATTTCTGAGATGCTTTCCATGGGGTGCTTCAATTCTGAACTTTCATTGCGTTTCCCTGTATTGGAGACCTCGTCTTACAGACTCGTAGTAATCGTCAGATTAGAGTAAGCCTATGGTTATAACTTACTGCATATTGTATCTAGCGACCTCGATAGGTACAATATGTAGAGCATCGGGTTAAATTAGATTTAACACCCAAGAGTTGCGTGACGCAATTGGATAGTCCTACCGGTCATATTATGCTATGCGACCAGCCCCCGTTGGAGTATAGCATAGTATGGATTTGGATCTTGGCCACTACGGTAACTTGTTGGACATTACCCGTATGTTTGTTTTGGGAGGCAAGCATATGTGAAAATAGTGGGAGTTAAATAGCTAAAGGACCTTGTTGTTTAGTTATGTTGACTGTGTATTTAGAAATAATATTTCAATAGTTGATTTATTATTTTCGTTCTATATTATTTCTCCTTAGGAAATTAGAAATGGCTATACCGTGCTCCGAGCTTGTTGCCAACTTGGAGTTGCAAAAGCTAACCGGACCAAACTACGTGGATTGGATCCATGAGGTACGAAAGGTGCTATGGTACAACGAGGTTGAGTACGTCTTGGAAGAACCTATCCCTCCACCTCCCACTGAATTCACTATGGAAACCTGTGATTGCTATTATGAAATGTCAGTGGAAAGGGCCGAGTTTGTAAAGAACTTGTTGTTGAATGCTATGTCTGACAATATGGTTGGACCATGTCGAGACAAGGAACCATATTAGATTGTGAAATATCTCTCCTCATTCTTGGATACTCCAAGGATGTGTGAAGGTTTCGAAGCTATCAAGATCATGCTTATCCAAAGACTTGGGACAGAAGAGCTGTCGCCTGAACAAGTCAAGTCATTGATTGACTTCCTCTTACAACTTGTTGGATATGACTTGGAGCTAGAAGCTAAGGCTTTCATTATCTTGATCATGCAAAGATTGTTGCAATCTATTCAGAATCCCAATGTCGGGGTAACAACAGAGTTGATTGCTGAGAGACCCATTGCCAACGAGTTCCTAAGGGTCAATCGTAGACCCAAAAGGAAGAAGGGTGGCAAGAATGGGCGCAATCGTAGGATGGCTAAATTTCGACTTAGGATCGAGATTTGTCTCTATTGCAAACTCAAGGGCCACTGGAAGAAAGATTGCCCTAAGCTGAGGGCAGATCAAGCTAAGAATCCACCAGCTTCTAGCTCAGGTATGTTTGTTATTGAAATGAACATGACTACTTTTGACTCCAATGGTTGGGTATTAGATACATCCTGTGGCTCGCACATTTGTAATAATGTGCAGGGGCTCATTGAACACAGGCTAGTCAAGCAAGGTGAAATCGACTTGCATGTTGGGAACGACAATCCAGTTGAAGTCAAACGCGTTGGACGCTGCAAGATAGATTTACCATCATGACAATGTTTAGAACTTGATAACGTTTATTTTGTTCCATCCATTGTCAGAAATATTATTTCCATTCCATTGTTGTCAATTTGGGTTTTTCCTTTCGTTTTGATAATAATACTTGTTATTTTTCGTTAAATGACCAGTATTATGGAAAGCTCGCTTAGTGAATGGTTTATATATTTTGCAAAGTAGTCTACCTTTATTTCAAATACATAACAAGCAACCGTCTTCAAGTAGGAAGAATAATCCATCTTATCTATGGCATTGTCGGCGAGGCCATATCAATGAAACACGGATTCAAAGACTAAGGAAGTTGGACTACTTAGAATCATTTGATTTTGAATCATATGGTACATGCGAATCATGTGTTAAGGGTAAGATGACGAACAAACCTTTTGTTGGACAAGGTGTTCGTGCCACTCGCTGCTTAGAGCTCATACATACCGATGTATGTGCACCTATTAAAGTCCAAGCACGTGGATGTTATCCTTACTTCGTTACCTTTACTGACGATTTCTCAAGGTATGGATATATTTATCTTATGAAGAATAAATATGAGACCTTTGGGAAATTCAAGGAGTTTAGGAATGAGCTCGAGAATGCATTGAACCTAAGGATAGTCACTCTTCGATCAGATCGAGGAGGTGAATACCTTAGTGAAGAATTTATCGACTACTTGAAGGAAATTGGAATTCAATCGCAATGGACCCCTCCTGGAACACCACAATTAAATGGTGTGTCTGAGAGAAGGAATCGAACCCTGTTAGACATGGTGAGATCAATGATTGGATTCTCGACTCTTCCAAAATATCTATGGGGATATGCGCTACAAACTGCAATCTACATTCTGAACCGTGTACCATCTAAATCAGTGGAGAAAACTCCTTATGAGTTATGGAAAGGAAAGAATCCCTCACTGGGCTATCTTAGACCTTGGGGTTGTCCTGCGATAGTCAAATTGTTGCTCGCTGATAAGTTAGATGCCAAGGGTGTCAATGTATATTTCATAGGCTATCCTCGTCAGACGAGAGGCTATGAATTCTATCATGCGGAAGATCACAAAGTGATAGTATCTAGAAACGTCAAGTTTTTAGAAGTAGAATACCTCGAAGAAGAGAGGTTAGATGACATGATAGAACTTGAAGAAATTCAAGACTTTGACACGCGCGAACATGAGTTCTCTAAATCTTCTGATTTGGACTCAAGTTCAGTGGGAGCTTTCGAAGAAGACAAGGGTAATGATATGACACTTGCTAGGCATGTCATAGTCAGTGAGAGTCCTGTGATTAGATCAACAGTTGAAACCACACCAATAGAACCCGTTGTCAATCAACCTGTGCAACAAGTTGCAAAAAATCAGCCTCCCGCTAGGGAACAGGGTAGCGGGGCACGACCAGCTGCATCAGTGCCCGCTGATAATGTTCGTGTTACACGAAGCCAGAAAAGAAAAGCACCAGAACCAGTCGAGCTCCGTAGGTCGAAAAGGATCCTAAAAGGACCTCAGAAGCAAAGCCTTATGATAGAAGACATCAGTGAACTTGATGTCGGTTATCAGATCGGGAAGATCCTGAGACCTACAAAGAGGCAATAATTGATATTGACTCAGACAAATGGCAAGAGGCCATGGAATTGGAAATGGACTCCATGTACCAGAACCAAGTTTGGAACTTGGTAGACTTGCCCCAAGAGGTTAGACCTATTGGGTGCAAATGGGTCTTTAAACGAAAGACAGATGTCGGTGGCAAGGTACAAACGCACAAGGCTAGACTTGTGGCGAAAGGCTACACGCAAAGGTATGGCATCGATTACGATGAAACCTTTTCACCGGTAGCAAAATTGAAGTCCATTCGAATTCTACTTGCGATAGCTGCCTACTATGATTATGAAATCTGGCAGATGGATGTAAAGACTGCGTTCCTCAATAGCAACCTTGAGGAAGAGGTCTATATGGTACAACCGGAAGGTTTTATTAGTAAAACCAGGCCAACTGATGTATGCAAATTACAAAGATCCATCTATGGGCTAAAGCAAGCGTCTAGGAGCTGGAATATCCGCTTTGATGAAGCTGTCAAATAGTTTGACTTCGTCAGAAGCAAGGAAGATCCCTGTCTCTACACTAGGCACAGCGACAGGGGAATCGTTTTCATGATCATCTATGTTGATGACATTTTGATCATGGGAAACAATGTCTCTATGCTAGAAGAGACTAAAGTTTGGTTATCAAGTACCTTCTCAATGAAGGACTTGGGTGAAGCGAACTACATCCTAGGGATCAAGATCTATAGAGATAGATCCAAGAGGATGTTAGGATTGACACAGTCCACCTACATCGACAAAATACTGAAGCGTTATAAGATGGACGACTCAAAGAGAGGCTTTCTCCCAGCTAGGCATGGGATTGTCTTATCAGTTAAGGATAGTCCTAAAACTGATCAAGAAAGAAATGCAATGAGTCGTGTGCCCTATGCTTCGGAAGTAGGGTCTATAATGTATGCAATGAATTGCACAAGGCCCGATGTGGCATATGCGCTTAGTGTCACTTGTCGACACCAACAGAATCCAGGAGTACCTCACTGGACTGCTGTAAAGAACATTCTTAAGTACCTTCGACGGACTAAGGAAATGTTCTTGGTGTTTGGTGGAGAACCAGAATTAAAGATGTCTGGTTATGTCGACGCGGGATTTGAATCAGATCCTGATGACTTTAAGACACAGACAGGATACGTATTCAAATTGAACGGAGGAGCTATCTGTTGGAAGAGTTCTAATCAAGCCACGATTGCTGACTCATCCACAGAAGTCGAGTACATTGCTGCATCAGAAGCATCGAAAGAAGCTGTCTGGATTTCAGAGTTCTTGAAGGAATTGAGGGTTGTTCCTGCTCATAGTCCAATAACGATTTATTGTGACAATACGGGCGCCGTCGCTCAAGCTAAGGAGCCTAGATCTACAAACAAGAACAAACATGTACTTAGAAAGTATCACGTTATACGTGAGATTATTGATAGAGGAGAAGTTAGTATAGAACGTGTCTCTACCACGGACAACGTGGCAGATCCTTTCACCAAGGTCTTATCAGTGGATGTCCACTTAAGACATTATGCTAATCTGGGTATTAAGCATAAATGTGACTGGCTCTAGTCCAAGTGGGAGATTGATAGTGTATATGTCCTAGAGACAACCAAGGGCATGCAACCCTTATAGAGGGCATATATGTACTATTACACTGGTTAACGTAATATAATATATGTTTGTTGTTTGACTATTGAGTATCTCTTTCATATTTATATTACACCAGGCATGCAACATGTCATATCTCCATTTCTGTCTGTATTGATATTAAACATGTCCCCTCGGATAGATGACCGATCACACAGATAGTGGGAGCTATGTGAGTTATCATCTATCCCAAACTCTCCCTAGTCGAGGTTCATCTCAGATGTAGGGGTCTGAATGAACCAGCTGAGACTAGTATGCGTGGAGGTTATACTTGTTGGAGCAAGTGTGAGCCGATCCCACGGCCACGGAACGGATTGTTGGACAATCAAGAAATGTTCCCATAAGTGCGCATAGTTGTTCGAAGGATGACTACCGAACAATGGAAGTACCCACCGGACACTCCCATCGATGTATACTCTACACCGAATGTCTATGCGAACCGGTAAGTTGTCGAAGTGATGCCAGTCGTCCTTTGGACTTACAGGACTTTATCATCACATTTGTTGCCTGATGAATGTGTATTTTACACTTTCATTTGAGTCTTTTTCACCTATTTTAGTTATCCTCTATGTAAATTTAGCTATATTTTAGTACATTTTATTAGAATAGTGTCACGTTTCCCTTTAGTTTGTATTTTACAGGTTTCGGGTGAAAAACGAGGTTTTCCGGGCAATTATATTGAAGTAGACAAGGAATTGGTGTTCCGAACGCCTAATTGGAGTATCTAAAAGATTCCGGATAGGATTTGAAGTCTAGGGGTCGAGTCTGAAGGCTAAAGGGTCAATAGAAGGCAAAACAGAGTCCGAAAAGGGGAAGAAATCCAAAAACGTGTCGAAAACGCGTATCTGGCCGAAAAAGTCTCCCGGGCGAGTCGCCCGGGACGTGGGGCGAATCGCCCCACACCAGGCGAATCGCCCGGTGATGAATGTGTATTTTACACTTTCATTTGAGTCTTTTTCACCTATTTTAGCTATCCTCTATGTTAATTTAGCTATATTTTAGTGCATTTTATTAGAATAGTGTCACGTTTCCCTTTAGATTTTATTTTACAGGTTTTGGTTGAAAAACGAGGATTTCCGGGCAATTATATTGAAGTTGACAAGGAATTGGTGTTCCAGAAGCCTATTTGGAGTATCTGAAGGTTTCCGGATAGGATTTGGAGTCTAGGGGTCGAATATGGAGGTTAGAAGGTCACTAGAAGTCAGAAACCGAGTCCGAAAAGGGGAAGAAATCAAAAAACGCGTCGAAAACGTGGAATTCCACAAAAATTACTCCCGGGCGAACAGCCCGGGACGTGGGGCGAATCGCCCCACAACCGGCGAACCGCCCGGTGTGTGGGGCGAATCGCCCCACACTTTTTCGTAGCCTATATATAGTTGCTCAGTTTTTCTCCGAAATTCATACTTTTCAAGACCTATTCTCTCACCTTTCTCTGTATATTTAGGTAGGAACTTCCCAGAGCCTGTTCTGAGGGTTCGTAGCTTAGGAGACACTTTTTCATAGCAGTTTGGAGCTTGTAGGATCGCAATTCTTCGGAGATTGACAACCTTCGGTAACATTGTATCTTACAGTTTATTCTACTTATTTTTATATATCTTTCAACATGTTTTCTTCTATGATTTCTATTGATTGCATGCCTATTATGAGTAGCTAAACTTATCGTTGGTGGTAGTATGTGAATTCTTAGCAAAGGGAAGATAATCATGCTAATGGCTATATCGCGCATTATACTTCGTGTTATTGCTTTATTTCGTTGATCAGTTGTAACCAAAATTCTCGTATGTTGTATTAATTATTATGCACAATTGGAACCTCGTCGACCTATGCGCATCTATATCTTCGTAGTGTTGAATAATTACGGAACACAATTGGACAATAGTGCTTGACTTGTCAGTATCTTTATCTTCGTAGTGCTTAATAATTGCAACAGGACATTCGATTGATCAAAGATCTCCATGCAAGACCGAGGAATTTACGCATGATTATTGACCCGATATGCTTTGAAGGATCATACTATCACCAATCTCCATTATCTGTTAGAAAAACATTTGCTATACCGTCTGCTGTTTTATATTCTAAATTAGATTTGATAAAACTAGTTATAGTCCTTAGAGAGCGACACTCAGGTCATTCTACTGCTACACTACTGTTTTCGTTGTATTTGTGAATTGCCTTTGGCTAAATAACAAATTTATTTGCTGAATCGGGACCCGAGAAATCCTCGTTCATCACCCGGTGTGTAGGGCCCTTCGCCCCATACCTCCCGAATACCTATATATAGTTGCTCAGTTTTCTCGGTTTTTCATACTTTTCCAGACCTTTTCTCTCACCTTTCTCAGTAGTTTTAGGTAGGAATTCTCCAGAGCCTGTTCTGGGGGTTCTTAGCTTAGGAGATACTTTTTCTTAGTGTTTTGGAGCTTGTAAGATCGCGATTCTTCGGAGATTGACAACCTTCGGTAACATTGTATCTTACAGTTTTTCTATTTTTATTTATATATCTTTCATCATGTTTTCATTCATTCGTGGTATGATTTCTGTTGATTGCATGACATCTATGAGTAGCTAAACTTCTCGTTGGTGATAGTATGTGATTTCTTAGCGAAGGGTTAATAATTATGCTAATGGCTATATCGCGCATTATACTTTGAGTTATTGCTTTATTTCTTTGATCTATCTAAATCTCTATCTTCGTAGTGTTGAATAATTACGGAACACAATTGGACAATTCATTGATCAAAGATCTCTATGCAAAACCTGGGAATTTATGCATGATTATTAACCTGCTATGCTTTGAATGACCATACTATCACCAATCTCCATTATCTGTTAAGAAAACCTTTGCTAAGTCGTATGTTGATTTATATTCTTAAGTTAGATTAGATAAAGCTAGTTATAGTCCTTAGAGATCGACACTCGAGGTTATTCTACTGCTACACTACGGTTTTCGGTGTAGTTGTGAATTGTCTTTGGCTAAATACATATTTATTTGATTAATTAGAATCCGACAAATTCCAGTTCATCATTGCCCCATATCCTTGGTGGACCCGTCGATGTCAGCTCTGAATAAGCAGTTGACCCAAGACACGATCCAGGATTATGGCTACATACAAATGGGGATGATAAGTGTTTCTGTGAAGGATTCATCTCTCATGTGTAGCACAGGAGAGCACTGCTCATACTCGTTCATAGTTGTGATTGGTAAAACCGCTGGCTAGCGTATCAATATTATTATGATGGTCATAATAGATATTGGATTCACCATGCAACTCACTAAGACGCCCGTGGATGTATTATTGGGATAGACACTTCATCGATCCTAGATGTATTCGAGTCAGTCAGATGAAGGGACGTTACCATCGCCGCGTTGAGCGCAATAAACTTCGCAACGAAAGGGTTTGCTTTGAGAAACCTCTCAAACGTCCTCATGTATTAATATTGCAAATGGAACCGTCTAGGAATTTCATTTTTCCTAGTCTAGGACTTGCTTAATACAATGAGGCCCTATGGGTCACACTATGTGGTGATTCAGCTTATCCGAATATCCTTGAAGATGGAATCGCAATTAATTTGGAATTAATTTTGATTGATGGATTATAATTGATTTGGAATTAATTATAATAATTTGTGGCTCAATTAATGATTTGGAATTATTAATTGAATTGGGTAATTAATTGTATTTTATGTAAATACAATTAAAGATTATATTTTAGAAATATAATAGAGGTTTGATTTGAAAGGATATGTTAATTTAGAATTAATATATGCACATCGGCAAAATCTACTTGGAGTTTGAATTGCCTTAGAAATATAAGTGGGTCCCAAAATCGGGACCCACCTATCAC
Organism: Plantago ovata; assembly: GCA_028274465.1. NCBI lineage: Eukaryota > Viridiplantae > Streptophyta > Magnoliopsida > Lamiales > Plantaginaceae > Plantago > Plantago ovata. The sequence goes on along the minus strand of CM051455.1, from coordinate 96,304,783 downwards.
CCTAGGGAGACGCGCGCGCGCGCAGATGAGATTGGGGAAGGAGTTCGATTCCTTCCTCTATTAGAAGTCAAGGGATAAGTTAGATTTTCCTGATTGGGTTTTAATTTGACTGGGAATGAATCTAGACTTGAAATGGTTTCCTAGTGCGATAATAATTAGATTCTTATTCCTTTTTTAAGTCTAATTGCTTATGCTTTAGGCTTCTATTGACTACTATATAAGTAAGTCATTAGAGAGATTTTTCAGTATCAAATTCTTGGAGAATTATTCTACCTTTATTAGAGAAAACAAAAGCTCTCCCCTACCTCCACATAGCCACGCGCGCGCCACCCCTCACCGGAGGAAAACCGCCGCCCCATCTTCTTGGACACACAAAGAATATCCTAGCATTCTTCCAGTAAGCTGTTCATCCGTGGATACCAAGGTTGAGGTTCAAGGAGCTAGAAACTGACTTTTATTGTCTTGCAGATAATCAAGGTATTGTAGATATCTTCGACTTCGACGAAGGAGAAGATTCACGGGATTATTACGAAGACTTGGAAGCTGTGCTTGCTTTTGGAGTATTGTAAGTCTTCTAATTGATGTGTTTGAATATATACGGCATATACATAATCAATTAACCTGCCTGTTAAGAAAATTTTTGAAATTCCGCTGCGTACCCTAGGGGTAACTCTGATCGTATTTTCTTACAATTAGCTGAAAAGTTAATCTCATAGTGATCTTCACCCAAAACCTCTCTAACCGATAAAAAACCCTTTTACAGGCGTGAAATTCAGGGGGAACTAATCAAGCAAGGATTTGCTGATAAGTGTTCCAAGTTTGGTGGAGAACAAGGTTTTAGTTATCTTGATAGGTTGGAAACAAAGCAAGGGTGCTTTGGTTTCTGGAATTCTAGTAGATTAGGTGTTGTAAGGAATCTCATCATCTATCTTAGTGAATTCAATCCTAGCAAGGACAAAGTGGACTAGTTGAGGTATTACGCCACCCTCAGATACCACTATAAAGTGTTTGTGTGATTTACTTACTACATTTACATTTCAGCAAAGCTTTAAGTTAGTTACTGCAGTTTCTCTAAAAAAGCCTTTACTCAACAGACTTGATTTAAATTTGTTTTGCTTAACCTGCTGAGTTGTTGCTTTATCAAAAGCACTTAATGTCGAAAGACTTCCGCTCTCTGATTATTTAAGTATTAGCAAAACTTACTACTGAACAAGTATTAAGTACCTTGCTGAGAAATTTGTATTAAGTATCAGCATAAGCTCTTTACTATAAAGTAAAAGCACCTTGCTGAGAAAGTTTTAGACGACAAAAAAGATTTAGAGACTATTCACCCCCCAGTCTATACTTGTTGTCTAAAGGGACCAACATCTACCATGTGAACCTCAATGCCTTGTTGTGCTTCATGGGGCTCGATATACAGCTTAACTCTTTGGCCATTTACCTTGAATGTAGCACCTGTTTTGTTATCCAAGAGTTCAACAGCACCATGGGGTGCCACTTGGATAATCTCATAAGGTTCGTCCCATCTTGAACGAAGCTTCCCGGGAAAGAATTTGAGCCGAGAGTTGAAGACCAAGGCTTTTTGTTCGGGAACTAGCTCCTTCCGGATAATGCCTTTGTCATGATACCTCTTGGTTAGCTCCTTGTATATCTTGCCATTCTCAAATGCTTTCAAGCGTAACTCATCAAGCTCGGTTAGTTGCAAGAGCCTCTCTTCTCCGGCTTTCTCCATGTCAAGGTTCAATTGTTTGATAGCCCAAAGTGCTCGATGCTCCAACTCAACGGGAAGATGGAAAGCTTTGCCATAAACCAAACGGTATGGTGTAGTGCCAATCACCGTTTTGAATGATGTTCAGTAAGCCCATAGAGCATTAGGCAACATACTCGACCAATCTTTTCGGCTTGGCTTGACTACTCTCTCCAAGATCTTTTTGATTTGGCGATTGCTTATTTCCACTTGCCCCGAAGTTCGTGGGTGGTAGGGAGTGGCGACAAAGTGCTTTACTCCGTATTTCCTCATCATTGTGGCAAAAAGCTTGTTGACAAAGTGTGAGCCTCCATCACTAATAATGGTGCGTGGTGTGCCAAATATGTTAAAAATAACATCAGAAAGGAAAGAGATGACAACTTTAGCATCATTAGTGCGGGTGGCAATAGCCTCGACCCATTTGGTAACATAATCCACCGCAATAAGAATACACTCATAACCATTGTTCTTAGGGAAAGGTCTCATAAAGTCTGTGCCCAAACATCAAAAGGTTCAAGGACTAGATTACCTTGTTGAGGCATCTCATTCCCCTTACCAATGTTACCACTGCGTTGGCATGGGTCACATTGCTTGACAAATCTACGCGCATCCTCGAACAAGGTTGGCCAAAAGAAACCTGAGTGAAGTATCTTGCGGGCTGTCTTCTCTCCGCTATAATGCCCTCCACACTCGAGTTCATGGCAAAATTTCAGAATAGAGAACTGCTCATTCTTAGGTACACAACATTTGAATACGTCATCTCCACCCCTACGGAACAAATAAGGATCGTCCCAAATGTAAGAGCGACATTGCTTGGAAAAATTTCTCTTTTCTGGAGCTGATAGGTGTGATGGCATGACACTTGTGGCAAGATAGTTCACAATGTTCGCGTACCAAGGTTCTACCTCCACACTCATCCATTGATCATCACGCAAGTCATCCGGAATGGGTGTCTCATCCGGAGATATGTTAGGCAATCTAGACAAGTGGTCAGCAACAAGGTTCTCTTTGCCACATTTGTCAAGGATCTCGACCTTGAACTCTTGAAGAAGGACCCACCGCATCAAACTGGGTTTGCTCTCACGCTTTGCTATCAAATGCACAAAGACTTTGTATCTAGTAATATAAGATCTAAACTTGCTAAGAGCAAAAACCACAACCAAGAAGTAGTGTAATTAATCTGAGCAACATCTAAAGTCTTACTTGCATAATAAATCACACGAAAGAGATTATCAATCTTTTGGCCAAGAACAGCCCCCCACGGCATAATCAGAAGTATCATACATAATTTCAAAAGGCATTTTACAATCAGGAGAGACCACAATAGGAGCCGTCACAAGCTTTTCTTTAAGAGTGAGAAAGGCATCCATGCATTCTAGGGTAAAATCAAAAGGCACATCTTTTGCAAGAAAGTTACTTAAACACTTGGCTATCTTTGAAAAATCTTTTAATAATCTCCTATGGAAGCCTACATGCCCATGAAAATATTGCAATTCACGCACACAAGTAGGAGGGGGTAGTTTTTCAATAATTTCAAGTTTCCCTTTATCTACCTCTATCCCTCTCTTAGATATTGCATGACCTAACACTATGCCCTCTTGTACCATATAATGACTCTTTTCGCAACTCAAGGTGAGGTTACACTCAATGCACCTTTTAAGAACACGATCAAGTTACCAAGACAATCATCAAATGAATCACCATAAACGGAAAAATCATCCATAAAAGCCTCAACAAACTTGTTTACTCTTAGACTCCTATAATCTATGCACATTCGCCACCCGGTCGTCTTCCTAACCGGCACAAGTTCCCCTTTATCATTTGCCTCAACCGTAATCCCAGATTTCTTAGGAACTACGTGAACGGGGCTGGCCCACTTGCTATCGGGAGCTGGGTAAATAATTTGAGCATGTAAGAGTTTAAGAACTTCTTTCTTCACAACATCTTACATGGCTGGATTCAACCTTCGTTGTGGTTGCCTAAAGGGTTTAACATCTTCCTCTAAGGCTATTTTGTGGGTACATTGTACGGGACTTATACCCTTAATATCTCCTATGCTCCATCCTATGGCTTCCGAATTTTTCTTCAACACCTCAACTAACTTAGACTCTTCATCCTTACCAAGCTTGGAAGATATAATCATGGGTTTATGATGAATGTGTATTTTACACTTTCATTTGAGTCTTTTTCACCTATTTTAGCTATCCTCTATGTTAATTCAGCTATATTTTAGTGCATTTTGTTAGAATAGTGTCATGTTTCCCTTTAGATTTTATTTTACAGGTTTTGGTTGATAAACGAGGATTTCCGGGCAAATATATTGAAGTTGACAAGGAATTGATGTTCCAGAAGCCTATTTGGAGTATCTGAAGGTTTCCGGATAGGATTTGGAGTCTAGGGGTCGAATCTGGAGGTTAGAAGGCCACTAGAAGACAGAAACCGAGTCCGAAAAGGGGAAGAAATCCAAAAACGCGTAGAAAATGCGGAATTCCGCGAAATTTTCTCCCGGGCGAACCGCCCGGGACATGGGGCGAATCGCCCGGTGTGTGGGGCGAATCACCCCACACTATTTCGAGGCCTATATATAGTTGCTCAGATTTTCTTCGAAATTCATACTTTTCCAGACCTATTCTCTCACCTTTCTCTGTAGTTTTAGGTAGGAACTTCCCAGAGCCTGTTCTGGGGGTTCGTAGCTTAGGGGACACTTTTTCATAGGAGATTGGAGCTTGTAGGATCGCAATTATTCGGAGATTGACAACCTTCGGTAACATTGTATCTTACAGTTTATTCTACTTATTTTTATATATCTTTCAACATGTTTTGTTCTATGATTTCTGTTGATTGCATGCCTATTATGAGTAGCTAAACTTATCGTTGGTGGTAGTATGTGAATTCTTAGCGAAGGGAAGATAATCATGCTAATGGCTATATCGCGCATTATACTCCGTGTTATTGCTTTATTTCGTTGATCACGCTCAGCCTAAATTCTCGTATGTTGTATTAATTATTATGCACAGCTGGACCCTCGTCGACCTATGCGCATCTATATCTTCGTAGTATTGAATAATTACGGAACACAATAGGACAATAGTGATTGACTTGTCTGTATCATTATCTTCGTAGTGCTTAATAGTTGCAACAGGACATTCGATTGATCAAAGATCTCCATGAAAGACCGAGGAATTTACGCATGATTATTGACCCGTTATGCTTTGAAGGATCATACTATCACCAATCTCCATTATCTGTTAGAAAAACCTTTGCTTTTACGTCTGCTGTTTTTATATTCTTAGTTAAATAGATAAAGCTAGTTATAGTCCTTAGAGAACGACACTCGAGGTCATTCTACTGCTACGCTACGGTTTTCGTTGTAGTTGTGAATTGCCTTTGGCTAAATAACAAATTTATTTGCTGAATCGGGACCCGAAAAATCCTCGTTCATCAAATTGGCGCCGTTGCCGGGGACTATACTCCTTTTTTCTGTTTAATTTGTTTATATTTTCAGCATTCAACCCCCAGAACAGATCTTGGATTGGCTCTCAAAAATTTCACCTTCTTACCCTATTTCTTTCCTCCTATCTTCTTCAGTAAATTCATCTAATCTGATCTTGGTTACCTTGCGTGTTTGTGCTCTCGGAATTTTTGGTGATATTGTGTTTGATTACGCTAATAGAACTAATTTTTAGTTTGAGTTGCTCTTACTACAGAAATACATATATGATGTCCATGCGCGCTCGCATGACACCCCAATTCTCGCAGGTGAGGAGAGGATCTTCCGTATACCTGGAAGATGAGTTAAGGAGGTATGAGGTGAAGGAGTCCATGGTGAGGTACTTACCAAGGTACGAAGATGGAGTAGGGATGGACCCATGGAGTTTCATTCGATCCTATGAGAAGGAAATAGAAAGAATTCCAGCACAAGGATTTACTAAGGACCAATTGTGCAGGAAATTATTTTCTTTTACTCTAGGGTATGAGCCGAGGTGTTGGATTGCAAGGTTAGAACCAGGATCGATGAAAACTTGGGGCCAAGTTGTAGAGGAGTTCTTGGCGCGGTTCATGCCCTATCATGAGACAATTGCCTTACGTGATAGGATCCAATATTTTGAGCAAGGAGAGTATGAGCAGTTTTGTGACGCCTACGAAAGTTTTGATCTGTATAAACATGAGTGCCCCCATCACCGTTTCGAAGATGGGGAGTTGATTTGGTGCTTCGTTGGTGGACTTCGTGAAGAGGAACGACTTAGAGTGGATCGGTTGAGCGGCGGTCTGGGAGAATGTACGGTCGACGAGGCAGAAGAAGTCCTCCGTAAGTACGCCATAGGTTCAACACAATCCGATGAGGTCATACCAATTCATATCACCGCAAAGGAAGTAGATCGAGGTGAAGCAGGAAGCTCATCCGAGGAGTATTTTGAAGCCGAAGAAATCAGTGAGGAAGATGAAATTGCACATGCCGAGCAAGTTGAAGATGACCTTCGTATAGAAAAAGTTGTTGAAGAAGTTGAAGTAACTGAGCATCTTACGGAAGAATTCAACTTGTTGAATTGTGATGAAGTAGAAGAGGTTCGAGAACTTGAAGAGGAGAAAGGATTGGAAGGCGACGCCCCCCTGGAGGTGGGGGGCGAGTAGCCCAGCATGGGAGGAGAACCGCCTCCCATGACCAGTGAGCTGGATGACCCCAGCTCCCCTGTTTCTTTACTTGTAGACATTCGTATCAATCCAAAGCCACTTCCTTCCATTACTACTGAGGTTCTTAAGTACAAAGAGGTGAATCTACTCCTCCCAGGTGGAAAGCTTGACAAGCAAGATACATAGGAGCCACCACTAAACAAGCACCTCGATGGAGTCAAAGTGAATGTCCTCCTATTGATGAAGTCCTTATTGGATATGCCTGCAAAGCAAACCAGTCCATTCACCATGGTGAGATCTTTGAAGCTTCCTAGTCTCTTTGCTACATCGGACCAAGAGAATGGCGGCCATCGTGGCGAGGTACTCTTGAGTCCATTCTTGAATACTCAGCCGACCGAAGCCAAACTGTTCGGTAACATCTAGTATCACTTTTTATTTACTCATTCTCTTTTGCTAGGGACTAGCTTAAGTTTCATGAGGGGGATGGGATGTGAACCATGATGTTAAGTATTGTTTGGCTTTGTGATGTTGAGTATGGTATCTTGTTTTTTTATTTTTATTGTATTTGCACGTTTATCGCTTTCTTAGTTTTTTAGGTTGCATTTACTGCATTCATCCTAGGATAGTCTTGAATGTTTTATATGGAGTTTATTGCCGAATTTTTTGAACTTTTTTATTGGGTAGATTAACTAACTATGCCATTAATCATATGCTTCATCTCTATGAATTTGTTTGAGGTTTTTCTCGCTTGGCTTGTCACATTTATGTATTGCACTTAGTTAAGCTTGGTAGTCTCGACATCACTTAGTGGTGTTTTCTCTACTGCGGTTCACGAAGGCCTTTATAATAGGATGATGCATGTTAGGGTCTTATGGTTGTTTTCCCGAGTAATTATGTACTTAAGAGGCAACAAGTCTTCACCATGCTTTGAGATTGTTAAATGCCTAGGAAGGAGGTAGTGTGAGGTTGTGTGATCCTTTGTCTATAACCTATTCTTTCGAATAGGTTTGGGGAGGGGGTTACACCATCGTAGACTTATTTTTCGTTTTTCATTTCTGTGTTGTGAGTTTATTTTTCCTTTTCCGTAAATTTTGTACTCCAACCTATTCTTTCGAATAGGTTTGGGGAAGTCGTTGTGAGTCATTTTGTTTCTCTTTTTGTTATGCTACTGCTGGCTAAAAAAAAAAAAAAGGAAAAAGAAAGAAAAAAGATTCCAGGAAAAAAGAAAAAAAAGAAGAAAAAAAAGGGAAAAAAGAAACTGGAAAGAAAAAAAGAAAAGAAAAAAAAAAGAAAAGACCCCAAAAAAGCAAAGAAGGGTCCAAAAAAGAAAGCCAAATAGCAGTTTAGCAAAGTGTTGTGTCTCATTTTCCAATTCTTGTAATGTTCGTAATCGTGTTGTAATTTTCTATTTTTTGTCTTTTGTTCTTGAGTGTCATCTGTTCTAGACCACCCTCGTCCTTCCATTCAGGAAGTGGTGAATAACTTAAGACTTTACTTGAGAGATGGGTAGAATAGGGGAGTGTTAACTTTTATAGGGAACACTCCTTCGTTTGATGAGAGCCAGTACTGGTTCGACCTCTTTGAGGAAAAGTCTTAACATGGTGGAACATCAGTAAGTCCTCAATTTCATAGGCACGGGACAACCATTCTTATCTTAGCATGCTTCATTACGTCGTCACTGACTAGGTCCAGATAGAGAATGTTACGAGAGACTATCTTGTCTTGACATAAGTGCTTATGTGGATGTGTACAAGTCAAACGAGGTATTCTTCAACCTATATTCATGCTTTGATTTATATGGTTTTTGTTCATATGTTTTTGATAGATTCAGTAGATTAGTTTATTTTATTTGGCATGAGACTCCATTTTGTGTCTTGCATTGTGTTTTGCATTAGAGTCTAGCTTAGTTGCTTGAGGACAAACGAAGGTTCGGTTTGGGGAGTTTGATGAATGTGTATTTTACACTTTCATTTGAGTCTTTTTCACCTATTTTAGCTATCCTCTATGTTAATTTAGCTATATTTTAGTGCATTTTATTAGAATAGTGTCACGTTTCCCTTTAGATTTTATTTTACAGGTTTTGGTTGAAAAACGAGGATTTCCGGGCAAATATATTGAAGTTGAAAAGGAATTGGTGTTCCAGAAGCTTATTTGGAGTATCTGAAGGTTTCCGGATAGGATTTGGAGTCTAGGGGTCGAATCTGGAGGTTAGAAGGCCACTAGAAGATAGAAACCGAGTCCGAAAAGGGGAAGAAATCCAAAAACGCGGAATTCCGCGAAATTTTCTCCCGGGTGAATCGCCCCACACCGAGCGAACCGCCAGGTGTGTGGGGCGAATCGCCCCACACTATTTCGAGGCCTATATATAGTTGCTCAGATTTTCTCCGAAATTCATACTTTTCCAGACCTATTCTCTCACCTTTCTCTGTAGTTTTAGGTAGGAACTTCCCAGAGTCTGTTCTGGGGGTTCGTAGCTTAGGGGACACTTTTTCATAGCAGATTGGAGCTTGTAGGATCGCAATTCTTCGGAGATTGACAACCTTCAGTAACATTGTATCTTACAGTTTATTCTACTTATTTTTATATATCTTTCAACATGTTTTCTTCTATGATTTCTGTTGATTGCATGCCTATTATGAGTACCTAAACTTATCGTTGGTGGTAGTATGTGAATTCTTAGCGAAGGGAAGATAATCATGCTAATGGCTATATCGCGCATTATACTCCGTGTTATTGCTTTATTTCGTTGATCAGGCTCAGCCTAAATTCTCGTATGTTGTATTAATTATTATGCACAGCTGGACCCTCGTCGACCTATGCGCATCTATATCTTCGTAGTGTTGAATAATTACGGAACACAATAGGACAATAGTGATTGACTTGTCTGTATCATTATCTTCGTAGTGCTTAATAGTTGCAATAGGACATTCGATTGATCAAAGATCTCCATGCAAGACCGACGAATTTACGCATGATTATTGACCCGTTATGCTTTGAAGGATCATACTATCACCAATCTCCATTATCTGTTAGAAAAACCTTTGCTTTTACGTCTGCTGTTTTTATATTCTTAGTTAAATAGATAAAGCTAGTTATAGTCCTTAGAGAACGACACTCGAGGTCATTCTACTGCTACACTACGGTTTTCGTTGTAGTTGTGAATTAACTTTGGCTAAATAACAAATTTATTTGCTGAATCGGGACCCGACAAATCCTCGTTCATCAGTTTAGACTCGTTCTCTCCTAAGAAAACATATTTCAAATAGCTTGGCAAAGTTTGGAGTTCAAGGGTTGGCTCACTAGGTGGGGGGTCACACCTTCGTCTTCATCCAATTCTACGGATTGTTCTACTTCTTCTCCTAAAGGAATCTCGGGTGCACTATCCTGAAAGGTGGTCATGGCTAACACTTCTTCGGTTACAAACCCTTCCTCAAGGTTCATGGTGAGTGCTGCTTCAAGGGGGTCACTAATTTCACGAGAGAGGTAAGTATCACAAGATATAGGTTCATAGCAATTAACAAACTTAAGCTCTTCAATTATAGCTTCTTCAGAATCGGGATCATATACCTGTTTGTATTGCTCGATTTTCACTTTGTCTCCCATTACTTCCATGGTGATATTATTCCCTCGGAGCTCGAGACATGTACTGGTGGTGGCCATGAAGGGTATTCTCAAGAGCATGATATGTTCCTTTTTCATACTAGCTCCTTCACCAGCTGTTTCCATCACCACCAAGGTGGTTGGAACAATAATTCGGTCAACCTTCACTAGAATATCCTCAGCTATACCAAGTGTTCCTTTCACACTTCTATCAGCCATTTGAACAACCATGCTTCTGGGTTAGATTTCTCCTAACCCCAATGCTTTGTAAATGGAGTACGACATCAGGTTGATGCTAGCCCCTAAGTAAAGCATTGCTTTAGAAGATCGGCCATTCCCCATGGTGATACTAATTATGAAACTCCCGGGGTCTTTTTGCTTCATAGGCAACTCATGTACCGAGTTAACCATCTCAAGTTCAGCTACTTCCCCCTTTTGGAGAATTTTCTTATTACTCCGCACCTCCTTGAAAACTTTCGTGTAGGCGGGAATATTTTAAATCAATTCCAATAAGGGAACGTTAACCTCTACTTTCGATAGAATGCCATATAAAGGTGAGACTCGAACATCCTTCTTGGCTTCCTTCACTCTCCCGGGAAAAGGAAGATGTGGTTTGGGAGGCACGTAGGGATTAGGCGACTTGTGAAGTACGCCTTCATTATCTGGTGCTCCCCCAAGTTTCTTTCCCTTTCCTTTCCCATGTTCGAGTTTGGGAATCACAACTTCCTTCGGTGTTTCCTTTCTCTTTGTTGGATACTCCTCTGTACCTATTGGACCTGAAACAATTGGTGGAACATTAGTCTTAACAGGATATGGTGGAATCGATACGTTTCTACTTCTCAAGAGTATGTTTGCTTCCTCAATTGTCTCGTCTGAATCTTCTTCACTATCCAGATCAGTCTCGACCCCATCAACCAAAGCTTCCAATTCCTATGTTTCATCACAGCTTCTATTAATTTCAGGTTCTGGGAATATCCTGTTGGGTGACTCGCCTGCAGTGCCAGGCGAATCTCCTGGCTCTACAGAACACTTCACCTGGGGAATTTTCCTGTAGAACAAAAACAACAGTTTCTGGGTCTCCTGCTGGGCGAAGCGCCTGGACTGTGGGCGAAGCGCCTGGCAGAGATTGAGCAGATAGTGCATTTTCTTCAATTTTCTCTTCCAAAACTTTAAACATAATCTCCGATTCTCCCAGAACTTGATATACGCTCTCCATTCTAGCATCAAAACCTTCTTGGTACTTAGTTGCAACGGCAAATAAATCACTCCAAATCGTCGCCGAAGTTGTTATAGCCACCTCATCTTCATCAGAAACAACTTCTTGAGATTGTACCTCCTCCGCCTGATACAAATAGTAGGGAATATTCTCCCCCGAACAGGTCTTAACTTTGTAGTCGACGTTATCATCATAAGAGCTTATGGAGATGGGGTCTGGAGCTTGGTACATCTCCGAATAGTCAATAGCTGGATTCCGATCTCTATTGTGTGTAGCAAATGGGAACCGTTTGAAAACTTCCCTCACTTGAGTCACGGTGCTATTCTCCACTCCACCACATACACCATCTCTCTCGATCTGCAAGTCATCGTCTAGCCCATTAAAGGAGCACATAATCAGCTCAAGTTCACTAAGACGGTGGTGTGGACATTCCCTCTTGTAAAGCTCAAATCTCTCGAGGGCATCACAAAACCTATCTGCTCTTCGTTGAGTGAATTCAATTATGCTCCTCTTCAGCTCCTCATTCTCCCAATATGAGAGGAATCGATCGAGGAATGTGTCGACAACATCTTGCCAACTCCTAACTGAACCTCAGGTAGTAATTTCAACCACTCCTTCGGTTTCCCCTTCAAAGAATAAGGAAACAACCGATGTAAAAGTTGATCCTCATTCAATCCTCGTGTTCGCAACAACTCCACATCACGGCGGAATTCCAACACAAATCTCAAGGCGTTTTCAAAAGGCAAATCACGGAAAGTACCCAAACTATAAAGAATTTCATCGGTGACCTCATACACTCTAGCCTCCGGTTCAAGACAAATAGCTGCTTCTTTCCTAATTGCCTCATAACTGACCTTGAACATATCCTTCAAGAGCACTTCTCACATTTTAGCTCCTGATCAACAAACTCAACACTTTCAAGCAAGGATTAGTTTCCGTTAGTGCAATAAAAAATTCACTCTGAAAATAGGTTCCTGAAAAAGATAGGGGAAAGACATGAGGTAAGAAAGTGAAGTTGGATGAAAAGAACCAAACAAAAATTACCAACCAAAGGAGCTAAGGCCCCGGCAACGGCGCCAAATTTTGATGTCGTTAGAATCAAAATTAATATTTGTTTAAAACTCCAAAGAACACTTATCACTACACAAAACTTAGTGCAATGGCAAGTTTTCCACGAGTGTCGTTCTCTCGGGACCTAGCGTGGCTTTGTTTGGTTATTTTGCAAGTTATTTCAGTCAACGAGTGAGAGAGTTTGAAAACTTTAAGAAAACAAGCAATCAGTTTGCCACTTGAATGAATTTCTTGTAAATAGTTATGAGAAAGGGTTGGTGGTAGTAATCTGAAAGCAATCATGCAATGAATCACGTAAATGCTTGTAAGTTCGGTGCGTAAAGCCTTCAACAAGTTCTACAAAGTAAACCGCCTACACAAGTTTAAGACACACGTCTTGAATGGATCATATCGATACTTTAGTAGTGCAATCTCTTACACAATTTATCTAGCATGCTTGAATGTTTTCAAATAATAGAACATAGCCTTAATTGACCAAGAGCTTGTCACATAATCATATTCGAAGGTATTTGATTGGCAACTATGTTCAAATGAGATAAAACATGCAGCAAGATCGACTCGGAGCCTCATACAAGCATAACGTAATTCATATTATGATCGAATCCTCATACTACCACCAACACAAAGGAATTTAGCTACTCATACTCATAACATTAAGCATCATTTCATATGAATAATCAAAGGAAAACATGAATTCAAAATATAAAGAAAGGGATTGATACAAAGTTACCACCAAAGCTGTCACTATTTGATGGTTTTGATCTAGAAACCTCTCCGTAGATGAATGTAATATGCTAACAAATTGCCAAATCTTCAATCTCTAATGTATTACAATGGTGAAATTATCCAAAACTGAGAACTAGGGCTAGAGAAAGCTCCCAAAATGCAGGTACAAAGTCTGATGATATGAAAAATGTAACTGAAAATGTTTATTTAATGAGGAAATTTGTTGTTGTCTTTTGAATTGGGTGGAGCGCCTGGCAGAGCTGGGCGATTCGCACGGCCAAGCGTTTCGCCTGGATCTGTTGGGCGCTTCGCTCAGCAGCACTGCAGAAAATGCCAACATTCTGCTCCAATTCTGCTTTAGGTCTCTATTCTGGGCGCTTCACCTCAGCCTTGGGCGCTTCACCTGGAACAAAAACGCAGCTCCGACTATTTTTCTTCATCTCAAAGCCTCCGAATACCCCCTAACCCCTTGGAAACACACATACAGTCACTTATTAGGTCTCGGGCACTAGCAAGCACGTACATGCATGTCGTGGTGCTCAAACATGATCCAAATGCATCCAAAATGCTACGTTTGGGCTCAAAACCGCCACTTTGTACCTAAGTTCCTAAGAAATGTAAAATAAACAAACGTGACACTATTCTAGAAAACTAACAACAAAACTAGACTCAAAGATAGCAAAATGAGGCGAAGAAGACAAGATGAACATGCTAAAAATACGTTCATCAATGTTCATGAATACTTGGATGATGGAATATATTTGTAAAACCCGACTTTGTTACTGTAAAAACCATGTCTAATTGGTTTGGGGCATTTTGCAATTCGAGTGGTAAAATCTGTTTGTTTTGATTTTAGATAAACTGATAGGTTTAGCAAAGAACTCGTCGTAAATCATAGTTATGTATTTTTCCTGACTTACTGGCAGAAGAGACAAATGTTAGTTTCAGCATTTCCTATTGTTCAAAAGTTTTCCAGATTTTTCTGAGTCGAAACGTTTTCTATCAAATTTCTTGGTTTGCGTGTACAGTCTCTTATTCGCGGTTTTTGTCAGTACATCAGCTAAAAATATTTTCAAAAACTAGTATTAAGTCTGTACAGGTTGTGTTTATATTTATCAAACAATCTTTTAAACACACGAGAGTAATTAAGTGGTTTTAATTATCATGGGGGTTTAAGAGTTGAATATATTCTATCATCCGAGACATTCAAGGTGCCATGATCCGTTTTCGAAGGTTGTTCAAAGATCAAGCTGGAGATTTCCATGAAGGCCTATGCAAAGGTTACTTTGTAATAGTCTAGGTAGTATTTTAATTTTCCTAGAAAGCCCGGTTCACTCTTGATCAATGTTTCCCATGGCTTATTTACTTTATGCTTGTTTTTCCTTTTGATGTATGATGTGTATGTTTGATTACACTTGCATAGCATATAGACACATGTGCATGTAGAGGGCCATAGTACAAATTCATGGTTATGTGTGCGTTTAGTTTATTCACAAACATGCACGCGATTCGACAAACCTCTCGCAACATAACAAAAGGAGTTAGTGTTATAGCTCGTAAATCAAATGGTAACTTTGAATTACTAAAAACACAAGGCAACGATTATTCTCAACACAAATGGTACATAGTTGTAAAAAGGTTTTGATAAAAATTGACATTTGTTACAAACCTCTCTACCAACAAGATTAATTCTTAAATGAACCTCTTTTCCATAACAAATTGGTGTCATCTAGAATTAAGGAGTTTTCGCAATTCACTGTTAAATTGTGATTAAGACTTAGTAGTTAAAACCAATTTCGAAAAGTCAGGAAAACAAATAAACACTTTTTTCCAAAAAGGTGAGTGGGAATGGATTTATGTTTCGTAAGGGTCTCCATTAAAGGGCATTACACCCGTGATAGGTATAATGGCGCTTGCGTTGGCTGAGATCCAACCTCCATGACAGAAAGTGACCATTATCTCTATCACAAGGTTTTGCACTCCTATATGGGATAGTTATTGGTAATGTTTGATGTATAAGTCTATACGCTCATTCACGAGCTCACTATATATACAAAGAATAATATTGATTTCAAATTAATGGTATACACTCACATAGGATGTTTGAATCCTAACCCAGTAACCTATTCGATATTAGAGAAAGTTTTAAGTTGGGACTTTGGTAATTTATGGAACAACTTTCCTTTTGGTTCTTCGAATGTTTTGACATGTCATTCACGACTGCTTTACAATTCGATCCCTTTAGTCGAATATCATAGTAAGACATATGCATCATCTTTGAGTGTTTATGTGATCTACTTGTTTACTATGAACATAAGATAATTGTTCTTGGTAATTCATACTTTTTCGTTTATTATTTCAGTTTACAATGTCGATTTTTGTTCCTGAAAGAGCATGTTGTTGACATCATGCGTGAGCACACACTCACAAATCACAATTTCGTTAAATGGAAATACAACTATCGCCTAGTACTTGCAACAGTTGGACTTCACAAAATCCTTGATGTGAGGGTGCCTACATTCGATGAGAGTGAGGAGGAAAACACTGAAAGGGTGGCTTGGGCAAAATGTGACCAACTAGCACGAACATTGATGGAGGAGACTATCACAATGGAAGTTGTTAGGAAACTTGTAATTTTGATGAGCAATTAACCATGCTAAATTAAGGAAAGTCCAGTAACTAGTACTCTTAAGGTCCATAGGAATTTAGAATTTTAAGGACATTGTAAAACAGGAACGTTTGCTGAAGACTTAGAATAGGTGCTAGATAGGTTAGTTTTACCGCTTATGATGTATCTTGTTTTCTGAAAAGAAAAACAACCTATTGAAGCATTTGCTGATGAAGTACTTTGTTTACACAAACAAACTATTGAAGCATTTAGAACCGTTCAGAAACTTGAAGAATTCGAAG
>CM051455.1:96257117-96288781 GCA_028274465.1 Plantago ovata | reverse complement strand
AGTTAGGTTGGAAACGAAGCAAGTGTTCTTTGGTTTCTGTTTGAATCGCTCTAGATAGGTGTTGTAAGGAACCTCAAACTTGTCTTAGTGGATTCAGTCCTAGTAAGGACAAAGTGGATTAGTTGAGAGATTACGCCACTCTTAGATACCACTATAAAAGTGTTTGTGTGATTTACTTACTGCATTTAGTTTTCAGCAAAGCATATCTTTCTGTACACAGTCACTCTGTTCACTTGCTGAAACCTTTACTTACTGACAAAGCACTTATTGTATCAAAGACTTCCGCTCTCTGATTTTAAGTATCAGCAAAACTCGTTACTGAAAAGTAACTTGCGCTTGCTGAGAAAGTTAAGTATCAGCAAACTCATTACTGAAAAGTAATAAGTTCTTGCTGAGAAAGTTTTTAAACGACGAAAGTTTGAAAAGACTATTCAGCCCCCCCCCCCCCCTCTAGTCTTTTCTTGTTGTTTAAAGGGACCAACATAAGTGAAGTCTTTTCTCCAAGATAAATTGAGTGCGAAAAGAAACCTTGCTTTTCTTGAAAGCCGACTGAAGATCAAATCTGTGGATGAAGCTCTTCCTGTCGAAGGACTTGAGAGCTTTGATCTGGGTGATGATTTCTTCAAGGAAGTTCAAAGTTGGGATGTCACATTAAAGGGTTATTGTGATAGCTGTAAGCGTGATGATACACACTTCAAGAATGGTGTAAGCAATGTTGATAAGTGTTTCAATTGCTGGGAACCAGGACATCATAAGAAAGAGTGCAAAAATTCAAAAAGGAATAAAGCCAAACGAGGTATTTGACTTTCCTTTGGGTTGATTTTATTAGTTGTGTGTCTTTGTTTAGACGCAACTAACAAATGTTTTTCCTCTTTTCTTTGAACAAATACTGTTCGAGTATCTAAGGCTTGAAGGTTAGGTGTTCATCGAAGGCTATGAGAGTTGGGAACGGTTCACAAGTACAAGCTTCAGCAGTTGGAGTAGCTAGGATTTATTTAGAAAATAATAAAAGTTTTACATTGGAAAATGTTTATTTTATTAAGGATTTTGCTCGTAATTTGATTTCTTTATCCAAACTTGTATCCGATGGTTATTCTATTAATTTTGATGGAATGAAAGTTACTATTTCTTTGAATGGTAATGTTATTTATCGTGGTATACAAGAACATGGTTTATGGATAATAAGAACTAGTACTCCAACACTACTGAACTGTGAAAACGAATAACACAAACAATTCAATTTCTTCAAATAAAACATACCTTTGGCATCTTAGACTCGGTCATGTTAATCTTGATAGAATTAACATATTGGTAAAGGATGGTCCACTAAGTGAGTTAACAATGGGATCGATGCCAACTTGTGAATCCTGTCTTGTAGGAAAAATGCACAAGAGACCGTTTAGCACTGTAGGTGCGAGAGCCGAAGATCTCCTAGAGCTCTTACATACTGATGTATGTGGACCATTTACAACCCAAGCCTATGGAGGTTTCGAACACTTTGTCACCTTTATTGATGACTATTTGAGGTATGGTTTTACTTACCTTATAGATAGAAAATCTGGCACCTTTGAAAGGTTCAAGAGTTTTTTAGCTGACGCTAAAAAGCAGTTAGGTAAGAGTATCAAGTGCCTTTGAAGCGATCGAGGGGGTGAGTACTTAAGCGATGAGTTTGAGGCTTACTTAGAATACGAAGGGATTATATCCCAATGCACTGCACCTGGTACACCGCAACAAAATGGTGTTGCGGAAAGAAGAAATCGAACATTGCTAGAGATGATGAGATCTATGCTAAGTTATTCATCCCTTCCCATCATCTTCTGGGGCTATGCTATGGACACTGCAACATACTTGCTTAATCAAGTTCTTACTAAGGCTACATCTAAGACGCCTTACGAATTGTGGTACAATCGTAAGCCTAGCTTGCAACATTTGAGGATATGGGGATATCCTGCACATGTGCTTAAGTCTAAGATGAATAAGTTGGAATCGAAAATAGAAGTACGTGTGTTCGTTGGTTATCCGTAAGGAACCAAGGGTGGACTCTTCTACTCTCGCGAAGAGAATAAAGTAATAGTTTCGAATAATGCTACATTTCTTGAGTGGGAGTATATGAAGGAGTATATACCCAAGAGCAAGGCAATGCTCAAGTTATTACAGTCTAATGTAGATCAGGACATTCCACGAGATAGCGAAATTGTACCTAGTAGAGACACGAACATTCAATCAGAATCATCCATTGTTCCTGGGTTGTCGGATACCCAAGAGGAACCCCTTGATAGTGGGATTAATGATTGAAGTGTGGGTCCCAGGATCGTAACCATGCCTCCTAGATCGCGCAGGAAAACTCAAGGAGAACCTAGACGAAGTGGGATGGAACGGAACAATACGTTCCCTTCGTAGGAGGCGCCCATGTGGTGGTGGCCGATGGTGACAAGGATGATCCATTATCCTATGATGAAGCTCTTGCTGATTCGGAAAAGGATAAGTGGATGGAAGCGATGGAACAAGAGATTTCTTCAATGTATGTAAATAAGGTCTGGGAACTTGTAGACCTCCTTGATGGATTCAAGACCATAGGGAATAAGTGGGTCTACAAGCGTAGGATTGGAAAGGATGGAAAGGTTGAAACCTACAAAGCCAGATTGGTGGCTAAAGGTTACACCCAAAAGGAAGGTATCGATTACGATGAAACCTTCTCTCCAGCGGGAACGCTGGAGTCCATCCGTATCTTACTTTCCATTGCCGCATATTATGATTTACGATATATGGGAAATGGATGTCAAGACGGCATTCCTTAATGGAAGTCTTGAGGAGACAATTTACATGGATCAACCCCAAGGTTTCGTTATTAAAGGTCTGGAAAATAGAGTTTGCAAACTGATCAAATCCATCTATGGGTTGAAGCAACCCTCTTGATCTGGAACATTACTTTTGACGAGAGAGTTGAAAGTTATGGCTTCCTTCAGAATGAAGAAGATCCTTGTGTTTACAAGTTGATCAAAGGAAACAATGTAGTGTTTCTTATGCTCTACGTAGATGACATTCTTCTTATGGGAAATATGGTAGATATGTTATCTGAATTCCAAGCTTGGTTAAGTACGCAGTTCCAAATGAAAGATTTGGGGGAAGCAGCGTACATTCTTGGAATACGGTTATACCGTGATCGAAAGAATAGGCTTATAGCCTTATCGCAAGCATCGTATATAGACAAGATTTTGTCTGGGTACTCGATGCTAGACTCGAAGGGAGGGACTATGCCCTCTAGGACTGGAGTCACCCTTTCAAAGGATCAATGTCCCAAGACGGACGATGAGATTGAAAGGGTGAGGAACGTACCATACGTGCAAGCTATTAAGGATCTCATGTATACAATGGAGTGTACGAGACTTGATATCTGTCACGCAGTCAGAGTTGCCGCGCGATACCAAGCAAATCCATGGGATACACAATGGACAGCCGTCAAAGCGATCCTCAAGTATCTTCAGAGAATGAGGGAGTACATATTGGTCTACTGCGGACAGGATCAGATTCCTATCACATACGCAGATGCTGAGTTTCAATCAAACAAAGATTATGGTTCTTCCATATCTGGGGCTATATTTTATCTTGGTGTAGGAGCGAAAGCTTGGAACAGCGAAAAACAAACTGATTGTGTTGTTGATTCCACTATGGAAGCCGAGTATGTGGCTATATCCAATGCGTCGAAAGATGCAGCTATGCTCGGGAACTTTTTGGCTAGTCTGTAAATGGTTTCAGATGGGTTAAAGTCGATGGTGTTTTACTCAAACAGCACGGCAGCTATAGCTAATGCTAAGCAGCCAAAGTGCTCCAAGAAGACAAGGCACATAGACCCTAAGTATCATGTGGTTAGGAAATTCGTAGCAGAACAGAAGGTCAAAATCGACAAGATTGCTTCGGAAGACAATGTGGCAGATCCCTTGACAAAAGCTTTACCTGTGCTCAAGTTTGAGAAACACGTGAAGGCTATGGGGTTAAAACCTATGCTCTATTTGCTCTAGTGCAAGTGGGAGATTGTTGGTAGAGTTGTGCCCTTCGAACAATAGTTCGCCTTAGTGCGTTGTAATAAAACCGTTTTGGTTATCTGAATTAATACGAATTCCTTGCTTGCCTTGTCTATATTCTTCAGTGTTACAAGTACTTAAACAGTTATCTGTAAATCCGGACATACATCTTGGTAACCATAAGTCTGGTATACATGTGTGATTGTATACAGTGGGATAAGACTTTACATGGTAGTTGTATGTAAAATTGGTCAGCAACGATCATGTCTTTAGGATTGGGACATGAGGATCTAAATTTGCTTTGTTGGGATTCTATACCTCGGTGATGGCTATCACCTATGAGGGGTTGGCTTATCCAGGTTGACTTATCAAGGGGGATCAATAGGAAGCACTTCATTTGGTTCGGGGAATCATATGGGACCTGGACACGACGAGAAGCAAAAAACTCACTACAATTGTAGTTAAGTTTTGTTAGTTGAGTTAGTTCAAGTTAGTATCGTCACCGATGATCATGAAGTGACAGATCGTAACTGGTTATCACATGAACGAACTAATACGTACGGTTACGGTAACTTTGATTCTACAGGGTGTGTTCACCACCGCGTGTCTCCTGTCCTGTTTTCTTGGGTTACCTAATTATGCATAGACGGGAACGTTTGTGACATACTGGATTCACTCACTCCGTAATTGGAGGACATAAGATCGACTCCCTTGTTAAGCTGGTTCGGCATACGGTTGTTAAGTCCTGAGCTCAACCTTTTGTGGAAGTTGGATTTCTCTGTCTGAACTCAGTGGTAGTCTTGGATAAGATGTAGACGAAACAAGGTTAACGACCTCTGCCTATATTCGATCTACGAGTCATCTTTGAAGGATCTGTACTGGTTATACAAGCTAGGTCACGTCACGGAGTAATGATTATATCGATGGACCATGCGAATGAATCGTGTGAATTAGTACTATTCTCTACGGGGAGTTCAGACATGATTACATAGTGGAACTAATCATGTCTACTAAGAGGATCACAGTGTTCTAGGTCCTGAACGTATTGTGGTGGACTTAGTGGGTAGCCCTTTGAGAGTAGGTCCAATGTCCTGTTCTTGCGGCTCTACAGACTGACACGAATAGCATAAGACGACAACGACATATATATGTTTACTTTTATATGTGCGTACAAAGATGAACTTGACCTGTATTTTGTGCGAATGAACAAATAGTACTTTGAGTTGCACTTGGGTAGCTCACATAATAACTTCTAATTATGTATGCAATTGCTTGAGGCATTGGATATGCTCCTATAAGGCAATTGAAGTACAAGGGAAAAAACATAATTTACCATAACTACATTTTGGTACTCTGAACTATGTTCGATTAGTTCACATATGACAATTGAGTCATGTATGCAATTGCTTGATACATCGGATATGTTTCTATAAGCCAATTGAAGTACATGGGTAAAAGTGTAATTTACTAAATTACACTTATGAAACTTTGAACTATGTTTGATTAGTTCACATACTCATTAGGATATTTGTATGTAATTTTGTGAAGCGTTTGGAAACATTTCCGGGAATAATTAAAGTGTAGGGACCAAATTGTAGTTTTTTGGTAATTGCAATTTTGGTGACTTATATATGTTTCATATGTATTGGGGATAATAATTATGAACTTATATATGTTTCATATGTATTGTGTAGATGTTTTGTTCAGTTCGTGAATCAAATGGGTTGGGTTGAAACATATCAAGAAAGTTAAGGGACCAGTTTGCGAATATGGAAAGTTTTCCATTACGATGTATTTTCCTTCATAATATTGTTCAATATATTATTTGGAACAACTTTTGTGAAGGGACCTTAGTAAAATAGTGAATGGTTTATTATATAAATCACTGTACCTGTTTTACGCAGCTTCACATAAGTTTTTGGGTTGTTATGCAGTTTTTACTTTTAGGTGAATAGTGCTACACGAAAATTATTTTTAAAATAATGTTTTTCAGATTTTATGGAATTGAATTAATTAGAAACAAACTCTTAGTTGTTTTCTAATTGAGATAGCAATTTCCTAACTGGATCAGAAAAACATATTCTTTTATATATCCTTTTCCAGATAGAGTCAAATAAAATCAAAACTTGAACCCCAAGGAAAATCAGCTGAAATCGATCATCTCTTGGCGTCCCTATAGTCGATTTCCTCAAGTATAAATAGAGAGCAATAGACTTTGTTTTTCAGTTGCTAGCTACTCTAAATTTCTGAAGTCTTATTCTCTCTACAAAATACTTAGAAAAATAAAAACGTACCTCCTCCATAGCCATAGCCGAATTCTCAAGCTCTCCATAATATTTTAGATTTGTTCTTCGTTGTTCAATCTTTAGTTGTCTTGAGTCCTCTCTCACTATTCCTTGTCTGGAGCATATAAGAACAAGATTGTTGGTCCCTTTAAACAACAAGAAAAGACTAGAGGGGGGGGGGGGTGAATAGTCTTTTCAAACTTTCGTCGTTTAAAAACTTTCTCAGCAAGTGCTTATTACTTTTCAGTAATGAGTTTGCTGATACTTAACTTTCTCAGCAAGTACTTGTTACTTTTCAGTAACGAGTTTACTGGTACTTAAAAACAGAGTCCGGAAAACTTTATACAATAAGTGCTTTTCAGATAGTGCTAGTTTCAGCAAGTGAGTAGAGTGACAGTGTACAATAAGTGTAGCTTGCTGAAAACTAAATGCGGTAAGGTAAATCACACAAACACTTTTATAGTGGTATCTGAGAGTGGCGTAATCTCTCAACTAATTCACTTTGTCCTTTCTAGGACTCAATCCACTAAGATAATATTGAGGTTCCTTACAAATCCTATCACTAATGATTCTTTAGAAACCAAAGCACACTTGCTTCGTTTCCAACCTAACTAGAGAACTGTAACCTTGTTCTCCACCAAACTTGGGACTTATAATCAGCAACACAATGCTTGATTAATTCCCCCTGAATTTCACGCCTGAAAAATGGTGTTTATCAGTTAGAGAGGTTTGGGATGACATGACTTGAGTATAACTTTTTCAGCTATAACAAGTTATCTAAAGAAACACAACTTGTAATACTTTTCAGTAAGCAAGTTAAGTTGTTTCTGGTGTCAAGACTTGTTCTTGATCAAAAGAAAGAACACTTAACTAATTTCGTAGCCGTGAATGTTCTACTTCTTCACAAGTAGCTTTTGTTTCAAGCTTAAGTCTTGGAACAAATCAATGGGCAATAAAGAGTATAGACGATTGAGTGCTGAAGCACAAGTGAGAGTTTGATCACGTTGTTGACACACTTCAACTCTTTGCCGGGTGACCTCTATTTATAGTGAATCAAGGGAGCCGTTTGAATTTCAAATTCTAAGGCTTTGCACCTTAAGATGTCATTATCGTGCTTTTGTACTTTCAGCAGCGTCCTTCATTTGTCTTCTAGTCTTCATGTTCTTCGCGTGCCTACTTTGCATTTAATGTTCATTTGAATCGAATTCAAATGTGAACGTTGGAGCCAAAATGAAAGTACTTCTTCGGCAAGGAGGTGACATATGTTTTTTAGTAAGTGGTCAGTCTCAGTTTCAGCAAGCACAACCTACTCTGACATATAGATTTTCACTTATGCGAGTTGTTGCTGAAAATCTCACTTTTTGAGCAACATGTGCCTATGTAGATACGTTTCTCAGAATTCTTCTAAATCTTCAGTCTTCAAATCTTCAAGTTTCTAAGCGGTTCTAGTGCTTCAATAGTTCATTTGTAAAAACAAAGTACATCATCAGCAAACTAAAGCACCTAACTAGTACCTACACTAAGTCTTCAGGAAACGTTCCTGATGAACGTGGGATTTGTCGGGTTCCAATTTATCAAATAAATTTGTATTTAGCCAAAGGCAATTCACAACTACAACGAAAACCGTAGTGTGGCAGTAGAATAACCTCGAGTGTCGATCTCTAAGGACTATAACTAGCTTTATCTAATCTAACTCAAGAATATAAAAACAGCAGATGACTTAGCAAAGGTTTTTCTTAACAGATAATGGAGATTGGTGATAGTATGGTCATTCAAAGCATAGCAGGTTAATAATCATGCATAAATTTCTCGGTCTTGCATGGAGATCTTTGATCAATGAATTGTCCAATTGTGTTCCGTAATTATTCAGCACTACAAAGATAGAGGTTTTAGATAGATCAAAGAAGTAAAGCAATAACTCAGAGTATAATGCGCGATATAGCCATTAGCATAATTATTAACCCTTCGCTAAGAAATCACATACTATCACCAACGAGAAGTTTAGCTACTCATAGTTTTCATGCAATCAACAGAAATCATACCACGAATCAATGAAAACATGATGAAAGATATATAAATATAAATAGAAAAACTGTAAGATACAATGTTACCGAAGGTTGTCAATCTCCAAAGAGTCGCGATCTTACAAGCTCCAAAACGCTAAGAAAAAATATCTCCTAAGCTAAGAACCACCAAAACAGGCTCTGGAGAATTCCTACCTAAAACTACTGAGAAAGGTGAGAGAAAAGGTCTGGAAAAGTCTTAACTTGGTGAACAGCAGTAAGTCATCAGTTTCATAGGCACGGGACAACCATTCGTATTCTAACATGTTTCATTACGTCGTCAGTGACTAGGTCCAGGTAGAGAATGTTACGAGAGACTATCTTTTCTTGACATAAGTGCATATGTGAGTGTGTATGAGTCAATCGAGGCATTCTTCAACCTCTATTCATGTTATGGTGTGTATGGTTTTTGTTCATATGTTTTTTGATAGATTCGATAGATTAGTTCATATCATTTGGCATGAGACTCCATTTTTTGTGTTGCATTGTTTTTTGCATTAGAGTCTAGCTTAGTTGCTTGAGGACAAGCAAAGATTCGGTTTGGGGAGTTTGATGAATGTGTATTTTACACTTTCATTTGAGTCTTTTTCACCTATTTTAGCTATCCTCTATGTTAATTTAGCTATATTTTAGTGCATTTTATTAGAATAGTGTCACGTTTCCCTTTAGTTTGTATTTTTACAGGTTTTGGTGAAAAACGAGATTTTCCGGGCAATTATATTGAAGTAGACAAGGAATTGGTGTTCTAGAAGCCTAATTGGAGTATCTGAAAGATTCCGGATAGGATTTGAAGTCTAGGGGTCGAGTCTGAAGGCTAAAAGGTCACTAGAAGGCAAAAACCGAGTCCGAAAAGGGAAGAAACCCAAAAACGCGTCGAAAACGCGTATCTGGCCGAAAAACACTCCCGGGTGAGTCGCCCGGGACGTGGTGCGAATCGCCCCACACCAGGAGAATCGCCCGGTGTGTGGGGCCCTTTGCCCCACACAATTCGAATGCCTATATGTAGTTGCTCAGTTTTCTCCGTTTTTCATACTTTTCCAGACCTTTTCTCTCACCTTTCTCAGTAGTTTTAGGTAGGAATTCTCCAGAGCCTGTTCTGGGGGTTCTTAGCTTAGGAGATACTTTTTCTTAGCGTTTGGAGCTTGTAAGATCGCGATTCTTCAGAGATTGAAAACCTTCGGTAACATTGTATCTTACAGTTTATCTATTTATATTTATATATCTTGCATCATGTTTTCATTCATTCGTGGTATGATTTCTGTTGATTGCATGACATCTATGAGTAGCTAAACTTCTCGTTGGTGATAGTATGTGATT
The DNA here is from genome assembly GCA_028274465.1 of Plantago ovata. NCBI lineage: Eukaryota > Viridiplantae > Streptophyta > Magnoliopsida > Lamiales > Plantaginaceae > Plantago > Plantago ovata. The sequence goes on along the minus strand of CM051455.1, from coordinate 96,279,094 downwards.
TCTTAGCGAAGGGTTAATAATTATGCTAATGGCTATATCGCGCATTATACTCTGAGTTATTGCTTTATTTCTTTGATCTATCTAAATCTATATCTTCGTAGTGTTGAATAATTACGGAACACAATTGGGCAATTCATTGATCAAAGATCTCCATGCAAGACCGAGGAATTTATGCATGATTATTAACCTGCTATGCTTTGAATGACCATACTATCACAAATCTCCATTATCTGTTAAGAAAAACATCTGCTAAGTCGTCTGTTGTTTTATATTCTTAAGTTAGATTAGATAAATCTAGTTATAGTCCTTAGAGATCGACACTCGAGGTTATTCTACTGCTACACTACGGTTTTCGTTCTTAGCTTAGGAGATACTATTTCTTAGCGTTTTGGAGCTTGTAAGATCGCGATTCTTCGGAGATTGACAACCTTCGGTAACATTGTATCTTACAGTTTTTCTATTTATATTTATTGTTGGTCCCTTTAAACAACAAGAAAAGACTAGAGGGGGGGGGGGTGAATAGTCTTTTCAAACTTTCGTCGTTTAAAACTTTCTCAGCAAGTACTCATTACTTTTCAGTAATGAGTTTGCTGGTACTTAACTTTCTCAGCAAGCGTAAATTACTTTTCAGTAGCTTGGTTTGCTGATATTTAAAATCAGAGAGCGGAAGTCTTTGATACAATAAGTGCTCTTTCAGTAAGTAAAGGTTTCAGCAAGTGATGTGAGTGACTGTGTACAAACAGATATGATTTGCTGAAAACTAAATACAGTAAGTAAATCACACAAACACTTTTATAGTGGTATCTGAGAGTGGCATAATCTCTCAACTAATCCACTTTGTCCTTTCTAGGACTGAATCCACTAAGATATGATTGAGGTTCCTTACAATCTCCTATCTAGAGCGATTCAACAGAAACCAAAGCACACTTGCTTTGTCTCCAACCTAATCTAGAGAACGTAACCTTTTTCTCCACCAAACTTGGTACTTTTAATCAGCAAAACTGTGCTCGATTAAGTTCCCCCTGAATATCACTTGCTGTTCCATCAGCAAGTGGCCAGTCTGAGTTTCAGCAAGCACAACCTACTCTGTCTTTCAGATTTTCACTTATGCAATGTTGTTGCTGAAGTTTCCACTTTCTGAGCAACACGTGCATTTGTAGATACCAGTTTTCAGCAATCTTCAAGTCTTCAGATCTTCAAATTCTTCAAGTCTTCAGATCTTTAATAATCTTCAAGATTCTGAGCGGTTTCTAAATGCTTCAATAGTTTGTTTGTAAAAACAAAGTACATCGTCAGCAAATGCTTCAATAGGTTATTTTCTTCTCAGAAAATAAGATACATCATAAGCTAAAGCATCAATAAGTTACTTTCTTTTCATAAAATAAAATACATCATACGCGGTAAAAACCAACTTAACTAACACCTAATCTAAGTCTTCAGCAAACGTTCCTCTTTTACAATGTCCTTAAAATTCTAAATTCCTGTGGACCTTAAGAGTACTAGTTACTGGACTTTCCTTAATTTAGCATGGTTAATTGCTCATCAAAATTACAAGTTTCCTAACAAATTTCCCCCTTTTTGATGTTAGCAATTCATGGCTAAATTAATTGTTACCCTTTTAGAGGTTTCTGATGTTGAATAAATCAGTTGATTAATGCAAGCATACTTGAATAATTAAACAGTAAGCATAAGTAAATTGCATAATCAAAAACCAATAAGAGTCAAAAGTTTCATTGCTGATAGTTATCTTTCAGAAGTTTACATGAAATAGCAGAGATAACTTAAACGGAATCAGCAAATAAAAACTTTAACAAAAACTATTACAGGGAATTAAGCTCTTTCAGAGGATTTTCTCAAAATCTCTCTTACACTCTTCTCAGCAAGTGCAGTAAATTCAACACAGTCCTTTTCGTAGTTTTCCAGAAGCCTACGGACTTGTAGTTGAAGAATTCTTGCATTTTTGCAGGCAGTATGATGATGCTTTTCAGCATTCATTTCAATGTACTTAGTCACCCACAAATGCATGCCCCAATTGCTGGCATGGAGAAGCTATGTATCTGAAATGCTTTTCGGACGAATCTTTCTTAGCCAGAGAAGATCTTCTTCTTGATCCTTAGCAGTGAGATAGAAGTACTCATAAGGAATCAATCCAAGTCTCTTCTATGTTTTCTTTGTTACTGGGTCAGAGTAGTAAGCGATGCCAGGTGGTTTGATCAGATTTGGTTCTTGTCTATAAGTCTTACCAATGGCGATTCTTCTTACTGAGACCTCGAGTTTCAACCATTTCCCAGCAATATTTCTTGGGAGGGATTCTTCCCTTTGATTTCTTTGGACCTTGAGTTCAATCCATTTGAACATTTGATTCAATATGGCTTTAGGAAAGAACTCATTCACCAGCAAGTCTTCCAGCTTTAAGATCCAGCAACCATGAATGTTTCTAATTACATTCTGAGTGGTTTCTTCATTGCTGGTCTTTGTGTATTCAATGTCGGAGCCAATAGCAATGCTGGCCATCCTCTTTTCTTCCTGTCTTTGCCTTCTTCTTCTTGTCTTAGCATTTTCTTGATCTCTTGCTGAAGAGTCAGACGAAAAATGCTTTGAGTTGCCAGACGGAGTCAAAGCTGTTAAGGGTCTAGCTCTTATGGATTGAGCTATTGTTTGATTGTCATCATCTTCATCATCTTCTTCATTCAGATTGTGATGACTTTCAGTATGGCAAAAATCTTGAGTTTCAGCAGCGGTTTTTCTCTTTTTGGTACTTGCTGAATTCAACTCAGATTCTGCTTGCCTTTTTGAACTTTGCTCTTTTTCAGCAAGTGGTTCTATAGGTAGTGGCACATTATCAACAAGAGGGGTTTGGTTTCTTTTTCTGGTACTCTTCTTTTCCCCCTTAGACATGGATTGCAACATCGGTGTGATGTGCAGAGAATAAAACTCATTGCAATTTTCAGCAAGAGTACTCAAACTGTTATACTTCATGATGATTTGTTGTTGGTCAGAAGTCATTTTTGACAACTCTTGTTGAATGCTCATCATGTTCTCTTCATGTCTTTTCTCTAGTGCGGCCTTCTCATCCATAAAAGTCTGTGCCTTTACGAGAGCGGTCTTTGCTAGCTTTAGAGCTTGACTTACATCTTCTTCATAGCTTTTGTGATAAAGACTGATGTCTTTCTGAGCTATGGTCAAAGTAGTAGTGCGTCTCAGCACTGTAGCCAATATCTTTCCAAAGTCAAGTGGGCTCTCAGCAAGCAATGCCTCATCTTCAGCTTTGCAGGCATTATGGACTTCCTTTAGTGCTAAAATTCTAGGAGTAAACTCCTCAACTCTTGGGAACGGCACTAAATGTGGTGTCAAGGAATGAACCTTAAGTTCGGAAGCAAACTGATCATCACGCGTCAGCAATTCTGCTCTTAGACCATCGTCTAAATCATTGATGTAATCAGGAGGAGGAATCTGAACAACTTTTGGGTCTCGCTTGGATTGTTCATCCTCATTTTCTGACAAGTAGTCATCATCCTCAGATTCATCAAGTTGAGCAACTTTTGAACCTTTATCAGTAGCTTCACTTCCTTTTTGTTGAGTGGTTGCTGATGGCAACGCTTCAGACTCAACAACTGGAGTTTCACCAGTAGTTAGTTTTAATTGAGTAGTTGCTGAAGGCAACGTTTGAGACTCAATGACTGGAGTTTCGCCAGTAGTTAGTTTTAATTGAGTTTGAGACTCAATTACTGGAGTTTCGCCAGTAGTTAATGGAAGGGAGGGGACTTCCGTTGATCTTACTCCTGAAGATTGACCAATTTCTAGATCCTACGTATGCCTTGCATGGATCAAGAGACTGTTCTGGAGAGCGCGTTGGTAATCTTCATCTTGTTCTTCATCATCATCAAGGTTTTCTTCAGTAACCTTGGCATCAGAAACTGGACTTTTGCCATTTTTCAAGGCAGCCCTTTTTCTGGCATATTCTTCTTCAGTATCAGCACCTTGCACAGGTGCTTGATTTTCAGCAGCAGTAGGAGGAGGTTGAGATTCTTGCTGAGGTTGTTGTTGTTCAACTTGTTGATTTTCAGGTTGAGCATTTTCAGCAGCTGTCAACTTCAATCCTCCAACATCAGGACTTGGACCTTGATTGTCATCGTCATCGTCTTTCTTGTCCTTGGAATCTTTCCCATCATCATCACTGGGATCAGTGGGAATGTTCTCATCTTCTTCTTCTTCATCATCGTCTGTCAGAATGACTAGCTCAACATGCTTATACAAAGCAACACTTGTCACTTCCTCTTCCTCATTGATTTTGTGGGGATCAGCCACCACAGGTACAAATGAACCTTTGAGCAACAGCTTGTTCAGCTGGAGAGGCACTCTTGAATTTTGCCTTCATATTCTCTCTGATTTGAGCAATCAGATTCGAGCTCATTTGCTGAGAATATGACATGTCTTCAGGAAGGATGGAGTGGAAAAATGTTTCGAGCTTTAGCAGAGAAGATCTCTTTTTCTCGTTTGAAAGATGAAGGTGAAGATCAGAGAAATCCATTCGCCTGTACCTTTGCCAGTTGCTGACGGACTTAGCAACTCTTGACAAAGTAGTCCTTTTGAAGTTCAAGTACAATTCCTCAGAACTTACTTGATGATCTTCAGTGATGAGTACCACTTCAGTGGTCTCCTTTTGAGCCTGAAAAAGAACGTTATTTAGATCAGGATTGGTTTGGAGAATTGTTTTAGAGTTCATATATGAAACATGATTTACCTGCTGAGAGTCAACAAGCTCATGTAGTACAATTTCCAATCCATGAGGAGCTTGAGTAGCATCCTCCATTCGTTCATCCTGAAATAAATTAGAGTTAGACACAAGTACTAAGCTATCAAACTTAGTTTTAATACCAAAAACATTAACTACCTGCTGAGCAGGGAGTGTTTGTTCTGGTGCAGAGGCTTCAGCAACCATCTGACTTGCATCTTGAGAAGTCTGTAGAGATAATATAATATTAGCAAAAGAACAAGTTTCAGAAATTGAAGTTTTACTGATGGTTGAATTAACTACCTGCTGAAGAAGGACAGGTTGTGGCTCAGTCCTTTCAGCATTAACAGTTTCTTCAGCTTCTTGGACTGTTTCTTCAGCAGACTTCTGGTTTTGCTCTAATTGAGAAAGCTGTGCGGTTTCAGCAATCTCCCTTGTCTCTGAAATGACAAGTTGAGCAGAAGCATCTTGACCCTTAAGCTCACTGCTTGTCATGAAGGCATCAATAGATTTGTTGGATGATTCTTCAATCTCCAACTCCATTTGTTTGCTTATTTGTTCCAGTACAAGATGGACTTTGTCGATTGATGTTTTGGGTGAACTTGGGCCAGTATTCTCAGCATCACGAGATGCGTCATTGAATTAACTACCTGCTAAAGAAGGACAGGTTGTGGCTCAGTCCTTTCAGCATTAACAGTTTCTTCAGCTTCTTGGACTGTTTCTTCAGCAAACTTCTGGTTTTTCTTTAATTGAGAAAGCCGTGCGGTTTCAGCAATCTCCTTTGTCTCTGAAATGACAAGTTGAGCAGAAGCATCTTGACCCTTAAGCTCACTGCTTGTCATGATGGCATCAATAGATTTGTTGGATGATTCTTCAATCTCCAACTCCATTTGTTTGCTTATTTGTTCCAGTACAAGCTGGACTTTGTCGATTGATGTCTTGGGTGAACTTGGGCCAGTATTCTCAGCATCACGAGATGTGTCGTTGAATAATGCTTCTTTTGTTTCAGCAACTTTTTGAACCGGAACCATTGCTGTCTCAGCAACTGGTCCTTCAGCAATCGGGGTTTCAGCAACTTGATGAGTTGCTTGTTCAGCAACCATCTTTTCAGCAGCATCAGCAAGTGCCGCTCTTTGCAGATCAGCAGCAATGTCACTTGCTGGTTCCAAAGTTGGATCATCTAAATTATCTACAATGTAGATATCTGGGACTTGGGCAGGAATTTTATTTCCACTGCCTTGTGGTCTATTCTCAGTAGAGGTATCAACGTTAAGTTGATTATTGAAGGCTTTCGCAAACACTTCAACATTGCTGACATAGGTTTCAGTGATCACCTCAGCAACATCTACTGGCAAATGCGTTTTAGCATTTGTCTGGGAATTGTCTGAGAGGTCTTGGACAGCAGGGACTGACTTTCGGGCCAGTGTTTTCTTTCTTTTGTTGCTGGTCCATTTCCTCTTAGGTACGGGGTTTGCTGATGACGCTGCAGTCTGAGTGTCATCATCAGCTTTCCTCTTTTTCTTGTTAGATTTCTCCAGTTTCCCAGAGTCATCTATAGTTGCATTTTCAGCAACGGCTCTTGTACACGTACCTTGTTGATTTTCTACAACAGTTTCTTTTGTGTTAACACTACCAACAACAGTTTCGTCTCTAAGTTGCTGAGTGGTAACATCTGCAGCTGTTGTATACCTTTCTTGCTAGCTTGTGCTGACAACATTTGCAGTTGTTGTCTTCTTAGTTTTCTTTCCAGCAGTCTTAGGTACATTCTGCTTGTAGAATGATCTTCCCACATTGCACACAGATTTCTTGATTGGCAATGGGTTTCTTAGCTGAATCCTGAAATGTTCAAGGATATAGCATATCTTGATTCCATACATAACTGGAAAGGAAGGTGAGACCTTGTTGTCTTCTACCTCTACCTTAAACTTAGTAACACAATCAACAAGCCTGTTGAAAATGTACTTAGCCCAGTTAAATTCCGTTTTATTTTCATGGATATGCATCAGCAATGGCCATCTTCTCAAGCCTACTTGGTCAATTCCTCCTACTTGGGAGTCAAGAACTTTTATTAGTAGTAGAGCTACTAGACAAAGCGAATGGCAGAGATGCTTTCTCTTAACGTGCTTTGTCCAAGTCACGAGAGCAATCTCGCCTTTCTTCATTTTCTCATTTCTGACGTCACTATAGAAAGCTTCAATTTCTTCGTCAGTGGCAGTGACGTCATCTTCAGTTCCAGTGGTTGGAATCTGAAATATCTCCGCTAAATCAGTCCATTTCAGGACGATTTGCGTGTTCTGAACTGTAGTACAGATCACTTTTTCAGTGACTCCTTTACTATCAGTAAGGGACTGGATTTCTGCATTGTTGTAGAATTCCATTGTATCAATCATGCTCACTTGCTTAGTGCGAGCAGAGATAAAGTTCATGAGGCCTTGCTGCTTGATAAGCTCAAGCGCCTCTTCATTTTCGTCATCGAGTTCTTGTTCATAAAAGTACATAATGTACTTTTCTTTTGCAAAACCTCCCCATTGCATCAACATCTCACACTTTGCAGTGTCAAGATATGACGGAGGCATAGGTTTTTCGGATATGCGGTCGTTTTTCAACACAACTTTCGTTGTGGTTGTAGCCGGAGTAGTCACCGGAGCAGTGCGTGTTTCAGCACTGTCAACCTTTGATGACTTTGAGGACTTAGAAGACTGTCTCTTGGGAGCCATTTCTTTTATAGAGCAAGAAAATGTGTACGAAAAGAGATAGTTTGCTTTTTGACCGGAGGTACAGTAGATTCAGGCTAAAATTGGCAGAGAAAGGAAATGTGAGTTAAAGAATTTTGTCATTTCTCTAACTCCTTCTTTATATAGTTTCTCTGGTGTGTGAGAAACTCAATCGATTTGAGCTCTCAGCAAGGGTAAAACAGAGAAACACTGGAGTTAGTGGAGCCTTTGCATTAAATGCGTAGTGGCCCACTATCTTGAAACAGTCAGAGCACTCTCTCTCTTTGTTTTATTAATCGTTAGATTAGTAACTCCTTTTAATCAATGGTCACGATTGAATTTCATGTCATGATTATTACGAATTTATTTGTGCCCGATTAACGTCACAAATTGATTTTACCGAGTTTTAAGGGAATAGATTGCTTGCTGAAATAGACAAGAATCTTTTCAGCGAGTTTGTATTATCAACCTAGATACTTGCTGAAAGTTCCCCCTTACTTAGATATCTCATCTTTTCTTAAGTTTAAAAGATATTTCTTATTTCCCGTATCAGTAAATTCTTTTGTACTTGAGATATCCTTTGGTAAAATCTGAGAGATGAGCTTAGCTCTTTTTCTGAGTTCCCGTCTCAGAAAATTCCTTGATACTTGAATACCTGTTTCAGTATCTTTGATTGTCTGAATGCCTGTTTCAGCAATCCTTAAGCTCTTTGTCTTACTGAGTGCCTGTCTCAGCAAGTGATCAAGTTTCCTAACAAATACCCGTTTTGAAGGAATTACTTGTTGAATGCCTGTTTCATCAAACATGTAGTGACCTATCATTTCTTAGAAGAAATCAGTTACTGAGTCTTTTAAACAGGAATACTTTGGCTTGCTGAATACCTGTTTCATCATTCTGCCAAGTGTATCCTTTATTGAGGTAGTTCAATCAATCCAAGGTTATACCTTAGCATTGCGAACCTATTATCCGGTAGGGGCTTGGTAAAGATGTCAGCAAGCTGATCATCAGTGCCTACTTTCACAACCTCAATATCACCTTTTTCCACATGATCTCTAATGAAATGATGTCTAATATCAATGTGCTTAGTCCTAGAGTGAAACTTAGGATTTTGCGTGATTGCAATAGAAATTGTATTATCACAATAGATTGGTGTTTTCTTTTCAGAAATACCATAATCTCTTAATTGTTGCTAAATCCATAGGATTTGAGCTATGCAACAACCAGCTGCAATGTATTCAGATTCAGTAGACGAATTGGCAACACAAGTTTGCTTCTTGCTGAACCATGATATTAATCTAGTACCAAAAAACTGACAAGTTCCAGAGGTACTTTTTCTATCAAGAGTTGATCCTCCATGATCAGCGTCAGAATAACCAACCAATTCAAGTCCAGAATCTTTAGGATACCATAATCCAACATTGATTGTACCTTTAACATATTTCAGTATCTTGATTGCCTTTTTGTAGTGTGATTCTCTTGGATCAGATTGGAATCTTGCACACACACAAACAGCATACTGAATGTCAGGTCTACTTGCTGTTAGATACAACAAGGAACCAATGAGCTTCCTATACTTGTGTTCTTCAACACTTTTGTCCTCTTTAGTATAGCCCAATTTGGTACCAACACTCATAGGGATCTTTTCAGGTTTCTCATCCTCTTTGATCCTAAACTTTATGAGCATTTCTTTCGCATACTTTGCTTGATTTATGAATATTCCATCTTTGAGTTGCTTGACTTGCAATCCTAGGAAATAATTTAATTTTCCCATCATACTCATTTCAAACTTATTTGTCATGAGTTTGGCAAAATCATCACAAAGTTGCTTGTCCTTAGATCCAAAAATTATGTCATCCACATAAATTTGAACTAAGATTATTTTACCATCATGGTTCATGGTAAATAAGGTTTTGTCAACTTCACCTTTCTTGAAACCATTTTCCAGCAAGAACTTAGCCAAGGTATCATACCATGCTCTTGGTGCTTGCTTTAGACCATATACAGCTTTCTGAAGCTTGTATACCATCTTGATTTTTGAGGGAAGTTCAAATCCAGGGGGTTGTTCTAGGTAGACTTCTTCAGCAAGTTCACCATTCAAGAATGCACTTTTAACATCCATTTGGTAAACAATGAAGTCATTGTGAGCAGCAAAGGCCAAGAAAATCCTAATTGCATCCAATCTTGCAACTGGTGCATAAGACTCATCATAGTCCAATCCTTTAGTCTGACAGTAACCTTGAGCAACTAAACGTGCTTTATTTCTTGTTACTTCACCAGACTCGCTCAGCTTGTTTCTGAACACCCACTTTGTACCAATAGATTTCTTGTCTTCAGCAAGTGGCACAAGTTTCCAGACTTTGTTTCTTTCAAATTGATCCAATTCTTCTTGCATTGCCTTTATCCATTCAGAATGCTTTAAAGCTTCTTCTATGGTTTTAGGTTCAATTCCTGACACAAAGCAAGAGAACAATGATTCTACTTCTACGACAATTTCTTCTTCAGCAAGTCCATGAGTAGCTTTGGATCTAGTCACTTGGCGTTTATTAATATCGCCAATCATATCCGTAGAGGGATGATCTCTAATCCATTTATTAACAGGTTTTCTGTTTGTTGGATCAGGATATGTTTGCTCATCAGCATGTGACTCTTCAGTATGTACTTGTTCAGTACTACTGGGAATTTGTGTCTCTGCTGAGATTTGTTCATCAGCAACTGCTTGTTCAGCATTGCTCGATTGAGGTAGTTCATCAGCAGGCACTGGAGATTGCATAATTTCAGCAACTTCCAGAGCAACCGCGTCTTTTGCTGGAAATTCTTTGTCGTGAACTATATTTATCTTGTCATGACTCGGGGGAGGAGAGTCATTGTCAGAATCATCATTTAGTTCAATTGACTTGATTTTCCTAGCATCAGATTCAGTTCTTTGCTCATGTATGATTAGCTTTTTCATACATTCTGATATTTCTTCTTCAGCAGGCACACCTTGTGACTTTTCGTAGAATACAACATGCACTGATTCTTCAATCTTTTGTGCCTTTTTGTTGTAAACTCTATAAGCTTTACTATGCAAGGAGTAGCCGAGAAATATCGCTTCATCTGCCTTTGATTGAAATGTTCTTAGGTATTCTCTACCATTGTTAAGAACGAAACACTTGCAACCAAATACTCTTAGATGAGTGATGTTAGGAGGTCTTCCAACAAACAATTCATAAGGAGTTTTGTTGTATTCCTTAGTAATCAAACATCTGTTTTGAGTATAACAGGCGGTATTAATCGCTTCAACCCAATAAGCCTCACTTATTTCAGTGTCAGCAAGCATTGTTCTTGCGGCTTCTTTCAGGGTACGATTCTTCCGTTCAGCAACACCATTTTGTTGTGGTGTTCTTACTGAGGATAACTGATGTTTTATACCTTTTAAGGTACAATATTCAGTTATGTATTGGTTTACAAACTCAGTACCATGGTCTGTCCTTATGACTTTTACCTTGTCATTTTTCATGACTTCAAGCTTATTCAGCAAGTTAGGTATTTCAGTCTTGGTTTCAGATTTGTGCTTGATGAATACTACCCAAGTGAATCTTGAATAGTCATCTACCACGACAAGACCATACTTCTTACCAGCATAGCTTGTTGAAGAAGATTAAAACAAGTCCATGTGCAAGAGTTGTAAAGGTTTTGTAGTTGACGGTACTGCCTTGTTCTTGAAAGAAGATTTGGTTTGCTTTCCTTGCTGACATGCATTGCAAACACCATCCTTCTTAAAAGTAACCCTAGGTAATCCAACTACAAGTGCCTTTTTAGACAGCTTATTCAGCGTCTGGAAGTTTAGATGACTTGTTCGTTTAGGCCATAACCATGCTTTTTCAGCAAGGCAATCATGATCTGAGACAAGGCATTTTTCAACAATTGCTGAAGACCAATCAATAGTGTACAATCCTCCTGATCTTCTTGCAATCATTATTACCTTTTTAGTCTCGAAATCTATAAGTTTACATTCATCACTTTTAATTTTGATGAAGTATCCTTTGGCAGCAAATTGACTCATGCTGAAAAGGTTAAACATAAGATTTTTGACATAAAGAACTCCAGTAATGGTTATGCATCCTAACTTCACATTACCATAGCCTTTTGTAGAACCGGAGCCTCCACCAGCAAACCTTATTGTTGGACCTTTAGACCACCGTCTATAGTTTATAAGGTTATTCTTGTTGCCCATCATGTGCTTTCCACAACCACTATCAAAGTGCCAGATTGCATCGTTTGTCTCCGTGGCTGAAGTCTGCACAATCAAGAGCAAACGAGTTAATTATCCAATAATGGATGTCCATTAACATGTTCAAGAATGCGTCCAGTGGAAACCCAAGTCTTAAGTTTTTCAACTTTTACTTGTTTTCTACTTGCTGAGGAACTAGGAGGTTTTGAGCTGAAAGACTTTTGACTCGTGCTGGTCAAATCCACTTTCTGATGTGGTGTCTTGCTCGATTGACCTTTTTGCTGAACATACTTTTCAGTAAGTTCTTTTCTAGCAAAGTTCCTTCTAGCCCTAGCATTAAGATTCTTTTCAGAATTCTTAGGCTTGATTTTATTCATCTCTTTGAAGTATCTTTGCTGACTTTGCTTATACTCATGAAAGAGTTGACTTTGCTTGGTTTTGAAACCGAGTCCACTTTTCGGAGAATGCTGAGCTTTAGCGTCAGCAACCTTACTTGATTCAGGTTTGTCAGCAAAGGACTTCTGATTACTTTTAGTAATCTTGCCTTTAGTCTTAACAACTTGCTTTTCAGCAACTTGTTTGGCGGGATGCTTCTCAACATCCTTTTTCTTTCCAGTTTGCTTCTCAGCAACCTGTTTTCCTTTTAAAGTCTTGTTACTTTGAGTGGCAACAGCGGGCTTTATGGTCATAGGTACTTGATTGCTTGTTTCAGCAACCTTAGATTGACCAAACTGATAGATTTCTGATAGACCACTATCATTAGCACGTACAAAGGAGATAGGTGATTTATCTTTCCTCAAGATTTCTACATCATCACCTTCATACATTGCGCCTAAACCTTCTTTCTGAGATGGGTCTCTCAAATAAGAGTTTAGTTCAGTCAGCGTATTACTTGCGTCCACATAAGATTTGAAATTGATTTTCATCTTTTTCATCTCTTGGATTTCAGCAAGTAACTTTAGAATTGAGGACTGATATTCTTCCAATTCTAATGCCATTTGAGAATTCTTCTCTGTAGATTCTGTTGAAGGGTAATTTGTATTTCTCTCTAAGTTCGCAATGAGTCGCTAGTCTAAGTTATTCTAGTTCTTCTTCGTGTAGTATTACTCTGAGATAGGAAATGAGCCTTCTTGTAGCTTCCTCGTACCTGAAATAGACTAGAGGGGGGGGTTAGTGTCTCTTGCCCGGTCTGTAAGATATCAGACCGGAGAGGCGACTTTACGAGTAGGGAGTTGTGAGGCTTCCCTAGTACGAGTAGTAAGTGGGATGGTCGAGAGGAGATATTAATGCTTACTGTTGAGGAGTAAATGAGGCCTTTATATACTTGTGACCTTTCAACTTCTGGTAGTGTAGGATCGCGACACGTGTACGGGTAGGATTGAGGCCTTCCTCGGCCCAGGCCCATTAAGGAGGTCCATGGGCCTTGGCCCAAGGGAGCAACCATAGCTGGTCGCTCAGGTTCCTCGTGCCTTCCTTGTACGTGGAAGATGCGAGTAGTGTCCTGCTCAGTTTCTGTTAAGGAGCGTTACCTTGACGTAAGGTCTCCTCGAGCCCGAGAGATGCTCCTCGAGCTCCCTGGCAGCTTTGTCCTTGTGAGGAGCTTATTTCGAGGGTTGTCCTCCCAGTGATGGTCGGACCCTATGTTGGTCGGTCCACACCTTAGTGACATACTTGGGTGTGGTCGTGCCCCTTGAGGGACGGCCCACGATGCTTTGTCGCGCTCTTAGACCGCTCCAGTTCGTACATGCGGACTGGACATATTTCAACACTAACATATGTCCCCCTAGTTTCCAAGTATCCTTGTAGAAGATAGTTGAGGAACTATGTTGAAGTAAAGGTCGAGCAGAGCCTCGACTAGTAGTGGGCGAAAAAAGATTTCCGTATTCGCACCTTGGTATCTTTCCCTCCTCCTATCTCTCCCTCCCCCCCCCTTTTTATAGGTTGCGAGCAGACGTTGCTCGGACCGTATGAAAAGAGGTATTTTTGCTGGGCAGAGATCGGATCCGGGTAAGTATTCCTTGGTGGAATGGAGTGGCTTCCTGCCGCTTTTTCTTTGCAAAATATCTCACGGAGAGATACTTGTGTAAAAGGAATGGAATGACTTCCTGCCGCTTTTTCTTTGCAAAGTATCTCACGGAGAGATACTTGTGTAAAAGGAATGGAATGACTTCCTGCCGCTTTTTCTTTGCAAAGTATCTCGAGGAGAGATATTTCTAAGAGTGGCTCCTCGATCCACTGCCACGTGTCCGTCGATTTTTTGCTTTTCTAACATTTTTCTCCGTGTTGTCTCGAGGAGGAAAGATTATGGTCGTCGATCTATCTCTGTGTGGTCTCGAGTAGGGTGGTGCTCGCGCCGCGAAATGACTGCTGTGGTTAGGTAATTTGCTCGAACATTGGGAACTGTGCCGTGCCAGAGCGGGAGCGTGGAGGGCAAAATGGGTAATTCGCCCGGCGGCTGTAATCTGGGCCGTTGATCTTGGGTACGTGGTCGGTCCGGATGGCGCGAGGGCATGCGTCGTTTCGTATCCCCGAGATACCCTTCTATAAATAGGTCAACACTCGGTCATTCCACACTTTTTGCAATCCGAATATTCATAGCTAAAAAGAGAGAGCGAGGAGAGTTTCAGTGATCGACGAGTGTGAGTGATCGAGACAAGGGACGCGCGAGGAGCTTTTCCGGTGTGCAGAATCCGATTTTCAGGCGAATTTCCGACTTTTCCGGCCTTCTTTCCGGCTCCCAACCTTCATACACTAAATATGAAGTAAGTTTCTTCACTCACATTACGATTACTTGCTTTTAATCGCCTCTTTTTGCCTTGAATTTCCTGTTTTCTTGCTTTTCGGTTTTGCCTTTTGTATTTCAGTTTCGCCCTTTTTAATTTCGCCTTCCCGGAATGATGTTATCTGAATAATTACCGGTGGATTGACGGCCTAAGAACGGCACTGGACCTAATAAAATTGTAAACGGACCTGTAAACGGACTTTAATGGGATCGAATTGGATCGATTTGACTTGCATGGACGTAGGAGTAGCTCCCTGTTCTTTATGCCTTTATTTTCTTCGCTGCATACCCCTTGTCGCCTCCTCCTTAGATTAAGGCCGTAGCTGTAACTGTAGGAAGTCTTTTCGGGCGGTTGGTCGCTCGGCTGCTCTTCGCTTTTTTATATGCATGCTCACTTTTATCTGCTTTATATGCATGTGGGTATGCTGCTCGCTTTACTTGTGCTTCGAGCGGTTGGTCGCTCCATGTATGCTCCTCGCTCTACTTTTGCTTTACTGTAGAGTAACTTCTTTTCTTTCGTTTGAGATTTTTCTCCGTTCGGGAGGTCGAACGTAATGAATATACCTAAAAGGACCTCTCGGACTATCACCAACCATCCTAACTTCTTCTTTGCCCACCTTTAGGATGTCCGAGAGGAGCGATGACAGTCAGAACCAATCGGCCGCTGGAGAGTATGGGAGCGACCATACTACGTCGCCTGATACGTCAGACGTATCGGCGACCTTCCTTGATGATACAATAGAGCAGGCTGCTGATGAGCCTCAGATCGAGCAAGGTGGCGAGCAGGCTGCCGAGGAAGGAGATGAAGAGACCGAGAGCGAGGAGGATCTCTATCAACTTGTTACCCGTAAGAGGCGTCGTACCGAGGATGATGACTTTATCGACGACCGGACGGAGGCGGAAGGAGGCCCTTCTAATCCTGGTGTGTCCGCGGAGTTAATTACTCGCGCTGCCCAAGTCCATGGGCGTAACTATGGGGCAGTTAATGTGGTCCCTCCTGCAGACATCAGGATCGAGGAGATGGATGACACGGAGAGGCCGGAGTTAGCCTTGGCCCTTTATGAGGAGGGTGAACACTCGACCCAACGCAGTAAGGCCCCAATTCCCGTTCAGATCATCGATAGCGATGAGACGGAAGAGGAGAGTGAGGAGGATGATGAAGCTACCTCTCCTCGGACTAGTCCCCCATCGAAGAGGGTTAGGTTTCCTCCACAAACCACTAGGAGGGCTGTTATTACCGACGAGGAGGAGGAGGAAGTTCCTCCGGCGATTGGAGATGCCAATCGGAGTGAAGCTGGTCCGAGCACAAGGTCTCCTTCCTTCTCGGAAGGGCAAAGGCGGGCCATTAGAGATGCGAAGAGGTTCGCACGCGAGGAGGAGACTAGCTATCACTCTATCGATCCGACCACGATAGTTTTCACTTTTCCGAGTGGGACCCGAGCTCCCAATCCACTCGAGGACCAGGAGGGTGAGATGCGTCTTGCTCAGATGGCTGCTAACAAGAGGAAGGCGAAGGAGAGAGCGAGCAAGCGTTCTCGCTCCGGTAAGTCAAAGAAGGCCCAGGTTGTCGAGGAGCCAGAGCCTAAAACCACTAAGGCTGCTGAGAAGAAATTCACGAAGAGTGCCCGCACAGTAGACCTCCCCGATCCTCAGGGCGAGAAGAACGAGGATGGCATTATCCCGACCACCTCTTCTACTGTCAAAGTCGAGGAGATTCCCACACTTAGATGGAAGTATTCTCTTCCTGAGAATAAGTTTGACATCCTCGTGCCCAAGGAGGACCAAACTTTTTACAATGCTCCTCCTGGGTACATGGCCGTCCATTGCTTGAGCTTAGATCGAGGATGGATACTTCCATTTTGTGATGCCTTCCGAGATATCTTCAATACTCTAGGGATCGCTCCTTGGCAACTGGTGCCAAGTGCCTTTGGAACCTTGGTCTACTTTGGAGTCTTTTGCATGAAGAAGGGGATCGAGCTGAATTTTCACAACTTTAACCAACTGTTCCGAGTCTCGATGAGCTCCGGGAACAAGTACTTCTACTACTTCAATGCTCGGCCAAGGTTGGGCTTCATCATGGACGCTCCCAGCTCCTCGGGCTACAAATGGTTTCATAGGTACTTCTACATCAGGAAGAGGAAGTTGCCTAACATGACCGAGGAGGAGGTGGAGTGGGGAGTACCCAAACTCATGTTCTGGGGAAAGATAGCGGACAAGCATCCTTTGCCCGAGGAGTCCGATCCTTGGGTCGTGGAGCTCGAGAAGCAGAATCGGGACCCCATCCCGAGAAGTATTTTTACTGGGGACTAGTTCTCCAGCCACTTCCATTTTTGGCGGGCCTTTCGCCCTATGCTTACACAGGGTATATCGGGAACCGATATACCAAAAAAGTCCTCTTCGGTAAGCTGGTAGAAAGTAGCTTTACACTTGTATTTTTTTTCTTTGCTTTCTTTGTTTGTTTGTAGTATGTCCTCGCTTTTTTCCATTCCTCGTCGATTCTTATTGCTCCTCGATCATACTGACTTGTGTTTATTATCTTGCAGCTTATTGGTTCCAGTGGATCATGTCGAAGACTTTGGCCGCGAAAGAGGAACAAAGGAGAAAGCAGAGGCTAGCCAACAAGCAAACGAAGATCCTTGGTTCTCTAAATTTGACCCCTCCACGGAACGCCGCGCATCATCGGGATGCTTTAGTTCAGGAGGGGCTCGATACGAGAGAGAACCCCGTGGAGGCCATCAAGAGGGCCGAGGAGGAGGCTGCGGCGAAGAGGGCCAAGGAGGCTAAAGAGGCCGAGGAGGAGGCCCGAAACACCATCGAGGCGGAGAAGAGGCCCGAGAGGCCGGTGGCGAAGAAGGGAGCGAGGAAGCTCAATCTCGGGGGAACCAATGAACCTTCCCGGAAAAAGGTTAAGGTGGCCGCTTCTGGTGATGAAGTGAAGCGGCTCATCCAGATGAGCGACCACGATCGGGCGCACGAGCTCAGCATGTGCTCGCTCCAGGTACTTTTCTTCACTCTTTTTGTTGTAAACTTTTCTAAGTATAAAATCTTTTCCTCCTCGCTAACTGTGTCTTCCTTTTGCAGCTCGAGAACTTGAAGGAGGCTTATGGCCAAGTTGCTGGTGATAGAGCCGACATAGGGGTCGTGATCGAGGACCTCGAGAAGAAGCTTGCTGCTTCAGAGTCTAAAGCCAAGGACTCGGAGACTGAGGCCGGGAAGCTGAAATCAAGGTGGACGAGCTCGAGAAGGAGCTGTCCAGGGAGAAGTCGAGGAGCAAGAGCTTCAAGGGTGCCTATGCTACTTTATCCATTTGCATGGAAAAGTTCAAGGCAAGCATCCTGTCCTTTCTGAAGGGAAGCCGAGTCGCCGCTGCTCGCGACTTCATGTCCTCGGTCACCTACAAGCTGACCCAGAGAGACGTGCAAGTGGCGTCTCGCGAGGAGGGCTTCTTCTCTTGCGTTGGCCAGCTGAAGAGGGTCAACTTGCTCCCGGCTGACTTCGATTCTGATGATCGCGAGGACTTGCATCCCGGGCGGTGCGAGGATCTTACTCCTTACCCTGATGAGGAGATTACCGAGGAGATGCACGAGGCGTGCGAGTTTGGTGAGCTGGTGACCGACCCTGAAGTTCCATATCCTAGCAAGCCAGCTTACCTTCCCGCCTGGGTGCCCGAGTGCTTAAGGAGAGGGATAATCTATCCGTTCGAGAAGGCAGCTCTTCGGAACGCTGCTTGGGTAAAGTTAAGTGATCCGGTCCTCGGGAGGGCAGCCGACTTCGTCGAGCCAGAGCTCACCATGTACCAGAAGGCTATCGAAGAGGCTCAGGCTTTGGAGCGAGACAACGCTGAAGGCCCTGAAATGAGCACTGTGCGAGGAGCTGCAAGCGCGACCACCCCGGTTACTGAATTCACTGACAGTCGCACTCGTTAGGATCGGGGAGCCAGCCACTTGAAGACCGAGTATGCTCGGGCATGTTGTAATTTTTCCATTTTCCGTACTTGCATTTATTTCCGAACAAATTTCATTCGGCCCATTGTGGCACTCTTCGCAACATATGTGTTTGTAATATAAGTTTTTCTGTTGTTGTTTCTTCGCTACTCTTTTTTTTTCAATAAAATGCATTGCTCTTCGCTTTCTTACTTATACTTGTGTTCTTACTAATTCCAATTTTTTTTATGACGTATAACATGGATAGAGTAGTTAAACATGTATAAGTTAGAATCGAGAACCAATGTTCTTCGCTATGAGCTCTTCGAACTATCAACGTAGCTTCTGCGCTTCTCGATCGTTTTGACCACTTAAGAAAGAATTCTAAGTGTTGAACTTAGAAAAATTTCCAAGTGTTGAGTTAGGAAGACTGGAGGTCGCTCTCCTCGATTACTTCCGTCTCCTCGCTTTTTCTTCTTTGAATGGTTTCCTGATTAATTCTCTCATAGAGTTTAGAGAGCGGGGAGGGTTCCCCATAATCATGGAAATCGATTAGCTTTTATGTAGGTCATGTAAGCTTTCTTGATCGAGTAGTCTTATTTTTTTGAGTACAGTAGCTCTATACTTGAACATTTTCTTGTTGAAAGATAGACATTGTATTGATTTGTCGGAAATGCAATTACAATGGGGGCTCTTCGGCCGGCTTGCTTACAACAACTTCTTACCAAAAACGAGAGGTACCTCTCACTTGGACCAGTGAGGAATCCTTCTCGGTCTATGTCACATGGGTTTTTTCGAAAAGCTTTTTTCTCCCCCAACTTCAAGCGTAGAACCTCTGGAGGTTAGAAGTATTCCATGGGTTCTTTAATACTCTTCCCTCCATGTCTTGAAGACGATAACTTCCGTTGGACCTTGCTTCAATTATCTTTTAGGGGCCTTCCCAATTGGGTTGCATCTTCCCAACTTTGCCCAGGATGTCCGCTCTTCGGAGTACTAGGTCTCCTACTTGGAAGTCTCTCTCTCTTACGCCTTTGTTGTAGGTCTTTGCGATGAGTGCTTGATATCTGAGTATATTGGCCAAGGCATTGGTCCTTGCTTCACTGATTGTCTCCAGATCGAAGAGTCTCTCTGTATGATTGTCCTCGGGTTGATACCCTTGGATTCTGAGGGTTTCTACCGCCACTTCTGCTGGTATGACCGCCTCGGACCCATAAACTAGCGAGAAGGGAGTCTCTCTCGTAGCTGTTTTTGAAGTAGTGCGGTATGCCCATACCACTCCATCAAGCTCGTCGACCCAGTCCTTGTTGGTGGCGAACCTCTTCTGCAAGTTGTTGACGAGGATTTTGTTGACGGCTTCTGTTTGCCCATTGGATTGAGGATGTCCTACAGAGGTATACCTCCTCTCAATCTTCATTTTGTTGCACCATTCATTGAATCTTTGGCCACAAAATTGAGCACCATTATCCGAGATGAGGACCCTTGGCAAGCCAAATCGACACACGATGTTCCTCCATACGAAGTTCATCACTCTTTGTTCGGTGATGGTAGATACTGCTTCAACTTCCGCCCACTTGCTAAAGTATTCGACCGCAACAATGATGAACTTCTTTTGACCCGTGCCTCTTGGGAAAGGACCGACTATGTCGATGCCCCATATGTCGAAAGGGCAAGTGATGGTGATGGGCATGAGAGGTTTCGCTGGGACGTTGATCAAATTCGCGTGCATTTGGCACTCCTCGCATCTTCTCACAAATAGGGCAGCGTCTTCGCGAATAGTGGGCCTGTAGTATCCTTGTCGAATGACTTTTTGCGCGAGGGTTCTTCCTCCGGCATGGTCTCTGCAACTTCCTCGATGCATTTCTCAGAGAAGTTTTTGGACTTCATGCTCGGCAACGCATCTCAAGTAGACTCCCTCGAAAGACCTTTTGTACAAGTAGTCTCCTTGCATGATGTATCGGGGAGCTTTTCCCTTGATTCTCCTCGCTTCAGCCTTGTCACGAGGAAGGCTTCCATTTTTGAGATATGTAGTTATCTCTTGCATCCAACTCAGTTGGTCGTCAATTGCCAAGACGTTTGGCTTTGATGACCATAAAGATGATGCGTTGATTCTCATAAGTATCACGTTCCGGTATCAACTCCTCCGGAGGCTGAAGCATACTTTGATAGGGCATCTGCTCTTTGATTGAGATCTCTCGAGAACTTTCAATCTCAACTTTCGAATTTTTGGATTTCTTCCGTGATGGCGCTCTTGTACTCAGCTAGTGAGTCTTTCTTGTTCTGAATTTCCCCGAGATTTTCTTCTCGGCCAGTTGGGAATCAGTGAAGAGATGTAGCTTCTTCACTTCCAATGACTTTGCCATACGTAGAGCTATGAGGATGGCTTCATATTCTGCTTCATTGTTGGAGACCGGAAAACTAAGAGTAACGGCGTACTCGAGTTCAGCCCCTCCGGGACTCTTGAAGTATATTCCTATCCCGCCATTTTTTCCTGATGAGGATCCATCAACATGAAGAATCCACACGTCTCCATGTCGACTAATTCTTTGGGTTTGGAGAGACGGTCTCCGTACCCTTTGGCTCGTCGGTTTCTCTGCCAGGAACATTTCATGCCTTTTTCTTTTGGTTTGGGACATCGCCTAAGCTCTTTTAAAGCATCTTCCAGAGCTCGCATTGGGGTGTTTTGATGGGGTGCTCTTCGACCATCATCACAGCACTCTTTGTTCCGAAGAGTTTTCCTCTGAAGTTCCTTTGAGGGATACTCCACGAGGAAGTCGGCAATGACTTGTGCTTTCTTGGCCACGGGTGCTTGATAGTCGATGTCGTACTCACACTTAACCACGATCGCCCATCTTGCCATTCTTCCCCGAATTTTCGGGTTTCCGAGGACTTGCTTGAGAGGTTGCTTGTCAAGACTACAACCTTGTGAACCAAAGTAGGTTTTAACCTCCTTGCAGTATAAACGAGGGCAAAGGAAAGCCTCTCGATATCCAATACCCGCTTTAGTTCAGCCCCGGCAAGTACTTTGCTCAAGTAGTAGATGGGGCAAGTGGTCGTTCCCTGGATTCGTACCTAGACATGCTGATAGCGTCCCGGTTGCTCTAAGTTTACAAAAGTAGGACGCTGCCTCTCCTTCTACGGGTTTTCGACAAATAGTGGAGGAGGCGAGTAGGTATTCTTTCAGCTTCTCGAAGGCTTCCTCACATTTCCCTTCGTCCCACTCGAAGTGGCTGCTCTTCCTCAACACTTTGAAAAAGGTAGATTTTCTGGGCGACCTCGAGATGAATCTACTCAAACGCAATTGATTTCCGACCAATTGTTGCCAGCCCTCAGAATTGATTGAAGCTGGGGGAAGATCGTAGGATGTCCTTATCTTGTTCAGGGTTTGCTTCTATTCCTCTTTCTGCACCATGTAACCGAGGAACTTCACTCCTTTGACATCCGAAGGTCACTTCGTCGGGTTGAGCTCATTCCATACTTTCTCAAGATTGAGAAGCATTTCGCCAGGGTAACTACTGTTGCTCCGCGTTTTGCTCTTGACGAGCATGTCACGACATATACTTCCATTGTTTTAACCCGCTTCTTTGAACATTTTTGTTAACCAACCTCTGAT